>VWPW01021544.1:446435-544213 GCA_013389825.1 Crypturellus undulatus | reverse complement strand
GTGTCAAAAGCCTTGCTGAAATCCAAAGAAATGACATCTGCTGCTCTCCTCTCCTCTATCCAGCTAGTCATTCCATTATAGAAGGCTATCAGGTTAGTCAAGCATGATTTCCCATTGGTGAATCCATGTTGACTACTCCTAAGCACCTTCATATACTCCACATGTTTGGAGACAGCAGCCAATATGAGCTGTTAATAATTTGAGTAATTTGTGTGGAAAGGTTCCTTGGGAGGTCTAGTCCAACATTCCCCTCAAAGTAGGGCAAGCAGACCAGATGAGGGTGATCATGACTTTATCCAGCCTATCCTGTCCCTCCTGTGCATGCTGTTCTTCTGTACTGGACCTCTGTTAGGAGTTCCCTGTTTAGCTGGGTTGGTATGCTGATATATCTACCAAATTTTCTGAGTGTGTAAATAGACCGTTCATGTTCTTGAAGAAGTTTGTCCTTAAGCATTTCTTGATTGGGTTATATGATAGTATTTTGTAAATTTGTTTACATTTTGACTCACAAAACCAGAAGATAAAATGTGCAAAGTGATTCATATAAATTAGCTTAAAAACTCCCTGTAAATGGTGGTCAAATGGTCTTTTTCCTGCTCATGCTTTTAAAACTGAGTTCTGGCAAATGCTTGTGCTGTTGCTCTTTGGACCATTCTGATCTTTGAAATACAGGACTATCCCAGGGTACCTAGATACGATTTCTGAAGATATTTGGATTTCTGTGGTACTTTGAAAATTCATGTATTTCACTGTTTCTGGTTTTTTTTTTTTTTTTTTTTCCATTATTTTGTCTAACTAAGATGTTAATTTTGAAGTAGGAGTTGGTCCCAGTGACCTGGCTGTTCTCGTTCTCTCCCATGTACATAACTGGTTGCCTACAGATCTTATTGCAAATTGCATGTGAATTGCTAGTGGAAATCAATTGGAAGAAAGACAGCAAGCACAGATATATATATATACATGTATAAAATATATGCACTTTACATGCTGATGAGTTTTGAAGAAGCACATACCAATGTCAACTTTATTTTATAATATGCTGGTCTATATGTAAGCGCTGCTAGTTATGGCAGTTTGTTTCTAATATCTATAAGAATTCATTTCAGTTCCTCAGGCATGAGATGATAGTTATTGCTTTTGTGAGTTAAATTTACTTGAATGCTAATGCAATTGTCCATCTAAGCTTTATGATAATGCCTCATTTTTCTACATAGAACTACTTGATACCATTGTATCTGTCACATGTAATAAAAATATGTTCCTTTTCAACTTTGTTCTCTGTAGGAATTGTCAGATTTAACATATCATCATATCAAATTTTATCAGATCAAGTGGGTTTACCATAGCAAGGAGTTTGTCCTTCGACGGTAAAAATGTAGTCAGTGTTTATCATCACTCATAGCAGTATTTATTTTGCTGTTAATAATATCTGATCGAAATTCTGACAAATGAACTGAGGTTGCCTGCAGGATTCATTACTATGCATTATGGCTTCAAATGTCTGCTTATTTATATTGTTCTTTCATTATCTCTAACCAAAAATGACACAACATAATGGAAGCAGTTTTAGGCTAAACCACTGTTAACAAGGTAAACACAAATTTATTAAGAAAAGGGAAGCCAAAGATTATTAACCTTGCAGGTTAATTTTACAAAAGAGAAGGAAAAAAAAAAAAAAAGGATTTGACAATTAGTGAAGATATAATTGACATATAATCTGAAAGGTGGTTATATAATTACAGTTGGAAGAGAAGTTAATCTAACTGGATTGAACATGAATTTGTATGTTGAAACTTGAACCCCAGACAAATATCCTGGTTCAGGGTTTGAATTGTAGATAACAGATTGTAGATATTTTTCATCCAAGTGGCTGCCTGAGCCCATACGTACAATAGGTGGCCTTGAACTGGGCATTCAGAGCTCTTACTTCTAAACCTGGCCATCTGTGGGCAATGTTTTCCTTTTCTACTCCTTGGCTTGACTGCTTAGTCTGCCAGCTCTCTGCTGAGCACAACATAAAGCAAGCAGTCCTAGCCATGGTTGTTAAGTGCTACTGAAATATAAATGATAACAGCAGCTCTTAAAATGGGAATTATTAAACTCTAAAAAGTCTCCATCTGTTTGAATATCAACATGCAGAATATCTGCTGGCTCTATTTGCAATGTCTAGTGTGTGGAGAAGAGGTTTTATTGTCTTCAGACATTCTGTTCTGACCTAATTAGAAATGTAAAGCCTCAGAAATCATTGGGAATTCTGTCCTTGTGACATTACCCCTTACTTTTTTTTTTTTTTTTTTTTAAGAGTCAGGTGCTCTGTAAATTTTCAGAAAAGGTTCATCTTTGCATTTCATCCTTTCTTTATCCAAAATGATGTGTAAGTCTCTTTCTATTTGTTTATTTTGTTATAGAATATTTTTTATTTCTACTTTAATTATGGATGTTGTGTAAGAAACAACTAGTAAAAGGAAAGTGTAATCTTAAATTTAAACCAAAAGGAAAGGTTTAGTTAATTATTTAGTTAGTTACTCCATAAACAAAAATTCTAGAAGACACTATGAAGTATGTGGGGTAATGAGCATATGAAACCCTAGGCAAGATTGCTTGTGTGGTAAAATGCTAAGGTGCTGGACTTATGGATATTTGACAAATTATTTGTAAAATGTATGTTTTTGTGACTGTGGTTCTAAAATGTACTGATATTTTGGAAGGAGTCCCTAAAAAGCTACTTTAAATAATAATTATAATAATAATAAAATTAAAATTTCCTTTTTAGCAAAAAACAGACCTCCTCTGGAAAGAGATAAAAAATTAATTTTCAGTATATTCTGATGTTGAGTAGATTTGATCAGACTTTTTAAATGTATCTGGATAGCAGACACCTCTTTGAGGTTAATAATTTTAATTGAAAAGTGAAGATAGGTAGTACTAGACAACCACAGGGCTCTGAGCACAGTTAGTTATTGCAATGACACACTGAGGACTGACTATAGTGTAGTATTTTTCTCTTGCATGACATAAGGAACCATTGTCAAGAATGGAATGGAAAAGAAGAGTAGATATAGTCTACATCATAAATAGAGATGGCCTTGATGTGGATAAGACCGTATGGCTTGTCTTATGCACTAAGTCAGACTATTTGAAAAAAAGTGATTTTTTTCTTCCTGTGAACAGTGTAATTGAAGATGAGATCTCAGGTAGTTTAAAACTTGTAACTGAGCAGAGAGCAGAAAAACAGCTACCTTGTAAGAACAAAGTCTGTTAGATTCATGAGTAAAGCACTCTCTTTCATTTACTGTTCCAAAGATTCGTGTGTCACTAAGTTTTGATTGAGGGCACTATTTTTTCCCTCAATAGTAGGCCAAGTCTTCATTTATTTCCATTCTTTTACCCACTTATCTCTACATAGTCCAAGGAAAGGATTAGTCACTGAAAATCCATTATGTTTACAACTTACTCTTAACTAAAATGGAAAAAGCAGTATTGATTCTGCAAAACAGAACTTGGAATTTTCCGACCAGTCACAGAACATATTCAACATTTCATTCATCCTAATACCCAGATTAATTGAAGAAAGAGAAAGTAGAACTGTTTTTCTTGAATCAGCAGATGCAGAATGACTTGAAAAAATAGATCTTATTATTTAGCTCTTGCATAGACTGCACTGGGTCCTGCCAGTGCCAATTTTCGGGCTACAGAAAAGGGAAGTTTGCAACCCTCCATGTTAAGAGCAAATAAAATGAATCCCTAGTGGAGATGGCCTTTGGGCAAATCACTAGATCTGAACTCTTCTGCCTCTTTTAAAATTCTTAGGTATATCTAGAACTAAGCTGTGTTACTGCTGTTATTCCTAGTGTATTTTGAGTTATTACGCTATCACAAAGATCTCTGCTTTTGTGAGACTTCCAGCTTCTGCCTTCACAATCTATGAATTATGCTTTTATAATGTAGAAAAGTAAAAGGTATCTTTAAGTTTAGTACTTTCTCTTGTAATTCCATGAATTACAGCTGAATGAAAACATTCCTATGCTAATAGTTACATTTATTGCACTTTTATGCATAACCAATGGCAAATAAACACTCCAAGACAACAGCTGGTCTCCATTTGTCTAGTTTCATTTATGCTAATTTGTAAAGATGAATTGCTGTTTTTCATAATTACTTACCTACTTTAAAACTCATGACTTAACGATACTGATTTTAGTTACCAGTTTTTACTTCTAATGTAGATTTAACTTTGGGATAGGCAACAAACCCAAGCTAATCTTAGAAGAAGGTTGTCTGGATAACTTTTTCTGGGCCATGTCTGTGCTATACCCATCACAGTGCTATATTCCTGATTATATTCAATTCTTTGTCTCATATTTCTTTTATGTAATGTTAGGTTCTGTCAGATGTATTATTCCAACACTATTCCAGCACTATTCCAACATCTATTCCAAGATTTTCTTTATGCATTAATTTTCTACTTTTTACATTTTATCCATAGGCATTATACAAGACCATTCTTGTATACCCAGAAACTTGCCTAGATTAAGGACATCAGGGACTGATCAAGTAGAGCAGTTCTTTCGTGTCTTAGTGCTCTGCCAAAGCATTTTTGCCTGTGTTCTAGGGAAGGGAAATGTGGGAATGAACACCTTTTTCAGTCTAGTCTTGCCTTGTTTCTGGAGGAGTCTCCCAACCGTGAGAACTGTGTGTCATTTTGGTGATGTGCCTGGGCGTTAGGTTATATTCAGATCACCAAAGAACCACAGCATCTTTTCTTTTGTAATGCTTCTGGTTTGTAGCGGGGTGGGGTGATGGTGATTTTTTACCTATTTTTTATGGCTGTATTGGTGAAACTCCCTCTTTCATTGCCACTGTTGAACTCTGAAATTCAGCCACCTGCTGTCCAGTGTGGCAAGTGTAGTCCCTGCCCAAGGAAATGACTGTGAAATGATGGATTTTACAAATGTTTCAGGATAGTCAGAATGACAGCTCTTCATTGCAACTCAGCATACCCCAATGTAGCTTCATTACTGATTTGAGAATTGTGAAGTGAGACTTACACTTAAGTTCTCTCTAAATGTGTTTTCTCTATTTTCCATGCAGCAGAAATTCAGAGAAGTGGATTAGTGTAGCTCTCCCTACACATTTGTGTACTCTGGTACCCACGGAAACACCGTTATTCACAGCTGTTTCACTTTCTGTCTTCCTTTCCCTTTCTTTAATCCTCTGAAGTCTAGTGACCACAATTGTACTTATATGTTATCAAGAATATAGCAAATAAGAAGATACCACCTATGCCTTTAAAGTAGCTTTCTGCATGAATTATTCAATGTAAGATTTTATTGGAAAATTTAATTTTTGCTTCATTCTCACATCAAATATAGCAAGTGTTAATAACACCCTAAAAATAAAATAGTTTCCTTTATTTTTTTCGGATTTTTTTTAACTCTATTTCAGGCTACTCAAACAGTCTTTTTTTTTTTTATCTCCTGACTGGTCTTATTTTGAAATCTGATAACATGTCAATTCTTTCTCTCACTGCATTTTTTGCACTGTTTATCTCTGTGAATCAAGTGCCAAACTGTATTCTCCTTTTAGGTGTGTGAAGGAAGGACTGCTTATGTATTGCTGTTAGTGCCAGATTTTGTACAGCATTTTGTATATTTTTAACAGAAAAGTAGTACAGACCTAAGAAACTTAATTGCTTTCACACTGTCCTATTTATAGTTATTAGTGTCTAGCAGATGGGTGAATTCTCCACCTGTTCTTACTGCTGTATCCAGCTGTTTCAATGATAATTGTAGCTCATCATTGTGGAAGTAAGCCACAGAAAAGTTCAAAATCTATTTGAGTTTGAACTGGGGAAATGATAAAGCAAAACAAAAATGCCCTGAACATCCACATTGGTGCCTTTTCCCTTGTTTAGTGCAGAGAGAGATCTTCATGTTGTCTGTGACGCTGAAACCAAAGCTGAGAGATTTGCCTTCTATTCCCAGTACTTCCTACAGTCACAGTAGGCAGAGGATCTAAGCCTGCATTGCCAAGAACTGTTCAGACCCAGTCAGAGCTTCTTCCTTGTATTTCACAGCTCCTGTATCATCAAGACTCCGTGCAGCACCATGGAAGTGACAGTGTGACGCCCAGTCCTCCGTGTCCCAGCTCCCTCTTTCCTCCTGCATGTCACTCTGCATGTCTATTCCAACCATTTTCAATCCTATCCAATAAAAGATGATCTAGGGCAAAATTCCTTTTTATATTAGCCAAATATATCAGTAATATATCTGGAAATACTTTTTTTCTAAGTCTGCTGAGCCTCTGGGAAAGAGTTCCCCCCACCTTGTGTCACCAGCCCAGGACACAGCACATTTTGTGCATCTCTTCCCTGAGTTGGTAGTAACAGCAATAGCTTGTTATTCTTAAATTTAACATGTTCTCATAAAAACATTCAGACCAGAAAGACTAGGTATAACATTATGAATTAGTCCTCAAGATACAGGAAGGTCATGGGCTCAGACACCTACAAATTCAATTGATTTTTAGCTGGAGTTGTGGTTGATGGCATCTTTGATGTCTATAAATCTACACTATTTACGTGAAGCTGTGTTAAAGATAGCTATTAATATTACTGTGTGGTAAATAATGCTCACTATACTATCGGGTTAACAGATATAGGTGTAATAGATATTTACATTAATAATTAGAGACTGTGACCCTGTGTGAGTTGGAGATGCACTTAGATTAGTTTTACATTAATACTTTACAATCACCAATATGTTTGCCTGGTCCTCTCTCTTAAATATTGTGAGGTATCAGTTATATAGCATGGTTGTGTAATTTTTATAGTATTATCTTGTAGTATTTATGTACCCTTTCAAAGATAACTGATTCAGTGGATTTTTTTTATGGGGGTGCAGATGGGAGGAAGACAGTGTACCTACTGTATAGTTACAGTGTAACTGTAGTTATACCGATCAACCAATTTTAACCTTCTATAACTAATGATTTTAAATGATTTATGAAAGTACGTGCCAAGTAAACTGTAGCTTTATTTTTACTCCATTTTTGTGTGCTTCTCTAAGGTTTTTCATCAGGTTTATCCTTCAATAGTAGGAAATAATCTGCCTTATTTTCCTCGAGGCAAAGCACTGCAGGAGAAAGCTTCCGATTTGACGTAGTAATCCCTGATTAAAAAGAGGTCTGTATTATAGCAACTGTCTGAAACTCAGGAACTCAGTGAGCGCCCCCCCTTCACAGTGAACCTGGTTAGAAATTTCCCATGAAATTGTGAGCTTCATTTATATAACTAATAATTATTTTGGAGCTTGACAGAGAAAAGGAGGCATAGACATATGTTGGCTAGTGTGTGTTTATGTGTCCCTATACATGGAGGAGGAGAAAAATATTCTTCCTAAAATATTGTGAATTGGTATACATTTATGATGGCTCAGAAGCCATGTGAAAGGAAGATTGATGTGATTATTATTCCATGTGCACCCAAATACAATATGCAGTGCTTTGACTAAAAAGTGGGGAGACCTGCCAGTCTAGAAAAGAAAAATGTAATATATTATTGGTAACCTGTTTTGATAGCACAACATAGTGTTGCTTTAGACTCCAAGGTGTATAAACCTGTGTGTTTGTGAGAAACTAGTGTTTGGTCAGATCCAAAGGGGCTGCGTTACCTCAGTTCTTCACAAAAGCAGTGGAGCAGCTCACAGTCCCATTCCTAACAGTGCCAGGGTAGAGCTGTTATACTGCCTTCCATAAGCTGAGAACTTCCCTCATTTCATTTAATGCTTTAGAAATTCTTAAAGCTAGAATGTAGAAAAGCTATAAATTCCCCAGAGACATTTGTCAGCCTCTGTAGCTAATCATGTAATATACAGCTGGGACTTAAAAATAATTTGTACCTCTTCTCTCTCTTTTCTCTTGCCATGTTTCTGACTACATATGTATCTCTTTCCCCCCAACTAATTTCCTCTCTCTGCTGCAGTACTAGTGAAGGAGAGTAAAGGGAAATAGAATTGTAGCCTTTTCTGAGTTCAGGGGAATTAGCAGCGAGACCCAGCAGGTCTGAAGCCATTCCAGTCTTCTAAAGCTGTGGACAGATGTGTTGTGCGTTAGAGCTTCTGGGGCTGGATAAACCTGGTGAGCGTCTTGAGCCTTCCAGTGGCAGCAGGTGATATTTTACATCCGCTTCAGCCAAATACTTTACAAAACTAGGGTCCAAACTTCTTGTCAGTAGTTGTTCTGCGATGATTCATTTTTTACTGGAATTGCAGTAAGTATGTTACCAAGAGCTCAGAACCTCCTGCCTGCTGTGGCTTGCTGTTCTGCAGACTTGATCATTAAATCAAACCGGTAATGTCTGGTGGATGAAGTAGGTGAGGTGAAGATTTTTTTTGGGGGGTTTCTGAATGTTAGAGGGTGGAATTGGGTAGAATTTACCTTGACATTTGCATACTGCTTAATTAGGATGATTTCTTCTCAGGAATTTTCTCATACAGGTGTTCACATTCTACTTGAGTTTTTGTGTAAACAGGCTTGTACTGTCTTTTCTGAAGTTATGGCAATTTTCAGTTGCTAATGGCTTAAGGAACACAGGCCTCTGCTTATAGTGTTTGTGCGAGTGGATGAAACTTGCAGTAACTTTGACTGCTTAATCATGGTTCTCTCTTGAATCTCCAAGTATGAACTTGGAAGTCTGTGATTTTATACTCACTCTGTCAATCTACTAGGAGTCTCTCTCTTAAAAAGTACTAAATACCCTCAGCACCTGCCCCTGCAGGAAAGGAGGCCCTTTACACATACATCAGCATTATACCATATGATATAGATCCATTTATTGAATAAAGGTAATAAATGTGTGTGATATAGATTGAGACTATCAGTTTGACATAATTATCTGTGTGTGCAAAGTGACTGGTTGGATTCTGTATGCTCAACTCAACTTGTGCTGCACTGTCGTCTTTGCTTAGCTTATTCTTACTAATTCTTACTTACCCAAACTCCTATTTCTTCTAACTCCTTTTATCTATCTGGTGATGGATCTGATACTTTCTTTATTTCAATTCATAGGCTTCTCCTGTAGTTAATTTTTCTTCTCATTTTGGGCATCCTCATTCACTCAGAGTTTCTTGGGATGGAAGAATCTGCTGCCCTAAACTGATACATTTTGAAAGGGAGAATTAAGAAGCTCCAAAGAAATACCAGGTGTTACTAATGAAAGTGATACCACTTTTTATTTATCTATTTTAATAAATGTATTTATATAACTAACTTGTATTACTAATGAGCATTCCAGGATCACTTTAGTTGCCTGCCTACAATGTCCCTTTCTTGCCAGATGCTCAAATGGGGCTGCAGATGTGACACATGCTCTCCTGATGCAAGTGCTGGAGGCCAAGTGGGATGTTGAAGGGCATCTATGATACCTTAACAGATAACTATATTGAAACAAATAAACAAAGCCACTCATTTTGTGTGTTGTGTAAAATCTCTAGATGCCCTGGATCAATTTTGATTTTTTTTTCCAATTCTTGCAATTTTTTTTTTCTTGGTTGTTTTGGCACAGATTGAAAATGTTCATTTTAGCATGCCTGAAGAATACCCAAATTGATCTGTCTGTCTTTATCCTTAATCAGTGCTAGGCAACATTTCTTAAATGTACCCGTGAGAATAGATTTTGTGGCTGAGGTATGGAGAGTTTTGAGTCTTGAACAGAAGTTGTCTTTTTTTTATTTTTTTTTCTCCTCCTTGCCCAGAATCAGCTGCAGGTACTTTGTAGTATAAGTAAGAATGATTTTTGCTGCTCTGTGGGGCCACAGGAAACCTAAGAAGGAGAGAAGAATGAGAAGGGAGCGAGTTGGCTGGTGCAGCCAGCTGTTGGGAGGAGCAGCAGGAAGACGATGAGGAGGGGGACAGTGACTGTGGCTTCACAAGGTAGTGGCACCAGCACAGCAGGCTGCACACAGGGCCACAGCCATTTTGCTCCTCCAGGTAATCGGTTGCCATGGGCAACTGTTTATTTTGCTGCGCCTGGTGCCAGGTTTGACTTATTCTGTGGTATTGATCATTTTATGTCATTCATGAATACAGTTTTTTTTGGCTTCTTTCCAAACCATTCCAGTTGGTTCAAAGGCTCTATACACAGGGATCTTTACAGCCATGGAAACATTTTTCTTGTTTACTTGCACACTATTTTTGTTAGTTTTCTTGTGTTTTAATCTGAGAAGTTTTTTCAGGTTTCTTTGGGTGCAATTCAATAGAATTGTGTTTCTAGAATAGAATAGAAATATAATCTTTGAGTAGCTACAGGCCCTACCTGTTGTTTGGGCTGGTGGTAGCAATGCACTGGTGTTGAATGTTCCTTCAAATGCCTTTACTGATGCCCAGATTTCTTGCCCGAGTGACTTAAAATTAGCTTGGGCTCTGGCAAAGGTTATTTATGTTATTCTAAACTACTTTCAGGAATATGTTTAATAACATTTAGGAATGTAAGTTTGGCTGTCTTGACAAACTTGACAAATGACAAACTTGTCATTTGCAAGCACCTCCATTATCTGTTTTGGCCACCTGAGTATTTGGGCTCCAGACTTTTGGTGATACAATTTGTATTTAATGGGAACAGTGCAGATGTCTTTGTGTGTGTTGTCTTGGAAATTGAATTCTCTTTGTGTTCTCCATTCATTTTGCTTTAAGTCCTTTTGAAACACTTCACAGCCTTTCCTAGACTTGGTTAGAAAAGAAGAAAGTGGTGTTCAACTATCACAGTCTGAAGTTCCGGAAATCTTCTCTAAATGTGTACTTCATAGAGTCATAGAATCATAGAATCATAGAATGCCTAAGGTTGGAAGGGACCTCTAGAGGTCATCTAGTCCAACCCCCCTGCACACGCAGGGCCACCTAGAGCACGTGGCACAGGACTGCATCCAAGTGGGTCTTGAAGATCTCCAGAGAAGGAGACTCCACAACCTCTCTGGGCAGCCTGTTCCAGTGCTCTGTCACCCTCGCTGTCAAGAAGTTCTTCCTTAAGTTCCCGTGGAACTTTTTATGCTTCAATTTGTGGCCATTTCCTCTGGTTCTGTCAGTGACCACCAGTGAAAAGAGGCCGGCCCTATCCTCCTCATTGCCTCCCTTGAGGCACTTATAGACACTGATCAGGTCCCCTCTCAGCCTTCTCTTCTCCAGGCTGAACAGGCCCAGCTCCCTCAGCCTCTCCTCATAGGGCAGACGTTCAAGGCCCCTGATCATCCTCGTGGCCCTGCGCTGGACTCTCTCCAGCAGCTCCACATCCCTCTTGTACTGTGGGGCCCAGAACTGGACACAGTACTCCAGATGTGGCCTCACCAGGGCTGAGTAGAGGGGCAGGATCACCTCCCTCGACCTGCTGGAGATGCTCCTCTTAATGCACCCCAGGATGCCATTGGCCTTCTTGGCCACGAGGGCACACTGCTGCCTCATGGTCAACCTGTCGTCCACCATGACGCCCAGGTCCTTCTCAGCAGAGCTGCTCTCCAGCAGGTCGATCCCCAGCCTGTACTGGTGTCTGGGGTTATTTCTGCCCAGGTGCAGGACCGTGCACTTGGCCTTGTTGAATTTCATGAGGTTTTTGACTACCCAGTTGTCCAGTCTGTCCAGGTCCCTCTGGATGGCAGCACAGCCCTCTGGAGTATCGGCTACTCCTCCCAGCTTTGTATCATCTGCAAACTTGCTGAGGGAGCACTCTGTGCCTTCATCCAGGTCGTTGATGAATAAATTGAACAGGACTGGACCGAGGACTGACCCCTGGGGGACTCTGCTCAACACAGGCCTCCAACTAGACTCCGCATCGCTGATCACCACCCTCTGAGTTCTGCCATCTAGCCAGTTGCCAATCCACCTCACCGACCACTCATCCAGCCCACACCTCCGGAGCTTGTCCAGGAGGATGTTGTGAGGGACGGTGTCAAAAGCCTTGGTGAAGTCAAGGTAGATGACATCCACCGCTCTCCCCTCATCTATCCAGCCGGTCATCCCATCATAGAAGGCTATCAGATATCATATTTGCAAAAGTAAATAATGCAACCTCAGTGAATTTAAAAGTGCATAGATTTATATTTCTTAGAAGCTACCAGCTGTTTCCTTTCATATTTCTAGGTAGTGGAATGGTGGATAAAATAAATAAATAAATTCAGAAAGCATTCCTCAGTGTATGATAATAATCTACAGAAGATATATTTGCCGTTTATATTATTACTTAGGTGTAACATTTGTGACTTGACATTCAATAACCTGACATGAACATTTATAAACAAGGTGATATATATGGAGCTATGGAGTGACTGATCTTTGAACAACATTATCTGCCCTTGGTTTAAATTGATGACTACAGTAATTTATACTGCAGAGATATCTTTTTATTGGCAAAGGAATAGCCAAGGTGTTGTACTGTCAGATTTTGCTTTATAATTTCTCTTAATCTGAACGATACAACAGGAGATGGAAACTCTTCTGTTAACTAAATAAAAATAGAGATTAGTTTTTCATTTGAAGCATTTAGCAATTAAATCAATAGCTCTTACATAATAGATCAGGAAAGTGAAACGATCTACACTGTTAGGTTTTTAAGGAAATGTATGTGTCCAGTAACAGTTCACAAAATACAGAAGTAAAGAATATATAATGCCTTGAAACCCCAGTGATTTCATTATATTTAAAATTTTGCCTGTCCAAACTGTCTTATGCCATGGCTGTCTCTTTTATCCTTAAACTTTCTTTTGTCTTTATATCCTTCTGCTTGATCTTTTTACACTATTTGCTATGAGAAATAAGATTTACATTTGAAAGTTTATTTTTGACATCTCGCAAAGGTGTATTGCCTTCTGTTGATATAAGCAGTATAAGATCAGGATAAGATATTAAGCACTATTCCTTTAAAGAAAATTCCCTAAAATAAAATATCTCAAACTGTTAAAGAGCTCACTATTTTTTTATAATAGAATCATAATTTTATTAGTTGTTATCATCTTTTGGTTCCATTACTGTTCGACTTATCCTCTGTATGTGCTACCTTGTGTGTTTTGCAGTCCCTGCAGAGTTGTTTGTGATGAGACAGTTGAGTGAGTCTAGTGATATTTTTGTTTAAATGAAAATATGTTGTCACTTCCAGCTAAAAATCTATACATTTTTGTATAACATAATGTCAAATACAAGCAAGCAAACACCCCACTGATTCGATTTCTTTCTTAACCTAAATTTTTGAAATGGTAATGTAAGTTGATTTGGGTAAGTAAAGTGCTTTCTCCATTCTCAAAGCTGTCCTAGTAAGCTACTTGTGTAGCTTTTAAACCTCACAGAAGTTGTGTTTTGCTTTTTGAATATATTTCTTTA
This sequence comes from Crypturellus undulatus, assembly GCA_013389825.1. Classification (NCBI taxonomy): domain Eukaryota; kingdom Metazoa; phylum Chordata; class Aves; order Tinamiformes; family Tinamidae; genus Crypturellus; species Crypturellus undulatus. The sequence goes on along the minus strand of VWPW01021544.1, from coordinate 530,854 downwards.
GTGTTTAAGAATTCAAAGAAATATATATATATATTTGAACCAGTGACTTCTGCCATTAAAAAAAAAAAAAACACAGCCTTTCTGTATGAGTGCATTGGATTCCTGTTGCTGGTATGCCTATAGCTGAGATTTCTAGCCATGGTTCAGAAACCCAGGGCAGCACAAGGTGGAGATGAATCTTTCCAAAAGACCAGTAAGTCTTTGCATAAACAAAGCCGTCAAGAATAGGCAAACCTGCATTCTACACGTTTATCTGGTAGTTTTCAACTGGATGAAGCTAGATGCCATAATGCGTTGCTATTGTTTTTCTAAATGCATGAGATCCAAAAAAAGAAAGATGATGAAGTTCAATGCTGCTAGTGTTGCAGTCACTGCAGCAAGCATACAATGATTTGTTGAAAGATCAGGTAGACAGCAAGTTTTCCTACTATTCAGTCAGGTTTGAAAGGTGATCCAGTGACCAAATATTTGATAGAATTCGACTTTGCCATTAACATATGCACATGAACCAGTCCTTTTCTGCTGGGGCTGCAAGAGTTGAACTGAGAATCAGAGATGACACTACAGGTGTTAGTTTTCTGTAATTGAAAGGAAAACAAATCAGAAACTAATTTTAAGGAAGCAAAGCTGACTTTTGCTGAGTATATCTATAGGTGCTTAGATTGTACCAGGAAAGCAGCAATTTCAGTGCTGCTGAAGTCATAATAAGAAACTGGAAATTATATCAGGCAATATCAAAATCTCAGACTGTTAACGTTAGCATAGAGTGATGTGTATTATTTGGGAGAAATTTAGTGAAGCAAACAGTTTGTTTAAAAAGACTTATGAACATCTGGAAAGGAAAGACGCAGTAGAGACTATTGCATTATATTGGGCCAAATAAAGAATTTTCTGAACTTAAGAAAGACATTGAAAGCTAATGGAATTTGCCATAGTGTAGTCCCTAGCATTTTCTGTTTTCCTTATTGCTACCAGCTCCAGTAATGCTGGTTTGAGTTGCACAAAATTGAGTGCTGTAAACTGCTTAATCTATCAGTGCAATAGCAATGAGTTTGGCTCATTAAGAAAGAATTTCTAGGAAGGGGAAAATATCTAGACAAAAGATGATCAGTATCTTTTCCTGCTATTCAATGCACAAAGAACTAATGAGGTTATTTAATTCTACATCAAACAATGAGTAAGATAACACGGAGAACAGATTAGGACCTTAGTCTGAGAGAGCATTCCTCAGCAAATTTAAAAATGCAGATCAAATCAATATCTTTGTCATAATTATGTACTAACACAATTTGGGGAGGGTGCCATTCTACTCAAAAAGAAGTATAGAAACACCAACCAAAAAAAAAGGTATTTTTTATGACTGTAAAGCAACATTTTTTTTGAGGGAACAAGAATTAATACAGAGTACCTAATTTTTCTTTTGATTGTCTTTTATCCTAGTGCGTTTTGCACAAGTGTGTACAATTTTTGACTTATGAATTTTAAAACCATATGAGTTGTTGTTTTTTTCTTTTTCCCATACCCTCATAAGGTAATGTCAACTGTTTACCCCTGTGCTGAGAATTTGACAGTCAGGTCTCCTGGCAGTGGAGTTGATCTTGACTTAAAGTTGTCATGTATATATGATGATTTTAAATTTCTAACCAAAACTGAAAACATCTGTCTTCATCTGATAATGTGTCTTCAAAAGTTCCTAACCAACAGTACGTCCTTACTATGAAATGCTGACTTCAATGATTAGTCATGTAATAGGAAAAGAAGTCACTGTTTTGCATCACTTGATGATTTGACACATGAAAATGTCTTGAATAAGTTACATCCTACGCTTTCAGGCAGAGTTAGCTACCATTTTGGCACACTGTTAACACTATAAGTTCAGTGTGTTTTTTGGATATCATGTTGACTCTCTGGCATGTCTTTTTTTTCCATATCCCAAAACTTTTTATAATAGCATATAAATACATACAAAATTAAAATGCAGACTGTCAGGGTGAAGTTTTTGCTAGTACACTGTTGGAAAAATTAGGACTTGCTGATTGTCAGTAAGGTTGACAAAACTTCTAGTGAACTGCTAGGCAGTTACATAAAGCATGGTAAAATCTCTTAGGATTTGCTGTTGCTGGATGCAACAGTATATCTAATGTGACATGCAGAGGAAGAGGAGCTGTTTTAACAAGTGATGCTCCAGAATTTAAAGGACTTTTTTTTTTTTTTAACCCGAGTGATTTAATTTTAAGTGAAATATCATCACAAAGAGTTTCATTCATTCACTTCTTGTTTTGCATTATAAAATGCATTAGATAAAGCAAGCTTTTGATTTAGAGATGCTCTTGGCTTTCAAAACTCAGAAGTCATGATTAGTTTTTAGAGTAGTTCATTATCTGAAAAGTATTCTTCCTTCAAAGCAGAGCGTTCAGGATAAGGGGGGATTTAATCCTGTTCCAAATGAAGGCACACTGTAGAGACCGACACTGTACCATACCATCACCCTGGATGGCTACACCCCACTCTGCCACGCTGCCAGGAGGCCTTTGCTTGAGTTTAGCTGTTGCACAGTCACAGGGAGAGCCTGGCACCTCCTAACACTACCTACAGCCACACAGGATGGCAAGCTAAAATATAATTGTTTTAAGACTCATGTTATATGTGTCATATAAGTCATATGTGCATTTTTCATTGTTTCCTACCTCCTCATTTTTTATATGCCTGTAATTCAGTCTTTCATGGATTTGTATAGATTTTAACCACTGACACACTTCATTCTTTTCCCCTCTCCTTTTGTTTCCCTTATGTGATATTCTNTATGTGCATTTTTCATTGTTTCTTACCTCCTCATTTTTTATATGCCTGTAATTCAGTCTTTCATGGGTTTGTATAGATTTTAACCACTGCCACACTTCATTTTTTCCCCTCTCTCTTTTTTTTTTTTTATCTTATATGATATTCTTGATTTTTGTGACAGTGTCGTAACTATCTGGAGATAAAAGAATTCTTGTTATTTGTTAAATAAGTACCAGTGAAAAACTAATGATAGTCACCCTCCTATCCCCATAGTGCCAACCACTTAGATAAGAAACATAGGTAAACCCTATACCTACTGGGATTGCCTTTCTTACCCAGGATGTCTGCTAATTCCTGCTATAGCAGTAGTTTGCATTCTACATTCAGGAGGGAGCTTCTAACTGCAAACATCGTCCAGATATTTCATGAAATGGCTGTAAGAACCTGTGTTACAGATTCTGTGATAGATTGAGCTGTGGTTGTTCTTTTTATATACTAGCTTTACCAACTCTCTTCCATAAAAAAAATCATGCCTGTCTTACATGGAGTTACTTACCCTAATCTAAAAAGAGCTTGAGTTGGTGAAATCTGTGTGCCAGTTGGAAAAGTGAAGTGAGAAAGGCAAAAATGCACAGTGCACAAATTCACCATTAGTTTTTATGGTAACTTGGACAAGTTGTATTTCTTTAATGCATCTAGGGATGCACTTAAGACGAGACTGATTTAATTTTTTTAAGCATAATTATATCCATTTGCCAATGTGTGAATTGGAAATCACTTCTGCTTTTGCATCTATACCACAGTGCCAAACCAGTATTGAATTGGCTTAATAATAATTTACCAAGTGTTACAGCAAATGAAGAACTCCTGCTGAGGGAGAATAAATGGCCAAGCTAGAAAATGAACTGGCTGTTTTCCTAAGCAAACAATATCCCAACCTAATCGTCAGGAAAGGGTTTGGATTGGAGGTAAATGACAATCAGCACAAGTGTTTTACTGAATAAATAGATATTTCAGGAAAGCTGTTTTCAGTAATCGGTTCTTTACAGTAGCTTTCTTATGTCTTTGCTTTGCCTAAAGGCACAAATAGTATGGAGGAGTCTGCAAAGGGTAAGAAATCACACGCAGAAAGCCTTGCAGCCCCTTTGCAGTGACATCAGGCGTGCCCGTGTCTTGCCTTATGTTGTGTTTTAGTTTTTATTTTGTGTATTCAGTGACTCAGATCCATAAAGGAAGCTCCTTTCCTTCCACTCCTGTGAACTCCAGGGCCTGGAGCCAAGCGCAGGCTGATCCTGCTGTGGCTGCCGTGATGTAGCTGCCCGCAGGGGAAACCAGAGGTGTGGGGGCAGCGAGACATCACCAACAGCAGCAGCACCTACGGAGACTGGACATGGATATTGTATTAGGAATCTCACCCCGCTATTGGAACTGGAGCATTTTTTTCAGTTTTCAAGGAAGGAATGTTTCAGCCCAGAACCCTTGAAAATATAAATCATTCATTCTTTTTTTTCTTTTTACAAAATAACCTTAGATTTGGAGACCATCTGGGGAAAGTCCAGTTCAAACCTTTCTCTATCTGGGGGATTTAGAAGCATAATTTCCAGATACTATATGAACATTCAGTCATAGCTGCTGAGTAATTGTTTGCAGGACTATGAATTTGGATTTAGGCTCTATAATTCAGAATAATGAGATTTAAGCACTTTAGGTGACACTTCTGTTATCTAACTTTGGTGCCCAGTAAAAATATAAATTAAGATTAATGTGCCAGTATTTATTTATTTATTTATTTATTTATTACAATTTTTGGTTCCTCAGTATCCGTCACTAAAATGGGTGATTATGACATGCCCTTTAATGTCTGGAAAATATGTTAAAGATTGTGAGATATTTAGATAAAAGGCTGTTTTCTGTGGCTGAGAATTTGTGAACTGAATGCATGTGTTTATGCACTTATATAACTACATAGCTGTGCAGGTAGATTTTACAGTTAGTTTACTTCTGGGAAATAAAAAGTTGAGCAAAAGGGATAAAATTAGGATAGAAGCTTATATGTAAGCAGTTATATGTAGCAAAAGTGCCATACTTTTGACCTGCATAGTAGTTTTGTTCATCCATATTTAATTGATGATTTTAGGTAAAGAAGATCAAAGATAAATCAGGTCCATGTGCATAAATTTGAATATCTTAGACCCTCTGCTGATGTCTCCAGTATTTTCCTGGAGCTGAGTATGTTGTATCACAGAAGAATTCACTTTTTAGTGGTCTTTAAAACCCGTGATCACCCAAGATGCAGCTTTCCCTGCTCTGTTCTCGTTCCTCACCTGTCTCTGCCCATAGTTACTGTTAGGAAAACGATGTAATAAGATTCTCTTCCTATCTCAGGAAAAGTGTAACAAGACAAGGAATTTAAACAAATACATTATTCTGGTATTCTCTTTGTGTGTATATGCGTGAAGTGCCTTAGTGGAAGTGGGACATAGTGGAACAGGGAGATACTTTGCAATGGATTCCCTAAGGTCAAGCAAACATACTGTAAGTGCAAATGAGACCTTTCCGAAGGGGAGCAGGTGTCACTAGTGGTGCAGAGCTGTGTTCAGACTGTCGCCTGCTCTTCATCCACTTGGTTGATGGCAGTGACCAACTGCAATAAATTCCTAGGCTCATCCTGTTGTCTGAAAATGTTAAGTACAGAAACCACAGAATAGCAATAAAATAGTGGAGAAAATTTATGATGATGACTTGTAGAAGAGCAGCTGCATGATTTGACAGAGTGAAGGAGAGGAGACAGTGGTGTTGCATTTCCATGTTTTTCAAGAAAGTAAATGCAAAAGATGAAATAAAACTATGCAAATTTCAAATTATAGTTAGATCTGAGTGTTGTGGAATAATCCACCATACAACATGATGAAAAATATGCCGATAAAAGCATTAAACTAGAATAAGCATCAGTCTGAGCATTCCTGAGAAATTAACTCACCATCTCAACCTGCAATTCAGGTTTTCCTGGCACACACAGATACACATACAATTTGTGTTTCATATTGCTGCCATGTGGTGTGTGGATTTTTTTTTTCTTTGTGAGTGTATGTGAGAAAAAGTTTTATTGGAATCCTGACCTCGTTCAGCATTATTACAGCAATAGGAAACAATATCAGCTTTCTTCTGACAAACTACTCAGTGTATCAGTAAAACAGTCACACTGCAAAGGGGTTTGGAAAGCACTCATCGATACAGAAGGTCAGGCAGGATAACAGGAATGTCTGATTTTAGTGTTATTTCTGTCAGCAGCAGGTTAGTGTTCTACAAACGCCCTTGTGTTATCCAAGTCTCCGAGTCACCAGAGGAATCTGCTTCCTATTCAGTGTAGTTCCTAAAAAAAGCAGCTCTTGCTCCTTTTGAATGTCTGTGCTGCGCGTATGAACGGAGACAGCTGGAAGTGATTAGAATAGACTGACATGTGAAATCATGTGGGAGAGGATTCATCCAGCTCCAGAAGAGGAATCCACGCTCTGTGCTGAAGGGGAAGAGGAGTTTAAGTACAAAAGTGAGCAGATTTTCAAAGGGACACATGAGAATTTAGCTGTGTGGTTGCAGTGATGCCATTTAATATTTCAGATCAGATTCTAACTCCAGGAGGTTATATTTAAATACAGGCTGATAATCACAGATGATAGTTTTTGATGAGCATCGGAACTGCCAGGCAGGAATGAAGCAGTTGTGCTTGAAGACTGGAGTCTTGCCCCTTCTCAGTACGACATAGATAGTAATAAAGTAGATGGTGTTATCAGACAAAAAGTGGAATATTAATAAAATATATCACTCACTATAAATGTTATATTTTTATTGGAAGGAAGATGGCACTTCCCAGATCTGAGGTTTGATAATTTCACTTTCAGTATGCACACTGTTAATACGGATAAATCAGTTGGAAATGTTTTGCTTTCGAGAGGTTAAGAGGCTGTATTTAACAGAGCAGTATCCTTGAAAAGCTTGTATTATATCTTCATTTTCTCCCCAACTGAATGGATATATTGTACATTCTGCATTTAAAGCATGCGGCCTTTCATTATTTAAGTCTTTTTATGTACTTTGGGTGCTAGTATGACAGACGTAATGCACAGCTCTGTTAAGGTATCTTGCCCATGATGTTACTTTGTTCTTAATATCAATGTGATGTTGTAACTGTTATCTTGCTGCAGCAGCAAAAGGAGCTTATCTTTTTGCAGGCATATAAACCTATATTGTTTGGGAACTGGGCAGATGTTTTCTTACATTATCATAATAAGTTTTTCTTAAGCTTACAAAAAACAAGTTGAGGCAGCCTAAGTAATGATTGAATGGTAAGAACATTCACATACAATTTAATAGTGTACCTAAGATTTTTTTTATTTTATTTTTTATACTCTTTTGGGCCTTCGTAACCATGAAAACAATATTCTTAGGCTTTCTAGTTCATCACGCATCTGAAGTGTTTTTTTTTTTTCTTGTTTTAAAATTAGGTAATGTTCTGGCAGTGATGCCTTCATAGAAGGCAGGCCAAGTTATTGATGCCCTAAAGTGTCAGGCCATCTAGTTGTCTGCCATCTAGAACTGTTGACAAATTGCCTTTTGAATGTCATTTCTCTGCATGACATTCTGGCAGTCACTTCCACCTGCGGGTGGCCTTCCTTGCAGTTATTCAGCACAAGCAAATCCAGTGCTTAAAATCTTGTGTGATGGCTGTTATGAAGAGAAACAGACTATCCCTCTTTCTTTCGTTTTCCCTCTTTCTTTCTTTTTCTTCTTTTTTTTATAAGAACTGTAAAAAAATGTTATCCGATAGGTGACAGTTATGAATAACAGGTGACTGATACTGTGAACAACGTGGAATGATGTGGAAACAAGAATGACTGGAAATCTGAAACTCGGCAAGATACTTGCTTGACAGAACTTTTCACTTCTTATGAGTGCCTTACTGTCCTACCACAACTGAAATATATGTATTTTAGACCAGAGAAGGACTGGGTATGATTGTCTTTTAGTTTACTTAGCTTACTCAAAGAACTATACACAATCATTCTACCACTTGGAGATGACTATTTCTTGCTTTTGTAAGTTAATGTTCTATGAAGCTTAACACTTTATAAAATGAGGCCAAAAGTAGATATTTAAAAAATAATAATAAAAGTCTGCAAACTTTATCATATAAGGCTTTAAAAGGAGAAGCTTTCCCCTTGGGGGCATCACCCGTTCAATATCTGCATCTGTAGGAAGCCGGTTTTGTACCGCACAAAGCTCTGGTCCCTCTTGCTGTCTGAAGCTCAGATTAATCTCTTCTGCTTCCAACTATATAAAAGTGAAGCACTGAGCCTGAGTAATTCATTAAGGTTTTCTCTGTATATTTAATGGAATGATGTAATTTTTACAGGGAATTTGTCGTTCTGCTCAGAAAGGAAGCATTTGTCCTTTGGAGGTGTCTTTACACACACACACACACATTTTTATGAATAAGCAAAATGGGAAAAGTTAACTAAATGAACTTTAGAACTTAAGGGTAATGGTGGACTATTTTTCATGTCCGCAAAGACTATTTCTATTTTAAAGCTTGGAAACTTGTTTTCTACTTACCTTTCATATGTGTATGCTTATGTGTGCAAATTCAGCATAGTAGTTCAACTAGGTAAGGCTCACAGAGCATTAATAATTTATACCCTCAATAATTTGCTGAGGGAAGTTCAGGCAGGTTTGTTTATTCTTTCAGAGTATGCCATAGACTTCCACTCTCTATAAAATACTCTTTTTTTGATATTTAACCTAAATATAGGGGTAATAAGAACACAGGACTGATTGTGTTGGGTTACACCAAGATACATCCAGTAAAGAATTCTGTCTCCATTACTGGTGAATGATAAAAGAAGAATAAGAACAGGAACTTTCCTCTGATACTCTCCTAGTCTCTAGTTCCTTAGCCGGATTCATATGTACTTAAGCTCTGCCAACCTCTTTTCTATGTAGTTTTAAGTTCTCTTCATCACATTTGGGAGCCTATTCTCCTGAGATATTTATTTATTTATTTGGCCTTTCAATTTATCCTTGCATCATCTTTCTTGCTATTTGTTCCCAGTCTCTGTGGTCTTTTTCTTCATCCATTGTCTTCTTCTGTGCTGCTCTTGTTGTACTGAATTTCTTTTCATTCCAGCTCTGTAAAAACTTAATTTTTCCATAATCAGACCTAAAATCAACACTTTTCCTGTCGATCCTTTTCTATTTGAGTTCAGCAAGTTTTTGATCTATTACATTAAAAAAAAGAACAGATTACTTTGAAATAATATTACAAGTTGCAAGATCAAGCAGTCGTAAATTGGATACGCAAGACATGAGGTGACAAGTGAGACCTTGCATAAGTGAGACCTTCCTTCCAAAAGAATGAGGTCTTTTTAATTACATAAACACTTCCCTTTTTAAAATTATTTTTTTCTCAATACAAACTATATAGTTAATATTTCTTTTTGCTTCCTTTTAAATATTTGACTCTGCTCATTATTTATTGTGTACTTCAAAAATCAACAAATGAGTACAGCATTACTCATCTTTTTGTTGGTATATGACATAATGATTAAAGCTGAAGTGCCAGCTGGGTTACAAGCAGAGAAACATAGGTCCTGGTGTTTGGTGTATATAATATAACACTTTGTGTTTCCCAGAGTGATAAAATGATGTCAATTGTATCTGTGTCACCCTCCTACAGATTAGACCCTGTCCTTCAACAGCCTTCCATAGTTTATGAACTGAGATTCCTGAGCAGCTGCAAAGATATCTGCAGAACACTTTACGATGGAAAATAAATTGGTGCAAGACTTGATTTCTTGTGTGATACTGCAAGTTAAACTTGCATGTAGCTGTGTTCTAGCACTAAGGTCATCTGACTAACGGCATCTAGCACAGACAGGCTCCTGACCATGCTATTAAAACTATTTTACTCTCCAAAATGCAGTGATAAAGTTGCAGTGATTATTGAGGGTGATCCCCAGCTCTGTGTACAAGACTTTTTCTGATGGTTTCACAGTAAGGGCAATCACAGTCCTGTGATTGTGCTGTGGATCAGGTATAGTGTAATTCAGACATGGGTCCTCCTCCATGGTCATGTCTGTGATGGGTCCCTTCATGCATCCTTTCTGAGGTGGCTTTGCGATGGGCCTAACAAGCAAGCAACCTAATAGAGCTGACCTATAATCATTATAATGAAGTAAGAGGAAGACTCATCCCATTTACAGGATGCGTATTTAGTGCAAGGATTGCACTGCAGGTATGTTTCTCATAAATTCTTCATGGGGATGTGTGACCTTTATTTGCTTGCCAGGCATCTCTTGGCTCTAATACAATAACCTGTGACAGATTGTTTGAAGTGAAAAGCCCCGGAGCCCTGCTGGAGGTGAAAAATGGATGCTCCTTACTTAGTGAAGCATGTCAAACAAGGAAACAAAATGATTTTTAAAAAATATCCCATGAATAACAATAAACAGCAAATAAAGGAAGTAAAGAGCTGGGAACCCATTTACTTCACAGGTACATCTCTAAAATGTTTGTGCTATTACTGCTTCTGCGTGTATGCACTTAAAGAATGGATTGAGTCCACCACCTTCATGTATATGCTGCATACAGGGGTCACATACCTTGATGTCTCAGGAGTCGAGCAGGCTTTATTGCCTTAGCTAGTGCTTTTGCTTTGCTTTCTGGAAGGTATAAACCAGCTGTCTTTTTCCTGCCAAATAATATCTACTCAATACTGACTCATCTTCACTGATTTATCAAGAGACTATCTTCAATCTTTGCTCACTTGCCACACGGTTGTAATCAAGAAGAACTGCTGGAAACTCGCAGAGGAAACCTGTACAGGGCACCTCACAAGTGAACACATCCTGTTTCATTAGATTTAATGCCGCAGTTAGATTTTTCTATATTTTGATTTTATCTTCTTTGGTTATTTCCTTCTCCGTTACCCACATTTGGAAAAGCTTTAAAAAGGGATTAGAGTAAGGCAAGATGTATGTGTTTATGTAAGAGACGAGGAAGCAGCTCAAGTGCAATTTCATCAGTGCTGAAGTAAAGCCTGATGATCCCCAAGTGAACGTGACAAGATATTTGGATTTTAGAAGTTAAAGGGAAATGAATAGATACCTAAATGAGCCACAGAATTATTAAGTGTTATTAAGTATTATAAGAATTATTAAGTATTAACTGCTGCCTGGATGGAGGAGGAAAGGTGTCACTACCGCCAAAAATACGGTGTTGTGCAGGGACAGGACTAGTTAAAGCCAGGCGAGCAAAGTGGGTCCTAGACAGGACCACAGATGTGTTGCGAGGCCTGCGTGCCTCGCTGGTCCTCGTAGGATCATGAGGTGATTCAGTCTGGAAGTGACTTTTGCCCAAGCAATTAAGGATAATCTCCCTAAGTCATATTCACTTACAGAGACATAAGGGAGTTAAACCAAGTTCTGAGCTGACTCCATGCTTTATTCCTAGGTAGAGAAGCTGTTGCTCCTAGGTCCTTCTAGGTATCTGTTAGAAAAAATAACATTTACCAAAGATTGCAACATAACCCAAATCATTGCTATTTTTCTCTGTCCTGTTGGATCCAAGTGACCAGATTGCAGAGGACATTGCTATGTAAACACATAGAGATGGATACCAGCTCTGCTGTCTCATCCTCTGAGCTGACTGGAGATGAGACATCCCCAGACCTGAAGCTGTCTGTTTGGGTTTATATTTTAGGCTCTGTGCCCGAGGGCATTCAACCTCTTTTCCTGTTGGGCTTATAGATATATTGATATATAATAAGGCTTAGGCTTACATGATGTATATTAAGGCTTCTTTAGACCTAATATATATTACTCCCTTGTTTTGCTTGTAGTTTTGACAAATTGGTCCTGATTGCCTTAAGCATTGAAGTCGGTGTTTGAAGGTAGAATTTCAGGAAAATACATCCTGACCTAGTGCCTTTTTTAAGCAGCTTTTGTCTCATACTTGTGGGCTCTTGTGAATCTTGCTCAGAAGATCCTGCCATCATTAGCCTACAGTCTCTGTGTGGCAATAACCTTGAGTCTGCAATCTCGACTCCATTTTTTCACTCATTTCAGTGATTAGCTTTTCTTTTTTATTAATATCTTCCGTTCTGTAAATACAGGGATGACTTCAATTTTGAACAGCACTATAGCTTTTCCTCTGCTCATAAACACTGCTTTCACTCTTACTGTGGCTGAAAAATGATTTTCCTGAAAGTGTAATTAACACACTGCCTTCTTCATAATCACAAATTGTTTATATGATAAACTTGATTCAATAAATAACTATCTGACTCATGCAGCAGGAATGAACACTTGTGTTTTATGGCTGTTTTTCTTCATTGGAGGCAGAAAAAAAATTACAAACTGAATTAATTTATGAGTGAATGTATAGGATCATAGGATAATTTAGGTTGGAGAGGATCTTGGGAGATTTCTAGTCCATCTGATTTGGACTAGAGTACCTCGGAGTGTAAAACCTCTGTCCAATTTCTGTGGTTGCAGCTGAATGCATCTTAAAAAGGCAAATGCCAGGGATTGAAAAAGAAATGAAAATACATAAATACAGTGAGAGAATTGATAAAACAGGTGGTGTTAATTTGACATTTTTATACAGAATCCTATGATCACTTAAGTTCTTAACTACTTCAATGTTTAAAGTATGCTGAGTGGGATAGCTTATGCTCTAAGGAGCTGTTAGAAAACACAAGGTGAATTTGCATTGGGTTAAATTAATTTTCTCTTTGTTGGTTGTGAGAAGTTGCAAGTTAGTAAATTAAGTAAGTTCCATGGTGTACTGGCCTGGTGAAACAGTTAAATTTATTGTAACCACCTGCTAGAGGTGTTTTATGCAGCTCTCAAACTTGGTCCTCTTGTCCCGAACTGGTTCCACTGCTCTGCTTGCTTCTGCCTGTTCCACTCGTGTCCCAAGAAAATGTGAAAATTGATGCTTCCCTTTTTCAGAGCAAAACTGTGGTCTGCTTGGAAGTAGTTATAGCAGCAAGGGCCCTGTCTACCCTTTAGATGAAAAATTTTATCTTGAGACAACATTATTTTTTGTACTTCAGTGCCACAGTTTGGCTCTAGAAAATTGACGAGTTTAAGAGCAGTTGTATGTGGTTCTTTGGAAAGGAAATGCAATCTTTGGCTGTAATTGGAAATATAAATTGCCCATCCTAAAAGCCGAAAACTCACAAAGTTTGGTTTACTATGTTTTGGGGAAGCAGAGATGATCAAGGACAACAATCACACCAGTTTATTTATCTTAGCATGAGAGACTATGTTACTGTGGATGAATTAAAAAAAATAGAAAGAAATAGCAATTCTTAACTAGCTCCATTAAAACTTAATAGTTTTTTTTTTTAATGGTAGCTTCAGGGTTATGCTCTGATAATATCTGCTCTACGTAAAACAAGGAGAAAACATCCTTTTTCAAGAGTTCAATGAATCAGTTATTTGTGAATGCAGTTTTTGCTTATGAGAGTAATTGATGAATGCTGTCTTCTTGTCTTCAAACAGCTTTTGGCATCCCATTTGTGTTTGTGGTTTAGGCATACTCTGAGGGCTATCCTGAGGAGAAATATTTTCAATCCTTCAAGCAGAGTATGCTTTTTAGTTTTATAATGCCTTTTGACCACTTAAAAAGATCAGGGGCACAGATGGCATCAAGGTTAAACTTGTACTAACAGACACTAATACTGCTGGCTTGGTCAGTCTCAAATAATACAGGCAGTTCCACTTTTTCCTTCCTTTGTCACTGGTGAGAATCAAGCTAGTGCTGCAATGTTATGGTATTTTAGTATTTTAGCTTTTAGGAAATTGTTGATTTGGGAAGTAAATATGTTATGATAGATAGGTTAAAAGATGATCAATATTTGATTTTTGTTATTTTATGGGCCTAAGTTCTGAAGAAGTAAATGCTTCTGTATTTTGTATCTTTAGCTTGAAGTTAGGTTTTTATACCACAGAAAATTCAACACTATCACAGAGCATTTAAGTGAGCCTCCATTTTAGCACAGTCAGTGCTGAGCATACAAATAAGGTAGAGAAAATACTCTGTAAACCAACCTATGTATCAAAGCCCTTGTGTTCCGCTTATGAACATGAGTCACCAAATGTACATGTATATATAATTTAATGCTACAACAAACGATATAAAATGGAATTGAAGTTTAGTGTTTTCCTGTACATTTGACCCATGAGGCGTTGTTTAATGCAATATTGCTGCTGTTGGATAAGAAGGAAGTTAAATGATAGGAAGAGAACAGGTCCTTTTTTCACAGTTCAGGGAAGCTACCAGTTGCTATCCTCAAGTTTTGAACTTGTGTCCATGCATAAATGACCCAGAGGTCATTTGCATGTACTTACTGCATGTGAGTTCAGTTGATAAAATTGGCAGGTATTACCAAACTCTGTGGGGTACTTTTCTATGAAACTAATTGGGCAAAATTACTAAAGGGTATCAAAAAGTTAAATGCATAAAGTATAAAATGACAGATGAAATATATACATATATGTAGGTATGTATGTTTATAGTTCCTTCCCTCACCCACAACAAATAAATAGTAAGCTTTAAATTACATTTTTTGTCCTGGGAAAGAACTCGAAGTCATCAAGGAGAGCTCACTGAAAAAAAAAAAAAAATCCTGTGTTCAAAAGATTAAATAAAATGTTAAAATTCATGGGAAGAATTCTTATTCTAATTCAGCAATATACATGTTACTTGAATAAAATACATTAATTTTGCAGTTCATATTTTGATCTAGAAAATTATGGTATTACATTTAGCTTTCAGCATTTTAGAGCTCATCTAATTATATTATATATTATTACGTATATTATATTACTTATCTGATCATATATCTGTTAATAATGTATATATTTATAGATACTTGTAAGATAAGAGAATTTTTTTTTATTAGTATTTTATTTATTTATTTTTGTTCTTAGTGGGTTAATCTCTTGTCCTTACATCAAGAAACAGAATTTCCCCCTCCAAAAATCTGAAAATCTGAAATATGCAATAATCCACTGACCAACTTTACTGTCTGGACAGTACAGGGATAAAAGACTCTTATAATACACTCCCCCAATATGTGACAATTGAATTTGAATTGAAATTTATGAATATTTGTAAGAAATTGTGGTGTGTTACAAGCAGACTAGCAGGTCAGTTGCAGTGCATTGAACTGCACTAGCAGTTCAATCAAAGTTGAAAGTTGTTACAAACCAGGCCAGCAGCTCCCTAACAAAGTTTTTTACAGAACTAATCCTCTGAAGGGCACAGGTTAGTCTTGCAAGCTGAAGGCCACACTAGACCTTTCTAAAACAGAACAGGAACAAAACTGCCTAGGAGGTGTTTTGTGTTAATGTTTTGTAAATGTTTTTGTGCATTGAAAATATCTGATCCAGAAGTAAATGTCGAAGCTAGAACTTCAATTCTTTTTTTAAAGATGGTTTTCTTTTTCAGCTATGAATTCAAATATATGTTTGTTAGATCTGTCAAAATGAAAATTTTCCACTCTGGATCACAGGACAGTTCAGGGCGAGAGGAACCTCAGAGGTTCATCTAGTCCAGCTTCCTGCTCCGAGCAGGGTCAGCAGACCAGAACAAGTTGCTCAGGTCTTATCTGCTCAAGTCTGGACATCCTCCGCGTTTGGAGACCGCCCAGCTTTTCTGGTCAGGCTGTGTCACCGCTTGCCTCTCCTCATGGCGAAGAAGTTTCTCCTTACACCCTGTCTGTTGTTTCAACTCTCTTGTTTCAACTTATGCCTGTTGCCCCTTCCTCTCCCACCAGCACCACAGGGAAGAGCCTGTCTCCATCTCCATGATCTCGTCACGAGTACTGGGTGCCAGAAAAATTGGGCCTCTAGAGCACCTGTTTATACAATTGACTATACTAGAGGCTAGTGTAGATGTCTATCTTGTAGAATGTAGGCTTAGATCACTTGATTCTTTGTCTTTGACCCATTGATACCACTTACGGAAAATGTATCCATGTGATAGGGTATTGCAAAGATGAAATGGATAAATATTATGAAGTTTCATTCAGAAAGTGAATTTGTATTTTTGTCCATGTGCTTCCAAGAGCGAGTGCTCTCAACTCTATTTTACTAATTGTAAACATTACTATTTTGAAAATATTTCAACAATAGCTGTTGCATCCTCTTTGTCTTCACCATTCTTTTTTTCAATCTTCCTTCGTAATAATTTAACAAACACGTCAAATTCTCTGTTCTTAGATTCTCCAAAAGATTCTCTTTAGAACTAATGATAACTTCCCTGAAAAGCTACCAGGTTCTGCTTTCCCAAAGGAGGAGCTTTTTATTAAAAGATAAAAGTCCAAGCAAAATGTTAAACTTCCCTTTACTGTATAACAGTAATTCGATGTGACATTTTTGCATTATATTATCATCGAGCTCTGAAAACTTATTAAATCATGTTCCAAATGATCAATGGTTTTATCCTTTGCAGACTAAAGCTCTCATCATTCACAGCACTCCTCCTTTGTTCTGACAGAATGGAAGACAACTCTAATGCATCTTGTCAGGACCTCATTTTCTTTATTCCTTGGAAAATGATCTTTACTTTTCTGTAAGAAATTAGGTAACTGGACGCTAGGAAACAGGCAGGTAAGTTTCTTTGACAGAGATGCAAATACCCACAACACTTTTACAGAGAGAAATGTCGACCACCACCACGCTGTCTGTTTCTTCAGCAAGACTCCTTCATTTTGCAAATGAGGACTTACCAGGAGAGTTCAAAGTAACAGAAATGCCTCCTTTTCTTTTTTTTCTTCTCTTTCTCTTTCTCTTCTCTTTTCTTTAAATTCGTCACATGGGGTAGGGAAGACAATTAGATATTGGACTTTTTCTTACCAGTAAATACTTCAAGCTGTCAGTGTTAACTTGTCAATTGTTAACACTTACAACATGCTTTAGGTGGCTGCCTCTGCTTGCTGAAATTCACTTTCTAATTTACTCACTGGTAGGAATTAGGACCTGTGACCATGGGAACAGGCAGTGTTTTGATTCCTGGCTAGGATCAGTGAATAGCCCCATGCTTTTCGTTTGGAAGAAGCAACTTATATAATATTTGGCCTAAACCAAGCAGTTTAACACCCAAGTATTTCAATTTATGACAGCTTAGTTACAATAAATCATAAACTCGCCAACTTAAACTGTGAAAAATAACAGGTGCTCATACTGTCTCTAAAAATTTCTAAGTGTAAATGATATTCCCTAGATTTTTTTTAATAGCCAGTAAGCTATAGTGCTGCACTTTTATCTGTTTGTAATTTACCAGTGCGCAATTTCCCTAACATTAGGGGGATGTTTGAGCATGTTGTACAGAAAGACGATGATCTACCCTACAGTGAATGGCAAACGAAATAATATCATGAACAATATATAGTGTGTAAGTAGGTGGTACGTCTGGATGAGACTGTATTGTTTTGTTTACATTTTTTCTTTTTTTCATAATCACAAGTTCGGCAGGTGTCTGCCAAAGCCCCTTCCATTCCCTGCACCACCGGCGGGGAGCTGTTCCGTGCTCGGAAGGGTTTCATGTGCAGCCTCTTCCTTGAGAAGACACTGCACTGGGTGCGATGGGTCGTGCTCTGAATTGTATCGACCATGTTGATTAGGGGCTCGAGTCGGTTGCCTGAGCAGTGACATGTCCTGCTGGCGGAGATGCCCCTGGGCATTTGCCTGGCTGCTAGCTATCGATCTGGAGGGCTTGCAGATTGTATCTGTCACCATGCAGATGGCTCAGAGTATCTCTGGTTTAGCACTGATGGCTCTCGGGTGGCATCTGTTTTAGGCCACTGAACTAGGCCTGTAATAGGAATCTACATAGCTGACTGAGGCATAGATACCCGCTTCATACCCATCTGAAGCTGACTGAGATAGAGACAGTTTCTACAATTCTTTGCAGGTTTCTCAGCAACATAACAATGTCACATAAAATTCAGTATGTTTGCTCATTGCAGTCAGCTGAATTCCTGCAAAGTGAGGACCAAATCTAGCCAGCTGCAGAAGGAAGTTTCTAAATAGAGAATTATGATATTTTATCATATATTTTATGATATTTATGATATTTATATATTTATGATATATATATATATTATGATATTTTGAATGTAACTAATAAGCATGTGAACTTGAGGTGCTTGTATATAAAAGTGAACACGGTTCGCTTTGTTCTGAAATTTAAATTAAGGATGTTGTAGGAATAGCCAGCTACACTACAGTAAATGTGCATAATATCAAGGATACCTTATTGTCCTTTTTTTTGCAGTTTGTGTGTGAAATTTTAGAGTCAAAATTGTGACTACACTCATTGCCTAGCTGGGTCTGCAGTGTCTTGTATTTGGGAAGAGGTGGTCACTGAACAGTTACAATTACGAGCAGGACTTCTGTGCCGCCGGTTCCTTAGAGGACCACACCAGTAGTGGACAGATTGTAGCTCCCGGAATTCCATTATAATCCATCCTGCTGGGTCTGCGGCAGAAAGTGCCTTTGAGGATTAGAGAGGGGATTTCTTTTAATAGAAATGTCAGAGTTTCAGCTCGCCTGCACCGAGGATGGAGTTTGGCATACGGAGAATGGTGTTTGCCCTTTTAGTGATGACTGTAATAATACAAATTCAGTATTTCATTAGTTAATGCAGTTTTATTGTCTTTATTATTAGTCTGCTTACATGTGGTTATTGCCTTTTTAAATTGAATTGTTTGACGGACAGGTCATTAAATTGGTTTATATTTAAAGGTGATATGTGTTGTCAGGCTGAAATTGGCTCTTATTTATTTATTTGTTTTTAGGTCATGCTATTTTGAAAGAAAATAGAAAATCAGAATTAGGCTAACAGTTCTACAGATTTCAAAGTATGATCACAGTGCCTAATAATTCCCAGTCAGAATGTAAACAACAAAATATTTTTACCTCTTTCTAACCTGCCAAATATTTGATAATAGTTCAGTTAATGTCTAATACGTGTTTTCAGGAATTGTGAAAGACAATTTTAAGTTATCTTTCAGATATTTGAGTGTCATATTTTGTTTTCATTCTAGTTTTCTTTATTCTATTTGTATATATGTGTGTATGTAGATATAGATAGGTATACACACAGATTATGTATGTAAAGATTTATTTTTTCCTTCTGGATAGCTGTAAGCAGTAAACATGGAAAATGAAAGCAATAAACACCTTTTCTGTCTGGGAGAGAAAACTTAGCGGGTGAAGAAGGATTTATTATTATAATTTCTTTTTTCAGCAAGCTAAGTAAAAATAAACTGATTTTTATAGTCTGATTTCAGAGATACTTGTTATCACACAGTTTCTGTATAAATAACACATTTTAAGTAAGTTAAGTCTTTAAAAAATGTGCATGCTTATGCGTGTGAGAACATGAAGTACGTCAGGTTACTTATTTCTTCTCCCACATATGATGTCTTTGACATGTTATCATTTACTTCTGGTAATAGCCAATGTCTGAGCATATTAAAAGTCTCTAGTTCCTTGTGGAGCTATATACAAATGTACTTCAAAATCTGGATAAAGTTACAATTTTTTACAGCATAACATACTATACCGTGGACAGGAAAATGAGAAATTCTGTTCATGCAACACAAACGTTCAGAGTTTCCAACTGAATATTTGGACTAAATGTGACACATAAACAGTCCTAACTGCTACCAGTCCTTGGTTTTGCTTTTCAAGATGCTTCGTATTGAAGGGAGGGTTAGTTTTAGAGATGACAAAGGTAGACAAAACCTTAGCGATCGAAGGAAATGTTAGCCTTATTCCAGACAGAAGGAGATTTCCGCTTTGGAAGAAATGACCGAAGCTCAAATGCAGCCACAGCACATCATTTCTGAAAGAAATGCCTGGACCTCCAGCCCTCCCTTTGCCTCCCTGTTGAGTGGAGAGACCATAAGCACAAGAGAAACTTGGAGCTTGGTGTGTAGCAAGCAGAGCAGGACGTGGCCTCGCTGGGTCTCAGCACCCTTAGACATTGTTGGGAAGACGATATGCAGGGGTCTGCTCTGCTGTGACCACGCAATTGGGTGTTACTGTCATTTCTGGCATCCGAGGTAACTCTGGAGATGGTATGTCCCCATGAAGAATTGGCTGAATTTATTCTGGAAGTAGCCATTCAATAATAATAATAAGTAATAAGTTCAATAATAAGTAGCCATTCAATATATATATAAAGTTTGGAGAAGTGGAAGCTCAGGCAAAGCTCTTAAATGGAGATCAAAAAACAAGTGTTTTTTTATTGGCGATGGGGCACATTTTTATAACCCTGTGGAAAGAAAGTCAAGTAGAATGAAAATTTCTCTCTGCAATCTGGCAGAAGAGAAAGCATTAAATAAGTTATAAATGTTAAATAGTGTACATTTCCATGTTCAGTCTTTCCCTGTCCAAAACACTTTCCTGATTTTCTTCAAGTATACTTAATGTTCCATTTAAATATACAACTCTCTACTGTTGAACTTTATGAATATAAATCAACAGGAACAAAAATGCTGGTTGCAAGTTCCAGCTATTTTGACTCAGAGTTCTTTTTATTGTGTGTCTGAGAAGAGGAATCACCATTTTAGGCAGAAAATAAAAACTTTGTTGGATTTTTTTTCTGGAACATAAGAAGGAGAGTTACAGAGCTTTTGCCAGCAGGATCTTCATTGGGTTTTGGAACATTTTCAGCAGTTTCTCAGGGATACACAAACTGTTCAAAATTCTGTGTCAGTATCTGTTGCTTGTTTGTGATTCACTAAAAAAATTAAACCTTTTATGAATCCAGTGAATATATGGAATCCAGATACTAACTTCCGATTCAGACAGCCACTTCACAGCAATCATGGTATCCAGAAATAACAACTCTTGCTAAATCGAGCAGAGAAAAGTGGCAACAGCTGACAAAGTCTGATTTAGGAAAACTAGAGTTTTGTGGTCTTTCACTCCTGATGTTTTTACTTTATTAGGTTTTCTTCAAAATATTATTAATATTTTTAGGATATGAATCAATTCTCTTATTTTTTCATGCTTAGTGGAAACATCTCTGGGACATTCTTCATTTAATAACAAAATCTAGTTAGTTAATCATTTTAATAACACTGTTTAATTCTTATTTGATTAGATCCCTGTGTTTCTAATACAATATTAACATTTGAATGAACTCCTTTGTAATTCCTAATATCAAAATAACAAGGACAAAATTTATTTTACTAAGTCCAATTAGTTTTTCAAAAAATAAAGCTCTATACCAGTCATTTAGTTTACTAACAATTGTTTTATCTTTAAAAAAGTAATATTCTCCTTTTGTTTTTTTCTGTATTTTTTCTACAAGTTTTTATTTGTGTTTCCTTAAGCTATTATATATTACTAAATATTACTATAACAATAAAAAATATAATTGGCACTAACAAAGTCAGCAAATCATTTCAGCATTTTCTCTATTATAGTACCATTTTTATGGATCTGCAAATGAATTGTAGACATCTCAGGAGAATTGTATGTTCCTGTACTTACTGAACTAAGATAAAATGAAAATTAGAGAATTTTGTGCACCAAAATGTTTCAGAAAATGTTGACAGAAAACAATACTGCGTTAAGTGTATTACAAATCAAAATATTCAAGTCAGTGAGGGTGGAGAAAAAGTCAGACCTCAAATGCAATATAGATGATCATGTTCCTCTAGTAATTTTTCTACCAAAATCACAATACCAACTAGAAAAATAAATTTTCAAAAAAGCTGTAATGACTGCTGACTGCATTGTTTTATAATCTGTGTGAAAACTATTTAATTTGTCTTATCCACTTTTTCCCGCCCATCTCCAAATGAAGGGCAAAAAGGAAGATCTGATAGAGCTCTGTGCCCTTTATTCAGAAAATCCTGTTCTGCTCCTCACTGTTCCTACACATTCCTTTGATTTATAAATTGTGAGGAGGAACACATATGTGATGTATGTGATGTAGATACTGTGTCTAGTATGTGTACCTGGAGGTAATTCAACTCAACAGTTGGTGGTTACCTAATAAATAGAAAGGGGTGAAGGACACCAGAATATTTTCTGTGAAAGCCCAATAAATGTGTCTCTTCCTTTAGCAGAAGAAGGCTGTAGGTTTTGGAGTGACGTGAGAGTGCAAGGTGTCAGGACATGTCTGCGTTTGCCTTGGCAGAGGTTCAGCTTGTTTTAACAGTCACCTAGAGACCCTTCCATCACCTCGGTGTGTGCTGAGGCTCTGTGAACACTGCGAAGGGTAAAGGTTGGCAAACCTGGGGAGTCACCGCCTTGCAAGCAAGAGCCCTCGAGGTCAGGTGGGCCTTGCCTATACATCTTTCAGGCTTCTGGGAGAAGTAAGTCAGAAAAAGAAGCAGATTGTGGTTAATATGTATTTATACATAAATATATAATATATAAACATAGTTTCAAGTGACTCCCCAAACTGCTCTAAGGCTGTATACAGCTTACAGTTCCCCCCGCTCTTTCTGTTTAAGGAAGACTTAAACTTTCAAACTTAGGAATAAGAGGAATACTGGAAGAGTGAGCAAAACACCATGGAAAAGGAATGGATTCTAGGATGGTTTTGTATAGCTGTGTTGTTCATGAGGTTTTTGCTGTAGTAATTATATAGCTTTGGATCATTAGACCGTTAAAACATGAATTGAAACAACAGTAAACTCTTAGCTCCATATATACACTATGTTCCCTTTTGCCCTTAAAACAAAATTTTAACTAAAATATCGTGTTCCATTTTGATGACTTTCAGTAAAGGGCAAGACACATGAATGAAGCAGTAAGTGGTAAACAGTCACAAGGAAATGATCTGGGAGAAGTCCAATCAATCACTAAAAGGGCAATCCAAAACGCCTAGAGAAATCAGAGCATATCCTCCTCTTGCATGTTTGAGCCTGGCATATTCTGCTGGATTTGGAACATAGTAGGCTCAGGAGGGTCTAGAATCAGGTTTCCAATCCTTTACTAAGTGCTTTAATCCCTTTGATGTGCAAGAAGGCTACCAGTGCTTCCTCCTCTGGGAGACGAGCTAAGATCCACCTAAGCCTCAGTCACAGTGGAGCTCTGAGTGGAAGAGAAACTTCTCCTGCCCAAGGGCAAGTTCTTCTGAACATTCATGAGCATCTAAAGATAATCACAGGGGGAACTTCAGACAGTCGGTTAAAATAAGGTTAGGGCCTGCCAGACACGTACAGTGCTGAGGGTCGACTGGGGTGAGATGTGGGCTGAATTGATTCACACTCGCACTGTTCTGTCACTGCCCCTTCAGAGAAATAAATGTTTGTCCTTGTCCACTGGTAACACTGTGGACCAGGCACCGCTCTGCGGAAGCCAGTGAAATGAGGCTGCCAGATTGCATTGCTGGGGGTTATGATTATCTAGCTGCTGGTGTCCTGTTCTCACATACCTCTCCGGAATAAAGATAAGCTCTGATTGCTGGAGCACCGAGGAGCTTGTTGATGCACATCCGAAGGGATGTCAAAAAGCCTGAAACTGAATAATGTTAAAGGAAAAATATTCTTAGTATTGTTGCAGCAACAACTGTGTGGAATAATGGAAATAAAAGTACTTATAAGAGGAAGTCTTAAATATTGAAAGTTATTAAAATATGGAAGAACACTCAACGTAGATCTTAAAGGAGCTGTGAAATATTTACAGAACCCTCATTTTAGGATAACATTAGCTCTCTAATATGGTAAAACCTTCAGTGCAGTATAAGTTCTTTGTCTAAGTAAAGTTTTCTAAGGCAAAAATCTTTAAAGAGGGGTCTGAATGAAAATGCCTTTTTCAGTTGCCACTGGCCTGTGTTTAAGATGATTTACCAGGCCAGACTGCCACCAACTAAGGGAAGCAACGTAGGGTCACATAATCCTGTATCGGTATCAGTGGCTACCTCAGAACATGATTGAAACTCAGTAAGGGACATTTTTTTTTTCAAATGCCTAAATAAGTCCCCATCACAAGGTGCTGCGCTATAAAATGGTATTACTCCAAATCCAGGTATGGTGAAATACCTGACTGATCCTAGTTCCAAGCATAATTCATGTGAGACTCGCTCAAGTATCTGTTTGAAGGTTGTTTCATAAGTAGTCAGCTTTGAATAATAAGTAGTCAGAGCAATGCTCTCCATTTTCCTAACATAAATATGACCCTAACAACAGACACATCTAGAAAGTCTTGTCATTTGGCAGCAGATCTAATTATTCATAATGCAAAAGCTGCTTTGTTGTTTCAGAGATACTGTTGCTTGCTGTTAGATGTTTTCCAGGCAGTAGAATTATTCCCAGAGAATCTAAATGAAAAAAACTGTTGATTGAGAATGGTGTGTCAAGCTTAAATCTGCAAACTATGAAATGAGCTCATATTCACCTAGAAGGGTGAAGCCAGAGACATACGAAAAGGCACTGACATCATTGATAAAAGTAGTTACTTTTGGGGTATAATTGTTCTATTT
This sequence comes from Crypturellus undulatus, assembly GCA_013389825.1. Lineage (NCBI taxonomy): Eukaryota > Metazoa > Chordata > Aves > Tinamiformes > Tinamidae > Crypturellus > Crypturellus undulatus. The sequence goes on along the minus strand of VWPW01021544.1, from coordinate 506,554 downwards.
CATTATTTTTTTGCCTGTTATAGAAAGGGAAAAAAATGAATAAATTACAGTAAAACTTCTTTGGCAATCTATAAACTCATTAGTTTTCTTTAGTATTTCCCAATTCCCTCTAAAGTATAAGTCCATTTACGACACCCTGTTGATTTGTTCAAGCAGCTAAATTGTACTGAGAGGAAACATTAGGTGGTAACAGTGTTTACAGGAACCACCACATGTGCCATAAAGTTTTATGGTGTGGCGTTTACATACTCTTAGATCCTAATGACAGTGATAGATTTACATTCTGCAGCTCTCTTGCCCTCTTTCTTAATTAGGCTGACAAAGGTAGTCATAGACATACTTCAAGGACTGCTAGAAGAGATATCTACAGTCCTTTGTTCTCATTGCTGTATGTCTTGCGTGTGTGTGTAAATCGTTATCAAATGCATGGAAGAAGGAACTTAATGGTCTTCCTAGTGGAGCCTCATGCAAATTAAATTGAGAAACTGTGAGGAAAAAACAAGGCGGAGGGCAGGATTATATTTATCTCCAAAGCTGAGCTGTTATTTGGTGCTTGTTAATACACATTGACTTGTTCTGTGACTAACGTCATGTTCACCATTTGGACTGTACCTCATTCATCACCAAGTAAAGAATCGTGTATTTCAGGCATGCACTGTCATGTACCCCCTGCACCAGGACAGACAGTAGTACTGAACATCTAAATCACCCACCTCTATAAGATTGTTTGACGCTGGGTGTCCAACAGAGGAGGATTCAGAGTATCAAAGTAAGCTGCTCCTCCGTGTCACCAGTAAAGTTACGGACAGCTTTCCTTTTGCTACACAACAGCTGGGAAGCCTTCCTAGCTGTCAAAAGGAGGCCAGTACATTTCCAGACTAATAATACATAGCACCTCAGGAAAAATAATGATTTAGGGGAAGTGGATAATCCCTTCAGTTCAAGATGAAGAATAAGGAGAGCAGAAGATAAATTGCTTTATGCAGATCCAGGAAAGCCTGGCAGCCCTCCCCAGAGACATTTTTCAAACTCCTTTCCCCACCAGACAGCATCCCTAAGTAACAGAGTAGCCATGGTAACAAGATCAGGTGAGTAAGAGCGCCTTTGTTTTCTAATGAACATTTTAGTTGAATCTAGATTGAAGACTTTCTATACCAAGAACTTAGCTCAAAATTTTTATTTGCCTCCTGCAAAGTAGTAGGAGTTGTATATATGCCGTCTTTGACCAATAATCTCAAAGTTGTTGTGGAATCAGTATCATCTCACATGCTATCTGTCCCTGTATCTCTCTGTTTATTGTCTGGCAACATGGTTTAGTTTGGTCAAGGAGCAAGTTGGGTTAGCTAGTACTAAGAATGACACTGTATCCTACACTGCCAGATGCTCTATAATTCTTCTTCAGGTATTAGCAGAGGTGACAAGCCTGCCATAGTACTCACTTTATAGTGCATGGACGGGTGATGCTGGTGTACCTGGCAGACATTGGAGCCTTTCAGGACAGAGCTCCCTGGAACTTTAGAGGCCACTGTTCACTGGAGACAAAAGTCTCTGTGATATTCAGCAGGATTTTGTTCAGCTCAAGGTACTGCCTGAACAGCACAATGAAGTCCTATGGCACTGAGCATGCACATATTTGCATGCCCATGACCCCCTTTCCTTTGATTTGCCTTTCTCTCTTTCTCATTTGATTCTGCAAGCACGAGGAAAATTTTTAGCAAGATGCAGAGGCATCTGTTTAGCTATGCAGTTTTTTTTCCTTCTTCGTTAGCATCTTTGAGATCCTGTAATTACACTTCTGGGTAAAATATGCTGCTGCAATAATTTATGCCTGGAATACTCTGTTTAAATTGGTGGGCCCAATTCTGCTTGGATTTTCACACAGAGTAGAAGTAATGCTTGACAGGAGATAGAGAATTAGAGCAAATTTCATCTTCCTCTGAGAGAAGCAGCTGCAGTTCAACTCAACAAAGAAGAGAACAATTTCTGAAAACAATATAAAAAGGAATATTCCTGTAAACTGTGATCCTGTGAGCGCTTTGAAGAGCCTAACTCAGATTAATCTAGTGAAATGCATGCCACAGAAATGCAGTTGCTGAGAGAGAGATAATGTTAATCTAGCAACAAATGCTTTGTAGTTTCTGTATGTATGTATCTTTATAATGTATTCAGCATTGTGAAGTTGTCTGGAAAGGGCTGTTTGCTGTAATTAATCTCTTAAGCAAGTTGTTATTTGGGCATTTTTGTTGTTTGTTTTTGTGTTTTTTTGAATTGGAGAAAGTTCTACAACTTCACAGATTTCATGCAGAATATTTTTCCTCTATTATTAGCATGAAAGGTTTTGCAATTTATGCCCAGACAAGCAGCCTGCATGCAAAATTACAGTGATTTCACTGGGAGCTCAGCAGAGAACTTGTGGAATGAGGCTTTAGTTCATGACTGTGAGGCACACTAGAAATTCCATCTGAAACCTCTCAGCTTCACAAGCATTCACAATGGCTCTAGAAACTGTGTAGTGACTTAGGTTGTCAGTTAGCTCTTAGCAGCTAACCAGTTTTCATAGTTTAACCCTTCAGGTGCATACAGGGCTTGTTGTTAAATCTTCCACAGAAGGTAGATTTGTATTGCTTTCAATTTCATAAGAAAAACTTCACATTTTATTAAATGTTATTTTGTTTTGTATCAAATGCTGAAGAGGAACAAGGGTTAGAAATGAGTAGACTTCCCACACGTAGACACTAACACCACCTCGTTTTCCTCTCCTTAGCTTTCTGCTAAGAAGACCAATATCTAAATATTGGTCTTCTTGAAAGAAATAAGACCTTCTGCCCCTTAGGACAGACATAAAACATTTGGTTTTATGAGCATTCAGTGGACTGATTCAAGGTTGAGTAGGGTGAGCTCCTCTGGAATTAAATGGCCCTAGAAGACACTTGAGGCAGCCCATAAAGTAGCTGATGTGAAAAATATCCATAAAAGTGAAAAGACGCTATAGCGTTTTAAAAGGTAAAGATATAATTTCTATTATGTTTACAGAGAGGAATGTAAATGCACGTGACCTTGGAAGCAACTTCCTTGCTGGAAACAGGAGAAAAGAGCAACTACACACCTATTCCACCTTGAATCACATACTTTGATCAGTTGTACTTCAACTGAAATTTTCCTCCCTCTTTCTGGCAAGAGTATTAAGACAAAGGACTTCCTTATTTTTCCCAGGTAGAGTGTACTTAGCAAGTAAATAAGTGATGGTCCAGTGTGTGTTTTGTGAATAGGCTTTTATGGATTGCTTTTCTGTAGGCTGGAGTCTATGGACCTATCACAGTCCATGTAGAAGTGATCCGATGTGCTTAATACCTTCCCCTCCTGCATTCATTACAACATTTAGGACTTGAACTAGTGGAAGGATAAAGCCTGAAAAACAAAATATGATCTGGTATTTTTACAATGCCTTTCAGAAAATGCTTTTAAGACTAAACATTTAAAACCATTTCTTTAATTTCGGTGTCTCTTATTTTATAGATTACATTTACAGCCATCTTACTGTTTACGGTGCATATTCATATGCTCCTGATAGATACTCTGAGATCGACTTAGCTGCAGATTTCATTACAGGTTTTCCCTAAATAGTGTTGCTAGAAGATGATTCTTTGACTAAAATTGAGACAGGAAAGAAATCTGTCAGTCCAAGCTATACAGTCCTATGTATAATTGATAAATAAGGATTCAAGTACTCCTTCATGACTCTTTGAACAGGTTAACTGTTCATAAATATTTCTTATCCTGTACTGCAAAAATCATGATACATTTGCACTTTCTGAGAATTCTGATGTTTTAAAAAGCAAATCTTGTTTCTAATTACCTTAGGTGTTAAATGAAAGAGCAATACAAAGAATGTATAATTAATTTCTATCAGGCTGCCAATATAGATATTTACATATTTGCATTACAAATACATAATTGAAGGCAAATATAGCATAATTACTGTTGTGATTAGCTTGTCCTCCCAAATAATAAAAATATGAATTCCATTATGTAGAAAGTAACAATAATTGTGTGTATTTTGTGTTGTTATTTCATGAATAGAAATTTACATGGATATATTCAACATTTGTAAACTTTTGGTTGGATAGGATAGGGCAAAGAGTTTAGATTATATCATTAATTAGTCAGCAAAAGCTTAGTGATTACAATGCAAAATAACCAGAGTCTGTTAGCCAAGTTTTTCAGTTGCCATCCAGGAGAGATTAGTAGCCACACACTGCTAGTTATGAAACTATAAATTGCGCTGTAAAGCTTGAAATTTAAAATTTGCTTTGTGTTCACTTCCATGTGATGTTTTTCAATAACTATGCCGTAACCTGTACTTAGATCAGGAAACATCAGTATCAACCGAAAAGAGTATTCAGGTGAACAAATGGCACCAAGGATCTCATCCTGTTCCCCTCTCTACCAGATAAGGATTAAGTTGTATTATTCAAGAAAAATGAGAATTTGATAAAATGGGAAAGCAAAAATGTGAAATTACTTAGAAGAAATACATCTGTAAGATGTATTGAGCACTTTTCCTCAGATTTGAGATCAGATTTGATACATCAAAGAGGATGCTATTAAGATCAACTACAATTTACCAATATAAATGCTCAAACAAGATTATAAATTCACATTGTTCTCAGTGTAATGCTGAGAGAATATCTTTCTGTGTAGGTGATTTTCCATAATTGTTCATTATTTTCCTCTACATTTCCCTTAGAAGAAAGAATTTTATTTTTCACATGAAAATATCAGTTTGACTGAAATTTCAGACAGGCAGAAAAGTCAAATTATTAGGTTTTATTACATTAATTTTCTGATGTAAAAAAACAGTGTGGTCTGATAAGGTAAAAATGCTTCACTTGGCATTCATTCTCTTTGTGGTAACAAAATAAAATGGAAATGGTGTTGGTTAATAAACAAAATTTACATTTCAAAACAAATTTTAAAATACAGACTTTCCCTTTCAGATTTGCTTGAAGGCAGAATCTCTGGTGTCAGACTTTTTTCTGATGTTTTTGACCAATTTTCCTTCCTCTTATATTTTGGAAATGTTCATTAATGCAGGGTGAAAATATACTAGCATGAGTATGCAATTTCTTTGGTAGAAAATGTTATTTCCTGATACTGAAATTAAAGCCCAGTTTTATTTTATGTCTGGAAACATTGGTAAAGGTTTAGGAATAAATTTAAGTTTATATATCCTCCAGTCAATGGAGTGAAATTAAGTTACCAAGGGATAAGGAAAAAGATAAAAAGATAAGGAGATGTTTAGGATACATTAAACAAATTTGATTGCACACCCTTTTGTTTTTCTCCCTTTAAACATTAAATTTTTAATAAGATTGTTCAAAAGACATTTTGAACACTTACAGAGATGGGATTTTTTAGAATTGTAGATTAGTGTTCCAAGCTAGCATTTGACTAGAGTAAAAGCTAGTAAATTTCTGTATCAGTTAAGGATAGATGATAGAGTGATTGAATTAAAAAGTCTTCTGTTTTCTCAAACTATTTTGCTTCCAGTGCTATTTATAATTCTGCTAGATAGCATAGATAAAGCAAAAATGATTACTGCAGTGTTCCACCAGCAGGTGAAATATTTCTCAAGATATGTGCAGCTCAAGTTAATTTATATTTTGGTCTTTCTTTTCTCTTCTTTTTTTTTTAAAGCTTTCTAATTCTTCAGTGTTGATAAGAGAAAATGAATTCTTATCTTACTGAGTTTACTGCATTAAATATGTTGACAGAGGGAAAAAAAAAATTAAGAACTTGACCTCTTATAGTACTGACATGTAGAAGGAAGTTCAAACTAACTTAGAGACCTTTGTTTTTTTCCATAAGTCTTATGTTTCTGGGCTCCTCTGTTAGTTTCCAAAAAGAAACTGTGATACAGAAAGCCGTAGGGAGCAATGCAGTGCATAAAGTGAAATGGTGCTCGTTTCCTTGATTTTCTGGTTTGTTTTCAAAACATAAACTTGAAAACTAATAAAAATACTATAGGGACAAGGCATAAAGATGAATAATACAATTTTTACAGCTTCTAACTGAAGCATAATGGCTAAATTACTACAAGCTTTTCAGAGCAGAGACTTCGATTTTATTTGTTTATCATTATTATTATTTTATGTTTGCTCTATGTACAGATATCTATTTGAATACATAAAAATACAGTTTAGTTCAGAAAAAGTTCCTTGCAAATACATGACAAACCAAATCTAAAAAATTCAAAATGAAGAAGAGGAGTAATTTCATTATTTTTGTGTTTTTATGAATATTATTAATATGTTGTACTATACATGTACATGTATATATTAGTATATAGACTGTTTGAGTTTGTATGACTCACATTTGACTGAAATGACTCATTTCTTATTTTCAGCTATAGTAAAAACACTTAAACATGCCTATATTACCATTGAAGCTCAAACCAGGTCATAACATTTGCCTCAAACTTCATGGTCAGGTAAGGAAACAGGTGAGAAATTTCATAAGCAGGCCTGTGATGGGCTCATTAGTGTAGCTCAAGTTATCTGACAGAGGTCACAGTTAAAAATCAGAATGGCTTTTATTTGAAAGGAGGCTGCATTTCCATTTCCTAACCTGCCCAGTTTTAGTCTTTGATAAAATTTTCACTCAGTGGTTAAAGTCAGTATTAACAATAACTTAGACTGTACCAATACCTGTCCCTTAGAAACAGTTGTAGTTTAATATGTTTACTGTCTATTATGCTAATTGTCTAGAAGGCAGTGAATAGCCAAAAATATCAGATTGCTGATTCTGTGTCACTCCTCAAAATCAAAATTTTCACTTTTCAATAATTAATCTATTTGGAAACACTTTTGATTGTATATTCATTTTTCAGGTTTAGAGTCTAATAAATGCTTCTAGATTAAGTAAGCATTTTCAGAAAAAAAAGGAAACTAAGTGCTTGTTTGACATTTGTATTTAAGCATGTCACTATTTTTATTCAGTATCAGTTTTCAAGTGGAGAAAAATACACTTTGTGCCAATAATATATAGCAAGAGTACTATCTGCATTATACAATCAATATGCACATTTGTTCAGTCTTAAATAATTAATATTAAGGTAATGCTTAAGGTAATGAATTCAGTCCATTTTTATTTCTGCAGATCTTAATATAGCTCCTTCCTTCCTTCCTTCCTTCCTTCCTTCCTTCCTTCCTTCCTTCCTTCCTTCCTTCCTTCCTTCCTTTCTTCCTTCCTCCCTCCCTCCATCTATCCCTCCCTCTCTTTCTTGTATGTTAAATTACAGGAAAAAGTTTTGGATACTTAAAGCTCAAGTTATTTTCTTACAGTTTAAAGAGAGATTTAGTTGACTTTTCTGTACTTTTGAAGTTCACATGGAACATTATTCTGACAGTATTCTCAAAAACATCCTTCGTTTATAGTGTTACTCAAAGCACACTGAGGATAGTGGGGGTTTTTATTATTTTTTTCAGTCATTCTGTATTCATATTTGCTTTATGGAAAGGTGTGAACTAAAACATAGTACTATTCTCTTATTTAAAAAATATTTTCAGCTCTTCTTAGTTTATAGTTTTAGTGAGAGACTACAAGCCACTGGAAGAATCTCATGCCCTGCCCATCACTGTCAACATTCACTAGCCTTCCCTGATACCACTGCCGATGTCAAAAGAAACCAAAATAAAAACCAACTACATTACTAACAATTCAGGTCTAATAGGATGGGTGAATACATATCTACTTCTGTGCAAGTTGCCTCTTTGTAGAATTTTTACTGAATCCATCTCTGGACGATCTCAAATAGTTAATTTTAGCCTTCCTTTGTCTCCAAATCAAGAGGATTCTTAAAAGTCTTTGGTGAAAAACAAAAGTTTTAGTCTAGATGTTAAATTTCCACATGTTATTTGTGAACTGCAAAGGAAATATTGCATAAAGGCTTTTCCTACTAAACTTTTATTTTTCAAAATGGACACTGAAGGTATATTTTGACAAAGATACGAAACTATAGCTAAGAGAGTCCACATAGCTTGTTTTTGTAATGTACGAAAAAGGTTCCAGTCTTTTCAAGTGGAGATCATTTTGTTTCATCTTCGCAGTAGTAGACAGTATTTAAATATTAAGGAGTAGCTTAGCTCTCTATTTTACCTTAAGTAAGAATTTAAAAAAATAAATAGGAGAGGGCAAGTATGCTTTGTTACTTTCTTATATATTATACGTTGGCAGAGACATTGAAGATTTTGGGTTTGAGTTTTTATGTCAGAGCAAACCTGAAAGAGAAAGGAGAGCTGAGATGGGACTGCAGAGACTCAGGTTCCACATTGTGCTGGTTTAGGCTCAGGAGCAATTTCATGTGTGAGAAGTGTCTCATGGAAATGCTGCACTGTTGAATAAATATGTGAGCACCTTAGTCTGTAAAGGGAATTTGTGAGAAAGATATGGTTATGCTGGCAGGAGTGCCACTGCAGCAAGTACAAGTAGTTAGAATATTGCTAATTATAAAAGACATTGTAGTAGTACTGCTATTTTCCTGTCTAAGATGGCATACTGGCTCTACTTAAGTACTCACTAACTACCTGTGAAAGTTTGTCTCTTCCTAAGAGTACAGAATTATGTAATCAAGCTTTTAATAATTACATTTAGGAGCTTGCAAGAAGTTTTTGAACATTTATTCTAATAAATCTAACAAATAGATGTATATGAAAGCATTGACTGTCTTTAGAGAGGGAAACTGCAAATCTCTAAGCAACCGGTATCGTGTTGCTTAAAAGATTCTGTGTTTTATGAATTCTCTCTACACTTAGTTTCCCCAGTTTAAAGTGTCTGTATATGCTTTGCCATATGTATACTAGCTTCCATTCTAATGCATAGCAAGTTTAAATATAATAAACACAAGCATATTGGTTGCAATGCTGTATAGCTAAGATTTTCTGTGTTTCAATTTCAGCAACATTGTTTCAGTGTTTTCTTGGCATGTTTACATAAAAGCCCCGTGGGTTCTCTGTTTTCTCTGTATTCCTCATCCTGCACCCCAAAATACAGTTCTTCCTGCAAACACTGCATTGGATTTATGTTTACATACTGTTAAGTCATTTTTGTGTCTTGTCAACTTGCTTGATGTGTTGCTTCATTTTTCTTTTTCTTTTAATTTTTTGTCTTATCAAGGAACTGGGGTACTAGACTGGAGTCCGTTTTTCCCTTTAATTCTTGAGGCTGCTTGGAACAAACAACAGAATTGATCTTATTTTCCACAATGTAAAGAACTCCCCTTTGTTTTATTAGGATGTCTTATTTTTTATTTTTATATTGTTTTGTGCTCAGAAAAATGTATTAGCAGGGGACTTATTTTTATAGTTCCAGCTAGTCTTGGATTGCAGAAAGTGTGCCCAAGATCATGCAAACATTAATCAGAATTAAATCTTCTGGAAGCAAAATTAAAGTGCTTAGGCACTTGGCCATTTTAAAAATCTGGTTACAGCAGGTACCAACATATAAAATGTCTATTTTCCAAAAAGGGCATGAAAGAAACTCTTACTGTAGGCAAAAATGCCTTAAGGGGTATGGTTGTTGGAAGTCTTTAAAACGGACAAGTGTTATGAAATATTAAATGACAGGTTGAATTGGCCTTTAAACACCCACTCTGCAGTCACAGTTCAGTGTTTTCTCAAGATAACTTTGATTTTAATGACAAAGTGCCTATGATAGACTGATTGCATATCTGAGATGCAATGTTTAAAGTGACAGATACTGAGATTCAGTAACCAACCAGACACATATATGTTACAGAAACCACACATGTTATAAGTACTTGGTACATTTCTGATGCTACTTGAATTTATATTACTAACTGATTCAAGGAACAAATACTCAAGTTGGGAGTTTAAACTGAAACAAAGAGTAGATGAGGAAAAAAAAAATCTCAAAGAAATGTATATCTGGCAAAGCAAAAAACAAAGCGAAACAAACAATCAAACAAACAAAACCAAAGAGGATATTGCATCAGAATTGTGCTATACTCAAGAATCTGTGGGGGAAAATCATGATTTTTGTAACTTACTTGTTCTTCCTGAATAAGATGTTGAAAATGAAGATGGATATGCCCACACTAGCTTTTCCAGGGGTCTAACTTTTGCAATTTATCATTAAAAATACTCAGACATGCAGTCTGATGTTCAAGGGAGTTAATAACTTGGTAAACTAGGTTCTTGGCACCTTTCTGTTTGAATGTCATTATTTCAGGATCTTGTAAGGAATTAACTAGAAATGAAAGAAAATATTTTTCATAATTCTGCTGCTGTCTTCCCCTCTATTTCTCCTCCCCCACCAAAAAAAAAAAAAAAAAAAGACTTAGTGCGTACAAAATGCCCTGTAAATTTTCAGAGGCTGCCTCATAGTCAGAATCATTGCTTCAGAGATCAATATCTGGTTGAAGCTTTCATCAATCAAATTCAGCCTTCTGGCAACACGATAGGAAGTGTTTTCAATCTCAGTTTCAATATTTGTTTTGCTATTGCTCCTTTATTTCTTTTTCTTTTATAGCTTTATATATGGCTTTCTAACCAAGCTGTTGTACATCCTACTTTAAACAATTCCTGCTATTTTTTCACCCCACCTCATCACTTTGCACTTCATCAGACCCCTTTTTCCCTTATCTTTAATCCTTTCCTTTGAAGATTAAAAGGGATTAGGAGTCAGGGTTATGTCATGAGTGTTACAGCATGGACAGATGGGTGTGCCAGAAGTAGCATTTGGGAGTGTATTCCTGAGGGAAAAAAAAACAGAGGAAAAGGTTTGTTGAGTGAACATTGGCAATGACCTATTAGCAGCATCTGCTGCTGATGCACTTGTATATTCACCTATGTGGGACCCCCTTGTATGGTCATTTTTTTCAATCTCTGTCTGAAATTTTCTCCCACTTTTTTTTTTTTCCCTTGTGTCTCTCTGATTTCTCTCCTCTCTGCTTTCTATTCCTGGGCTTATTTCTATTCCTCCTCAATCATTTTGGATTTCAGGATTGACAGGGAGAGAGCAATGTGAAGCCTTTCTAGAGGAAAACTATTGGGCCTGATCTGACACATATTTTTATATGTAAAATATAGTGAAGAAATTATACAGCCTGGCAGAACAGAATAAAAAAGCTTCATAAAAAATGTAATTAACCAAATCATGGTATAGAAATCTTCATAGTTCACCTCATTTTCCCTCTGATTTCATTATTATTCTGTGAGGATATTTTCTGCAATATTACTCGCTGTTAACGGTCCCATTTTAGAAATGTCAAAACACTAAGTGATTGCCTTAAGGAAAATATTCTACTTCCTAACTTTCCATTTCATGACATAATGGAAGTAAATTATGGAATATACATGTAGTTCTCTCTTTTGTCATCTTGAATTTGTTTGATTTTCTGAAATAAAACATTTTGGTTTTTTGGTAAAAATAATACATTAACACACTGAATTTAAACCTTTCTTTCTAAAGTAAGATTAGAAGTCTTTTGAAAGGAGAAGTATTGAATAAGTTTGCAAAACTCAAATGATTTGAGTTCTGAGTATTTATTGCAGTTTAAACTGGGATTTGATTCCATCCGATGCCAGCTGACTTGAAATAATCTGAGTAAGTCCCATTTACAACCTGCCCATCCCTTCTGGGGTCTGGGCCATAGTGCCACTCATTGCAAAGTGCCTTCCATACTGTGAGGACTGTTTTTTTTTTCCCTACAAGAATACAAGGTCTGCATTGCCTATTTCATGGCATGATGTGGCGTGAGAACTCAGGCAGGTCTTTGAGACTACCAAGCGTGCTGGGACAGGGCTGAAGGACTGTGTAGAATGGAGGAAGCCAAACACAGAACAGCCTTATCCAGTTGACTACTGGGAATAGTTCATGCCATGGTCTGTTGCCTGATCTGCTGCCAAAAACATGACTGGAGAAAACAAATAATGGACCACAACAGATGATAAAGAGTTTCAGAGCTTCTGCTCACTTGTTCTCCCAATGTTATCTAACTGCATAGATGCAGCCTCTTTCTTTTCTTGTAAGTATTTTGCTTTAATAACAAATACTTGAATATTCATTGGAACCACTACCTCCTGCCTTTTCTAGCTAGACAGTCATTCTGTAGCCCAACAAGTGCATAAATAGAACATAAATAGAACAGCTTCAAACAGGGTGAATTAGTAAATCCATGCTTCATCTGTTGGGGTTGTGCTCTCAATAATGACATTGCAAATGAGAATATTGCCATTGAAACTGAGATATATAACAGAGTGATGAAGGTGCACAAGGAGATCCAGGCTCCTGGATCATATGTTCAGTAGACTTAGCTGAGCAGATGGTGTTTAGGGAGGCATAGAGAAAACAAAAGACTCCAGGGAAATGCAAATGAAAAGCTGAGAAAAACAAATAAAAAAATTACACCTTTCTCTTTCTGCAAAAAAAGACCACAAAGAGATAAGGAGAGTGTCAAATATGAGCATGTTCATGCAGTGAGAAAAATATGGCAGACATCAACAGTAGAAAATGTAGATAACCATTGGAAGTATCAATACTATGGAAATCTAATGCAGCTGGAAAAAAAAAAAAGAAAATACCTAGTAGGGTATTTTCACGCTCCTTTCTATTCTGTTCACTGAGACAATTGGCACCCTAAGCTTTCTAGGCATAGCAGATGTAGGTTCTTGGCACTGCTCAGCATCAGGCCACAATCACCCACTATTTTTATTAATAGAACATGCCCATGTGTATCCACGAAGCTGTGGATACATATGTATCCTTCAAAGCTTAAATTTCAATCGTTTGCATTTTTTTCAAAATTACATCAACAAACTCCGAACTTTTTGTAAATACGCTTTTTTTCTCCTAAGCAACCAGGTTATTGAGCCATTTAGAATAACAGCATGAGGGCCTGAATTGCCACACTGTAAGTAAATTTTCATTTCATTTTTCAAAACATTTTGGACCAGCAAGAGGTGATCCCCTGGGAGGAAAACAAAATCTAGGCAAATGCATACTGATCTTGAAGTTGCCATGGATAATTCACAGAATTTATTGCTTTTTTTCTATCAAATGTAGCAGTTGATACTTTTTTTTTTTTTTTGTAGCAAATATACTGGCAATTTCCAAGATAAAACTAAATATCTCATTTCAAAAAAAGAATCAACGCAAGTCTCAGTGCTTCACTCACTACACTATTTTCAACTGATGATCCATTGGATAGGGTGAGGGTGATATTTTGGTTAATTTACAGTCATTTCAGTGTCTGTTGACACTGGCTCACACTTGTAAGGCAATGTTTTTCTTTTAAGATTGTAAATGAAGAGGACGCCTTCAGAGAATGAGGTACAGTCTTACCGACATCTCTATCTTCACGCAGCCAGGTCTATGGCACCGAAGCCATGAGGGCTGCCCACACAACCAGCATGCGCAGATGCGTGCTTGCAGCGACTTAAGACACGACGCAGAAATTAAATCTGTTTATCACTATTGTTCATTGCTACATTAGTGTCTCAAGCAGCTTTTACTGTACTCTAATGATACATATTCTCTTTTTATTTCTGGTAATTTTCACTCTTACGCTATTATGACTTAGAATTAGGAATACTGTTCTGAGATTGCCTATCATGGATCTCTTTAAAGATCCCTATCAAGAGGTTACAAAACTACTAACGATGTTGTGCAGGACATAATATATCCTGCAAATGAATAAAATTCTTGCAGGTGGATGTTACAACCATGATTTGTTCAGGCCTAATGAAAAGAGTTCAATTCAAATTTCATGACTTGAATTCTACTTTGCAATTACTTCTGTTTTTTAATTTTGTTTTGTTGTTCTTTTTTTCCACAATAGGTTGAAAAAAAAATGCTGTTTTTACTTGGAGGTTGATGGAAGTAAAATTACCATTAAAATAGCGTGTCACTTAGATCTAACACATAAGAACGAGTTTGTTCTATGAAGACTGTGAGCCCGACTTGTGTAATGAACTGTGCTGATTTATGTTACTTTTGCCACATACATGCTTTGCTGTCACTTTGCCATGTGCAGAAGTTGCATGATTCCAGAGTAGATGAGAAAGCAGAAACTCCTGAGTTTCAATTCCCTAATTTATAAGCATAATCTTAGAAAATACATAAGGAAAAAAATCATAAAACTTGTATTAAATGTCCTCCCTGATCTTTCTGAAGTGATACTCTTATTTTGGCACAGAGACCCAAACCAATTATATGAAATCCAGTTTTGAGCATATCATTCATTGTCTTTCTCCTCCTTCCCCTCTATTTATTGTCATTACTGAAACATTATTCCTGTTCTTAGAATGGCTTTGATTTCCCAGTAAATCAAGGGATCATCTTTTATTCTCTCCTGGTGATTCAACCACTTTACTCAAACCATTCCAGGTAGTGAGCACTTTGTACTGTAATGTTAATAGTGTGGTACTTCTGAGCTCCAATTTTGTGAACACTTAGAGATGGCTTTTGCTCACTGTGAATATCATTGGAACAACTTACGGTACAAAAAGTTAGAATATATGTAAGAGAGAAATTGGTCATGTCTGAACCAAATGCTGCACGTTCAGCGTCTGACTCTTGTCTCTCAGGGCTCCTCAGGAGGCGGGAAATGGAAGGTGATGGATCCTGCTGCCAATAACCCTCCTGGATAACTTTCAGTGGGGATAGCTCTCATTTCCTATCATTTCCCAAGTGTTTTTCTAACAGCTAAAAGTTCTCCAGCATGTTTGACCCTAAAAATTAATGGATTCATGATTAAGATTTTGGGTCACAGCATTTTAAAACTAAAATAATTATCCAAGTATCTTATCATTTGTATTGCAGTGGTGAATATTGTTCTACTGCCCTTTTACAGCCTGGGGAATAGAATCAAAAGAAATGGGCTACTTCCCAGAGGTAAAAGGATAGCAAACAAAAGGGAAAACTAGGATTACACTGTGTTTGATTATGATGGTAGTCATTGTAATGCTTATTATTAAATGTCTTTTGTAATGCAAAGGCAGAAGGCAGCTATGAGCAAGAGGGACTTATCTAACTTAATGCATGAAGTCTAATGTCTGTAGCCAAATTAGTCACTCTAGGCTACCTACATTCTCGGTGAAATGAAATAGGACTTTTTAGGCAGCTTTTCATCTCTCAAATAGACAACTGAAGTCAGTCAAATTAAATGCAATTCTCCAATCACTATAAAGGGATTAGGTATCCAGCTCAGAAGTTTCTTGGTTTTGTTTTTAATGGATAGAGTCAGTACCAACCTGAAGACTTACCTAATGCAGGACTGAATAATGTTCTGCATAACATGCATCACGTGAGATTTTTTTTTAATATGTATATTTGTAACAGTAAATTTAAAACACTGTGATGGGGTTGAGATTTTTGGGATAGAGGGAAGTTCATGAAGTCAGAATTTGGTCTAACTTCTGACTTTGCAATCGGTATATGTAGAGTAGTAGATGATTTATTGTCCAAGTTTTAACAATATTAATTAGTAAAGGAAAGTTATATTACATCAAAAGCAGTTAACTTCAAGCCATGAAATGAAAGGGGAAAAAAAAGGAAAAAAAAAGAGGAGAAAAAAGAGGAGTGAGTAGTTTCCTTTTAAATAATCTCCTGAATTAAAATATGAATAGTTTATTTTTGAATTTTACACTATCATTGTTATGACTATGGCTATTATTTGTGAAGAAAGAAAATGCCTTGTCTTTGCACTCACTTGCACACAAATGGGATGAACTAGTTCTGCTGAAGGCTGACTTTAGTAATAATTTCCTCAATTCAGTGCTAGGAGAGGTAACTGTGTTATGTGAAAATACTGACAAATGTTTCAGAGAAGCAAAGGTTTAGTGTTCTATATGGTTCAATCACAAACACTACTTTAATTATGTGTGAAAAAACAGTAAGTAGAAACACTCAAAGTCAGATATTTGCATTAGAAAAGTTCCTTTTGTAATCCTGGTAAGTAAGAGATAGATAGAAAATAACAACTTTTGCTCAGATTATTTCCCTGATTGTAATGAGTATTTCTATATTAGTTATAGACTATCTAAGCATGATCTGGTTCTTTATAGCTGGAATGTATTGTCCACAGAAATTAAGTTCTTTCACCAATCTCACCACCTTTTTTAGCATGAATGCACAGGCACACGTGTATATGTGGTGTGCGGGCCATACAAGGACTCCACAGGACTTCAGGCTAGAAGACAGAGGAACAAATAGTTGGTGTCATCTTGTGTAACTTTTCAAAAAGCACTTGGTTGCAAAGCTTCACTTCAAACTCTCAATACAGAGTTTCCATCTCGAGCAGCCCCGGAGTCTCATTATGTTTCTCACACTGCTATTGTAGGAAATACATCATTAATGGAGCTGGATGGAAGGAAAAGGTCTTGCCATTCCTATTTCCCAGCCGTCCGGAAAGTCCCCAGCCCTTGTAGCCAATGTGCAAGCTATGGCTGCTGCTCAAACTGCTTCTCTGGGTGATGTTCAGGCTTCGTTCGGTGCCTTTCAGAAAGATACTTCTTTTTTTTTTCCCATTTCAAGTGGCTACCTCTACCACCAGAACCTCTCCCAATTTCTGTCCAGTGAGGTCAATCCACAACAGTACAAAAATAAATGAAGATAAAATGGATATGAAACCTAATTTCAACTTTACACAAGGAACATAATGACTTCGACTCACAAGTATTGTGATTTTTTTTAATACTGATTAATTTTTGAAACAGTCTTGCTTGCTTATGCTTTCTGGCTTCCCTTTTTCCCATTCCCCCTCAAAAAGAAAGATGTTAAGAGCCTGCATATCTTCTTGTCCTGGGACCTTCATTTTCTCATCTTTGTGTGGTTATTGTTTATCTGAGATCTTCCAAATCAAAATTACAGCCTGCACAGTCCTTTTCCCTTTCCTGTGGGATTTTGAGGAGGTGTTACCATTTTGATAACTAGTATTTGTTACAGTTTTCTGATTATTTCCCAGTGGAGGCATAAAACAGTGGCAGCTCATGAATGTCCACATCCTACTGATCTGTCTGTTCTGTTTTCTGTCTCTCCACACACTTTACAACATCAGTTATTTTTCTTACAGAAATGCTGATCAAAAATATTGCCCCCAGCCCCCCTGATTTTGTCTATGCAATATGTATGCTGGCCAAATTTGCAAGCATCTTTTATCTCCTGGGCATCCTCTTGGCTTATTTTTCATTTTGTCAGTGTATGCAGCTATGTGTGGTGTTTTTTGCTGTACTCCTGCTTTGATCTCTGTTTGCCTTGTGGCCTCGGGTCTCTTGCTGTTTTGTTTTGTTTTTGCAAAAAAACAAAACTATCTCATGCAAAAGTGTTGTCATTTGCAGTAAGCCTCATTCTATTAGGTAGTTTACTTGGCTTTGCAGACATTGTTTTTATGGTTCATTCTAAGAACTGCAACAATTGTATTTGTGTTTTTTTTTCTGTTTTACATTCTTAGAGATCCTAATTACAATCTCATCTTATTTAGTTTCTGCAAAATATGAGGCTGTCTCTTTTTAGGCTCAGGTGAGACTCCATATGTTACATCATTCACAGTTTTCCCCTTTAGGATTCCCCTGTGGGTCCTCATTTTGTACTCTAATTTGCTTTTTCTCCCACCAGATTTATGCCACATCATTCTTAATTTCATAGCTAAGCATTTCTTAGTTGTCTGAAAACACATGAGGTTATTAGTTTCCTCAGAACCAGCAGTTAGGAGGCATCAGACTCCCCCGATCGTCTCTTTTTGGTGGTGATGACCGCTCACCATTAAGGAGTCTACTTTGTATAAGTTATTCTATTTATGTCACTGCTGTCTTTCAAATTCCTCAAGTTTCCATGCTGGTGGAACTTTTACACGCAGAATGTAGTGACTGTTCCCAGAAAGGAGCAGAATCCAGACATTTGGTGTTTATAGTGCTTCCAGGAAGTCTGCCTAATGCTACAACCTTCCAGGCTGCCTCTCTACTGATGTCCCTTAATGGCCCTTGCATGGCTCAGATAAATTTTCCTCCCACCAGAACAGGGCAGCTTTTCAGTGCTACTTACAGGGAGGAGTGCTGGCCACTGAGAGCACCCCCAAGCCANCACTGCTGTCTTTCAAATTCCTCAAGTTTCCATGCTGGTGGAACTTTTACACGCAGAATGTAGTGACTGTTCCCAGAAAGGAGCAGAATCCAGGCATTTGGTGTTTATAGTGCTTCCAGGAAGTCTGTCTAATGCTACAACCTTCCAGGCAGCCTCTCTACTGATGTCCCTTAATGGCCCTTGCATGGCTCAGATAAACTTTCCTCCTACCAGAACACCGCAGCTTTTCAGTGCTAGCACTCCCAAGCCACGGGACTGTTTTGACACAGGTCAAAAACAAACCGGGAAGGAGACTAACAGGAAAGTGGGATAGAATTGGGCCAGCCTTGTCCCATGGCCCTATTTGTTTTACAAGGCTAGAAGTAGTGTCAATACTGTTTTGGAAATACACACATATATATATATATAGGAAATTCAGCTGGTTCTGAAGTAGCAGTATTGCTTCACTTTACAGTTCTAAATATTGAGCAGTTAAACATCGAGCAGAGGGAATTCCACGTCTTTTATATCTTATTTGGAGCAAAGATTTTAGCCTTGATTGCCTGTCTCTGAACCCCGAGGCCTGCAGAGTCAGTCTGCCTCTATCTTTAGTCCACTGAATACTTAATTACTGGAAAGTGAGGATGTATTTGCAGAACACATTTGCAGTGTAATGATTCAGTCTTCCATTTGAAAAATATTTACTTCAATGGGTCTAATAGCTACACCCGGGATCTTTGCTAGCTAATGTAAAACAATCTAATTCATGAGTTTTAATGGGGTATAGTAATTTGAAAGGAAAAGGGAAATGCTTCTGAACCCTATGTGCCAGGGGAAAGTGAAGGTATCCTGCCTCACAATTTGACTTGTTTATAAGGAATTCAAACATAAATGCCTCTGACATGTTTCTCTTTTCTGCATTGCTCTGGAACATTATGTGCCTTTGGCAGTTTGCTGTTCTGGTCTAAGTATTTCCAGTGCTTTGGCAGCTTTAATCCTTTAAGAAAATTTTAATTTCAGCTGGCTATTTAGACTGTTTGTGAAGACATCCTTTAATTAATTTGACCAGGAACTGGACATCCCTGTGCAATTGAAAGGTTTATAATTAGCATTCCCATTTTCACTTGAGCTGAAATAGTATTCTTCATTCTTTCTATTTAGTAAGGACTTGTTGTGATGCTTTTTTTCTCCTTCTGTTCTTTCAAAGTTACCCTCATTTATGTGCTTCTGGTAAAATACAGTAATTATACCATCATGAATCACAACCTCTGTCCTGTTAATTACAATTAAGGGAATGCATACATTATTATATTTAGATTTCAGTGTAAGTCAAGACAGAAAGAAACAATGTGGGTCTTAGAAACTGAAATTATTTCCTCATCTCTTCCTTTTTTTGCTATGTTGCTTATGTCTGCAAATTGCAAGAACCAGATGAAAACTAGAGGCACCCAGCTAATAAATTTCACTGCTCATCTTCATGCTTTTCAATGTGAATATATATATGTGCACACACACACATATATACATATTTATATACAATCTAAATATAATAATGTATGAATTCCCTTAGTGGTAAATAAATATATATGAATAAATCAGTTTGCATCATCTGTATGTTTTAGGTGGTGATTTTGGGGGTATTTGTTATGTTTCTTCAGAACCCTGGCTTACATTGTAGAGAATTCTGGGAGCCAACAGTCTTCCTGCTGAACGCAGTGAAGTCTCTAACTACTCAGATGAGTAGTTTCAAAACTGATATCCCACATTAGTGATTTTTAAACTATGTCTTTCTGATTAGTGGAGGAGCACACTGCATTTAATGCTATGTGTGGGGAGAGTCTAAGGAATGGACAGGTCTCCCTGTTCAGAATTGACTGACGGGGGTGGACAGTGGCCTTCCAGCTACTCTCAAGTCACTGTTATTTAAGGCAAGCATTAAGTATACATTCTGTAAAAATATAAAATTTAATACCGTAGCTGTTTATTTAGGGACAAATAAACAAACATAAACAAGTCTCCCAAAACTGATACCTTCCTGTTCTCAGGTTTACCTTCACATATTCTTTTCTCTATTTCTTTTGACTAAAAAGCTGTTATTTTTTCATAGTGTCAACTGTTATCAAAAAATCAACAAGTCTCATCCTCATATTCCTTCCTATGGAAACAAAAAAATATATATTCATTTCTGGATACATTTATTTTGATTTGTCTGTTCACTCCCTGACAATCTAATCAGAGATCCAACCTTCCCATAAGTGTTTCCTAAGAATCACAAATTTAACTCTTGCATGATATGTGTTTTTTTCACTAACCAGAAGACTTTTGATCTGTAGTGAGGGTTTAGACAGAGACAGAACAACCTGTTTATTAA
Source organism: Crypturellus undulatus (assembly GCA_013389825.1). Lineage (NCBI taxonomy): Eukaryota > Metazoa > Chordata > Aves > Tinamiformes > Tinamidae > Crypturellus > Crypturellus undulatus. The sequence continues at coordinate 486,105 of VWPW01021544.1, read as the reverse complement.
ATAAAAACTCATCACCTACCAAATATGCTACTAAACTGATTATAGTTAGACTTGTCCTGCTCTAAATGAAAATTTGTCTGAGGATTGATATGGTGAGGCTTATATCTCAGTACTATTAAGCTGTCTACACATGCACTTTTATGTGTTCTATATATAATTTTATAGGTTATTGTATCTCTGAGTAGAGAAACAGACATGACAACCATTAAATGCATTTGGGGACAAAGAATTTTTGGTGGTGATCACCCCTAAAATTAACTTTCAGGTTGTGAGGAACACTGGGGAAATCCAACTGATTCAGTCTGAGACTGAATGTGAATTTCTCACTTATGTTCTCCTGTGTTTTTCTAGTCCTGGTGGGCAATCCAAAAGGTAACAGAGATAAATATTAGTTTGTTTTAGTTTTGTCTCTTGTTAAACATATGTTTTAATCTGCCTTAGTGATTTGCTCTGTGAAGTTTGGAGATGCTGATGTTCACATGGCAATTTATTGACTCTGATTTTCTGATGGATTTAACATCCCTTTAGATGCTCATGTGACATACATAGATACATATACACACATATATAAATATATTTTACTGCCAGTTTCATAAATAGGCCTGTATGACTGCCTGTAATGACATCAGCACTGGTCAGCTGCAGTTACTGGCCTGACACAGGGCCTGGCCGTGTTGCTTCCTTACCAGCTGGGTTCCCCCTTCTTGCACTGTGGTCCTGACCTGCTGCTCAGTTCTGACTCCTCTACCTGCTGGCAGGAGCCATATTTAGCATCATTCTGATCACCGTGCAACCAGCAACTAACTTTGGGCAATTTTTCCCTCATTTTACCACCCTTTTGCCATTAAAAATGGGCAAACTAAAATCCTCTTTTGTGTTCCTTTCTTCTCTCTCTCTTTTTCCCTATTTCCGGAGCTTCTTTATAGCTAGGAAAGTCAGAGATAAGTTAATCATGTGTAAATACTGTGTCATAGTTTTATTCAGTAAAAATTACGATAATCTGCACTTCATTAAGCAGTTTGCTATAATCTGCAGGAAAAAAAAAAAGAACAAGAGGGAAGAAAAGAAATCCTCATCTCTATTTTACAGCCTTTGGCCTTAAACCCTTACAGTAAGGGTTTAAGAGTGGATGCTTAGTGAGGTCTACTACTAAGATTTAATAACATTGTAAAAATAAATAAATACAGTGTAATTTGTGAAAAAAAAAATTAATGGAGTTTATTCCTCTCCAATTTTCAAAATTTAATTCCTAGGAATTTCTCTGGCATTAACGTCAAGTAACTTCTATGACATGAGATAAATTAATTTTCATATGTAAAGATGCTCCTGAACACAACATTTGAATGTCATTAACAGCTTGAGTTCGGTTTCACAGCATCTTGTTACGCTCATAAAGCAGGAGTGATTTGGTTTTACAGATCAGAGGGCTGTGTATGTGGATCCTTCCAGCTTTTAAAACTCCAGTGTCTGAATGTTTCTCCTTAGACCAACAGAGAGGTATGAAAGCTTAGTCCTGTGGAAGGTGCATCTGCAGTTACAAACCAGAACACCAGCACAGCCGGGCTCAGGAGCAGTGCAGAACGGTTCTTGGTGTAAAGCTGCTGGGAAAGAATAGGAATTTTATAGGACATTTCCTCAGCTGCAGTAGAATGACACAGCCTATTTTATACTGTGGGTACCACAGACTGTGAGTTGTCAGTTGATCCCTGACCAAGCTATTCCAGGTGCCAAGGGACCTACGTGGGATTAGGAGCAGTGGCACTATGCTCTGGACTTGGGATGCGGGTGTCACAGCAGGGCACTGTTAGATGGGAGCTACCTGCACCCACCCAATGTGCAAAGCTTGGCAAGTCTGGACTTCACTTCGCAGCTACTTCACATCGCAGCTACATTGGCTCCTGTGGCAAAAAGTANTGCAAAGCTTGGCAAGTCTGGACTTCACATCACAGCTACATTGGCTTCTGTGGCAAAAAGTCCTAATAATTGCATCAAGATTAAGAATATGTTATGAAGTAAATAGATTTCAGCTGTGTCTGCAACGGTGATTTAAATATATCTGGAATATTCTGAGACCTCCTGGCAAAGCCCTCCTGCCTAATAAATTAATTATTTTACCCTTTAAATGAAGGGGCCCCAGTCATACTGACCAAGGCTAGCGATCCATCTAACACTGAGACAGTATCAAGCACTGAACTGCAGTGCCTGGGAGCAGTCCATGGCATTGCTTAACTTAATCTCATCAAAGCCTGTGAGGCCTTTGTAGAGTGTCTAACTTGTAGAGAAAGTTTGTGCAGGAGTGCTGGCTAATACTCAGATCAAGATGTTCCAAGGTAAGTCTTTTTGTGTGACAGAAAAGACACTAATCTTTATTATTCATGTGATGATTGACTCTCACACCAACAGGCCATCCCAGCCTCAGGGGAATAACGCTTTTCTTTTTGTCAATTTTAAAGAAGGATTTGGCAATGAGGGTGTCTTTTTAGTTTTGCAGCAATAAAAAGATTTAAAAAAATGAAGCAAAGATCTATCTTGACTCTGGTGAAGTCAGGAAGTTCATTTTGGTAGTGTTGAGGCTGTTGTGCTGTCACTGTCTGGATAACACAGATAACCGGCTGTGTTAGAGTTGCAAAGTGGTCCATTCAGTTGAATCAAATAAGAACTTTATTCAGACTTATTGTGATGTAGAAAGACATCTATAGAAAGCTTGGTGCAGAAATGCAATCTTGCTGATGCTTTTTGCTGTCCCTTTTGATGTTCTCAAGAACAGAAAATATCAGCTTGAGAGAAGGAATGTGCTTGGCAGGGAGTGATGTTGAATATGTGAAAAATGAATTTATATTATGGCACTCTATTCCCCTTGAAACATTAATACAAGGAAGGGCAAGATATTTTATTAAATCAGAGATTCTTGGCAAGGAATCCGTCAGTCGCCCCAATATGTTTTATTTTTAGCCCTACAAAGCTGCTTGTCATGCTCCCACATCTCACCTGCAAGTAATGTGCTAGAAACAGTCAAAAATAGTTTGCCAGTGACTAGTATGCAGTAAGTGTCAACCTAGCCACTTACATCAGCATGACTCTCAAAGATTTCATTTTAGAGTTCAATCCACATTGCTGTATTTGCTGACACTAGCTAATATAAACCATTTCAGTTAATCCCCCTAAGCTAAAATGGAAAATAAATTTCTGTTTATTTGTGACAAATTCTTCTTGGAAATAATTGAAGTTGAAAAAAGCAACAGATGATCTACCTGTTGGCACACGGATTTTGTTCAGTTGTGGACAACCAGGACGACATTTTGATATGAATGTTTCCCAGTGGGGGGATTTTTGTCTCTGTCACAAGATACGCTCGATACACTTCAGGTCTTTAATACTTCCTCAGGCAGAGAGATTGTCCAGGTGTCTCATAATCTCAAGAGATAACTCATAAAAGGTACTTGAGGGACACTGGGACCTGCTGTTTCACATTACAGACAATTCTTATGTAATATAGCCCCAAGCTTTCCAGTGACCCCACAACCATTACTTTTGCTGTGTATTTCTTTAATAAATGAGAGCTAAACAGAAAAATCTGCATAGAAACATGAAGAGTATTTTATAGACTATCTAGATTTTCTCACATTGTTTTATGAATTCTGATTTTATTTTTTTTTAATCTTGACCAAAGTATTGCTCTGGTAGACTGAATCAGATTATTCCTTATGCCTCACGGGCATGAGTCTGGCTCCCATTTTGTATTGGTTAGATAAATAACTTGCAACATGTATTCACATTGAATAAAGGATTATATTGTTCCAGGGTACATGTTAGTACAAAATAAAATAGATGTTTTTGTAATATTGATTTTATATTTGCTACATTCATTTTGTTATAGTAAGTAAAGTGAAAGTCTTTCCCCTGGCAGAAGCTCCTTATTTTTCTTTTTCTTTTCTTTATGGAAATGAAGTATGATGTTATTCCTCTGGAGACTTTGTTGACTTAAATATTTTAAATTAATGAAGTTAATTCATATTTATTATAGTCAATATAGTGACCATGACAAGTGGATAAGGTAGATTTATTTGCAAAGTTGCAGTAGTTTGGAGTGGAAGATTCCTCAATTCTTGAAGTCTTTGGATTTGCTATGTCCACAGGACATTCCGATATCATGAAAGCGTTTTGATCTTCATAGCACTTTCACTCTGCACTAATGTGGTGTAATTTACATGTGAAATAGTTTACATCAGTTATCATCTTTGTAGAGCTTCCGAGGGGAGGGAGATCACCCTCCCGTATCCTTCCACATGTTGTCAGCCAGCTCTAGTGCAGAATCTTCCTGTGGATTCTTGCTTCCCAACTAACAAAAACTCTCTCACCAGTGAAAAGCAAAAGCAACAGGAGTTTATCCTCTTTTCAGTGGAGCAGAATTACTTGTCCTGCAGCCACCTTCGCAGAAGACACCTTAGGGCTTGCTTCTGGGAGCATCCTCAAGCTAGAGGCAAGTATTTACCCTTTTTCCTTTCCTCCGGACTTCAAACTTCATTAAATCTACCCATTGGGGAAGCAGACTGAGCTAATTCCCAGTGCCTTGGCATTATTTCCTCACAGGGATAGTCCACTGGATGATCCAGGCCTTTAAATATCCTTATAGCTTGTTATATTTGCCACTGGATTTGGCAACAGAGAGTCAATTTCTGCACTGCAGAGATGCTTAACACTAACCTAATTTCACAGTTGTGTATCTTAACTGACTTACATGGAGTCATTTCTGGTTAACACTCTTGGAAGGGAACATTTTCTTTTATAAAATTATCTTATTAATTTGTTTCACTTCTGGAACTTGCACATTGCCAGTATCACATTATTTTCAATACTTCTGTAGATGTCCCAAATCCTCATCCAATAGGTAACCCTTCCTATCACTTATATTTGAAGAAAGCATTGATTACATAAGAGTTTGCCAGACTGAGTCTTTATTCTATATATTAGACTGAGAATATACATTGAGAAGATCCTGACTCTGTCCTCTTTACCTCTCCATCAGATATTTATACACATTGATATGATCCCCCCCACTACTCCCTCTTCTCCAAGCTAAACAGTCCCAGTTCTCTCAGCCTGCTCCAAACCCTTAATCATTTTCATGGTCCTTCACTGGACTTACTTCAGTATGTCCATAATCTGCTTCTGGGGTGAAAATACAGGATGTACACATTCACACACGTGGGTGTGCATGTATGAATATTACCATTTTCATTCTGCTTCGAAAAGTGAGTGTTTTCTGTCTCAGTGTCCATCAGTGCCTTCCACCTGATTTTTCACCATCGTTCATCCTGAAAGAGTGATTACGGCTGTATAATATCTGCAACTGAAGGCCATGGTGTCTGTTAACCCAGGACTGATTTTATTGACTTAGCAGGAAGGGCCAAGGAGTGGTTATTTATTTGCTAGAACTTTGATCTCTCCTTCCCTCCCTGCCTCTCTCCCTTCCTCCCATTCTTTCTCATATTTCTAGAATTACAGTACTTTAAAGCTTCCTCTAGGCAGAATATCCAATTTTTATGTAGTTGCATTAAGCTGCTGGTGATTCAAAAACAGAGAGTGAGAAAAACACAGTGAGGTACTGAGAAAAAACACAGTGAGGTGCCCCAAATTTTATAATTAAAACGGTAGGTTCGGATTTAATTTTTTAGTCATTTGTCACTGTCTTTGAGCAGTATATGCCAAGGTGGTAGATCACAGCCTTTAAAAGTTCATCTTTAAGATTAATGACTTTGTGGCCAAGCTTTTCTTCTTATTCTTTATTTGTTTTAGTGGTGTAAAGAGTTCAGAAATAGCGTAATTACACAGAAGCATAATACCAACAAATTACCAAAGGTGAAAATGAAGTACTTTGGGATTAAGCAAAAGAGACAAAATCATGATTAGACCAAGGATTTTTTTTATAGTAAGAAGCATATTAGAATAAAAGTAAATATGTTTCACTTGATCATACCTCAATTATGAACCATTCTTTTGAATTTCTCAAAGCTTGGATGGGTGAGTTTAAGACATAGGAATGGTACCTCCCTCTGCCCCTTCAAAAATTGTTGCTTTTCAGTTTATAGTAAATACAATCGGTTTTGATTTTGTGAGGATGATTCTCCCATCCTGAAGAGACTGTGTTTTTTGACCATGTTCAGAAACATGTGTGACTGGCCACTACCCTGATAGCAACCAGAGGAGCAAAGGGTTGATGAGGTGGCTGCTGTGTGCTTCATTCAGAGGCTGCTTAGATTCTGCATGCTGAAGGACAGCATGTTGTAGAAGCTGACTCAAGAAAACATGCCTCTCTTCCATGGCTGTGCTAAAATAATCAGTAAATTGTCATCTCAGTATGTTGTTTTCTACTTCAACACTAAAACAATGATGTGCTTTGTGTGAATACAATAAATTCTGTAATGTCTTCTGTCCTTTATCTACTCCTTGTAGCTTGCTGATTACTGTCTAAGGAGGAATCAGTTGCAGTGACACTTTTTTTCTTCCTAAACGAACGTTAAAAAAAATGCTTTTTTCTTTTTAATTACCTACTTCTTTCATTTTAGGACCTAAGAATGTATTTTGCTTCCTGAAAAATACAGTAAAAGCAACACTGATTAAAATACAGTAAGAGACACTGACAAGAGGTCCTTTTGAGTTTAGCTCAGATACTCCTCAGCACCATTAGACAATGATGGACAAGTATCAGATATTACAAATATGGCAATCATCTTATGCATATTTTGTTAAGAAAGGAAAAAACTATACTAAAACTTAAGGCTGTTGAGAAGAGTGTATTATCAGTAATGCCATACTCAAAATCATTGAAAATAAAGATATTTTTAAAATTTTAAGGGAATTATCACTGAAGATGATGGTAACAATCTTGTAACATGCCCATAAACTTTAGTATTGTAAAACAGGTATCTTTACAAAGTGTTTGCAGCTTGCAAGACAAGGTGGATAAGAATCAGACCACAGATGGCTTTAGTCTGATAAACAAACTGAAAGAAATAGAAATACTCAGTTCTCACTGGACAATTCGATCCTCACTTTCAAATCTGGGCGGCAGCAGGAAGGATAAACATTGTGGTTGAGTAAAAAAATGAGAAGGCGGCAGAGGACTGCTGCTTAAGCACTCCTTTCTTGTACCTTTTCTTTGCATTTGTCTATAGATGATTTTCAGAATGACTATGTTGTGTTAGTAGCATCTCTTGTTCGTGCCAGCAGGACACTTTTGTTGAAGTTGACCCTTGTCTCTGTTTCATAAGAAGGTAGTAGGTCAGCCAAATAAGGCAGTGCCAAGCTGCAATGTGTTTTAGACACCTACTCAAGAAACGTGGGTTTCAAGTGCTCAAAATGGACAGAAAACGGTTGCTAAAAGAAGAATGGAGGTGAAAGTATCTGAGTGCCAAGTCAGGAAAGCTGTCAATTTCTTCTTAAGTTGGATGAACATTTTCATTATAGTGTTGACACAACAAATTCTAATCCATGTTGTATTCCATGATTTTCATTCAGATTCTAAAATGGGAAAACAATGAGATTATACAGTGTGAGAAAATAGTAAGTCATTAGAAAGTATCTTGAAATGGAGCAGATGATGATATACAAAGTATTGCACTGATAATGTGCGGATTAGAACACAAAAATGAANCTCAAGAAACGTGGGTTTCAAGTGCTCAAAATGGACAGAAAACGGTTGCTAAAAGAAGAATGGAGGTGAAAGTATCTGAGTGCCAAGTCAGGAAAGCTGTCAATTTCTTCTTAAGTTGGATGAACATTTTCATTATAGTGTTGACACAACAAATTCTAATCCATGTTGTATTCCATGATTTTCATTCAGATTCTAAAATGGGAAAACAATGAGATTATACAGTGTGAGAAAAATAATAAGTCATTAGAAAGTATTTTGAAATGGAGCAGATGATGATATGCAAAGTATTGCACTGATAATGTGCAGATTAGAACATAAAAATGAAACTAGGGATCATTTGTATGAAACTTCTTTGATATCCTTAAGTCACATGGCAAGACCTTTATGTTTGTAATGGTTCCAGTCTCTCTTGCAGTTGTTGTAAACTGTGCAAGTTTCATGTCAAATTTTGATTATCCAAAAAAATGCACAGTTGGGAAAAAGCTATCTGGAGAGCTCTGGAAACTTTTATCAATAGAATGTGTTAATTTGTCAAATTTTTGCGCCAAGAAAAGGAAAGATTTGTTCCTATAAGCTTTTGATGACAATACGAAATTTTAAGGTGTGTTTTAGTATCTCTGTGTGATTTAAGGTATGTATTCATTAAAATTGTCTTGATATATATAACATAGGTCTCATCTGAAAAACTATGCTTCTTTGTGGACATATTCTGACTGTCTTAGGGTATTGTGAACATATACAAGATTATGTTCTTCACATTATACGTACTGTGTATATGGTATATTTTACCTTTAAATAAATATAATCATTCTTAGCTATATGTTCGTATGATTGCTTTTAGTTTTGCTATGAGATGTTCTAAATCTTTTGATTTTATACCATTTGAAATACTCTTGTAACCCTCCATAAAATGCCTGTATCCTTCTAGTAGTTGAAAATCAATAGTGACCTGATTACATAAGAATTCTGAAATGGGACTAATTGTTGCTAAGGAAATAGGGAAAGAATTAATGAGAAATTTCTTGAGGAGGAAATGTAAACTATGTTTAGAAATTCCATTATCCATACCTTCCCAGTAATTGCCATTATTCTCTAGAGAAGGTTGCTCAATTACTGATATGTGGCAATTTGGAATCATCAAGCAGTCACTGTAGTTAAACGTCACCTCTTCTCTATTTGTCAGATGCTATGACTGCAGAAAAAAGATACCTATGTTTTCATCTCATTTTCATCCAAGTATTTCATCAAAGTATTTTGTTACTTAAAATGCTGTTCTTCATCTTTGACTAATTAGTTAATATTTGTAAAACATTTTGAGCATGAAAAGGACTATTTAAATGCTAAGCACTAATCACTCTAAAGCAAGCATTGTGAAGAAAGGCGAATTTGATTCTTGACTCCCATTTCTATGAGGAACATATTCCAATCTAAAGTTGGTGCTCAGGCAGTCATTTGGCCTTCCTGCATGGAGAGACAAATGGAAAGGCTTCTCTTTTTTCATCAGCTGAGTTGCTCTCTAAGCTCCGCTGATAAGGGTCTCCCCACAGAGGTATCTTGTGCCATTTGAGGTTCTTTAGGGATACAAGTTACCTGCAGGTAATTGGGCAAGAAAGGTAACTTAAGATTGCAGAAGACCACTGACCTTCTGGGACAGTGGTTGGAGGCCAGGTGGGATATCCAACAGCAAAGTTCCTGCATCTTATTCCTTCTGTGATTTTCCAGTTCTTCTATTTGCTAGACAGGCCCATATGAGGAATAAACTCTGTTTCTATGACTCTGGTCAGACTCTGGTTTGCTTAGTCAAAGCAGGGTTCTTTGTTTTCTTCTTATCGCCTATGAAGATTACAAGCTGGCGTCATTCCCAGCAGTACCAGCCACGCAAATAACTTCTATGTGGCCAGAGGGAGATTTCCATGGAACTCCCACATGCACAGTACTCCCTGGAGTGGCTGCTGGAGGACTATCAGAGGTATTTGTCAGTTTTCTCCTGGGAATTATTTTCTTGTCACCTTCATGTAGCAAGAAGCCTCACAAAAAGCAAGCAAACTGATAGCATAGATCATATCCACAAAATACTACAGGCATCTTTCTAGTCTTTCACCTCAATGTGTTGGAAGGCTTTGCAGGCATGGGAGACAACCCATTTCTCCTCTTCCACCGGCAAGAAGGCAGGTATGTGCCTTCTCTGGTGATAGCTGTAAAGCTGGTAGGTCAAAAAAAAGTTAACCATTCCAAGCTACATATTTGGAAGCCACCTTATGTTTTTGTTTATAATATTAAAAAAGGGAGAGAGAGAGAGAGAGAGAAAAAAAATGAGTGTTTTGGAATAAGTTGGCTTCTGCTCAATTACAATAAACTACTGATGATAAGTTTCTGTGTGCATGCACACAACCATTTCTCTTGCTGTGTCCTTCAGTCTATATGAAAGCAGGATGCCTGTAAATTTCCTTATTCTTCCTGTTCATGAAATGAAACAGAAAAGCATAACGGGGGAAAAAATGTTCATTTATTCATCTGTGATTCATAACATGGAGCAATATGATATTAACACCATCCTTCTTAGAAAAAGACAGCAAGCCAAACTCTGAGCAAACAGATAAACAAGCCATGTGGGCGAGATCCTGAAGCAGACAGCAGCTGCACCTTGGTTCTTGCACATTGGTGCAGAACAGCAGTGGCAGTCAGTGATTCCTTCCACCGAGCGGATTCAGCCTACATAAGACTGAAGCACTGCTCATCTTCAGGGCTCTAAGGCAGTGCTTACAGTGTGGATCTCAGCACAACTTCAGTCCATGAGAATGGTCTGCATTGAGAAACATCTTGCAAAAGGTCTGTGGACCTCTATCTTTTCATTTATTTGTGTTATGTATGCGGTGTTTCAGTTTGATGTGGGGAAGGTGAGAGGTAGAAAAAATGTTCTGGGAGGAAAGTGGTGGTGTAGGAAGTTCCAGAACCTTTAGTATGCCCAACACAGCACTGTCCATTCACACCACTGAGGATGAATGTTTTCCCATTAAACAAACACAAAATTCTAAAATTTGATTCTTTTTTTTTTTGATACAAATCAGCAAAGATATTTTGTCAACAGCACATGAGGAAGAAATACAGAATAAAACTAAAAACAATTGATGATTTCAGTTCAGCCACAATACAAAAACTGTAAAGCAGATGGAGTCTTTCTCATTTTTCACTTTGAGTTCTTTAATGTTGTCCTGAATTTCTTGACTCTGGTACTCACCTGGCTAGCTCCTGTTACTTGTACTGCTTCAAACTTAGATTTCAATTTAGTTTAATATTTCATATCCTTATATTTATCTATCTATTTATTTATTTTTCTTCAGCAGCTTTCATGGATTCACAGGCAAAAGCTTCCTAAAATCAGTATCAGAGAGACAGATCATGTGTACTATTTCCCTTAAGCTGACCCTATTAATCTATAAGATCTATTCCATATTACACTATGTATGTTCTTTTTCACTGTTTCACTCTTTGATCTATTCAGTCTTAAACTTTGGAAAATTCATTACCTTAACTAAACATCATACACCCTCAACTAGCTCTGTCTCTGGAAACGGACCTCGATCTGGGAGTTTTGGTCCAAGCTTCATCAGCCAAGAGTAAAATATCTTTAATGAAAATCTTGAGCCAAGAAAGACACAGGAAGGTCATGGCTTAATAGATTTCATTTATTCTGGCCATAGCTTACTAAAATGTCATGTTGTATTCCAGTTAGTTGCTACTTGCCAGTTCCTATAGGTTTCATATTAAAATGCAAATACAGAATATAATTATGCTTTCTCATTCCTGTTTGCATTCCTTAGGCATTTGCTGGTAATTACGTTTACTGCGTACCCCAAAAGCTTCCACTTAACCTTTGCTGGTTTCCTATATTTTTCCTCTGCCTGTTCCAAGGGGAACAAAGTATGTTTCCATCCAAATTGTGGATGTGCTTACAGATTTGAATGAATGCATTTTGATAAGATCAAGACATATAAAATATTTTAGTGATAGTTCAGCAACTTACACATCATTTTCAAAAGTTACAGAAGATAGGATACTTTGAGTTATCTGAGCTTCTCCACACGTCTCCACATGTGACCTTAATACTTCCCAAATATTTGCTTTAGTAAAGGGTAAAGCCCTTTTTGTATCATTTTGTATTTCAATACTTCCAATTAGAAATCACACTAACTTTTCTGTTTTTTCCCTGCTTAATAGAAATTTATCTCATTAGACCACCTTTCTGTTTCCTATTTTTAGCCTTGCAAGCCTTGCAGTTGGTATCTTCACTTTATTGGGCCATTTTGCAGTGAGGGCAGATTTTATACTGATCATCTCTGTGGACTTGCCAAAAAGTATTATCCATTATTACAGATGCTGACATTCTTCAATTTGTGTGATTTTAGTTAATTTTCTTTTTTTACATGGTTTTCTGCACTTTTCTCACTATTTTTATGAAAGTCAGACTATTCTGCTACTTGGAATGAGTCCAATACTAAGAAATGCAGACTGTTTACTTTGTAAGATGCTACAAAGACAGCACATTGACCAGACTGCTGAATCATACATCCAGCTCTGATTGTCAAGTTCAGTTTCAATAGGAAAAAAAAAATGTCCCATTTGCAGTGCAGCTTTGACTTGCTTAATGTGCAGCTTAGAATGTGAATTTGTGCTTCTTCCTAAATAACCAGGGACTATAAAATGGATATTTTTAGCTTTATACTTGTAAATGCCATATGTTCTCTATTCATTTAATACTTTGCAGCATTTTTTCATTCAACCTGTGGCTGAATTTTATGTTAGAACTCTTAGTACAGTTCCTTAGTGTCTTACCTGTTGTTAAAGTTATTTTACCAAAATTGTATAGGACACATTAAAATTTCATTTTAGAGCCTGTGTATATTCAGTATGCTTTATTTTTTTAATAGAAAATTACATTTTCTACATTGGAGCATTATTTTAAAAACTTAGCATTTTAAGAATGCTACACTTTTAGTCATGTTTAACACTGAACATTTTTTATGGAATGCTATTACAAATACTTAAATTGTCTTAGTTTGATTAAATAAATTTGACTAAATTAAATTGATTAAAATTAAAAATCCTTTTACTCCAGCGGCTTTTGTTTTTCTGAAAAATTGGAAGTACTCAAAAAGCTATACATATGAAGATACCTTTTAGTTGAAGAAGAAAAATCAGCATGACCAACAGATGACTAATATTTCAGCAGAATTCATTTTAGTTTGTTTTTTCATGAATGATCAGAAATTATTTCCCAAAATTACTCACAAAAATTACTCAGACTTGGGGTCCAAGCCCTCAAGTCCATAAGAAGAGAAAGTCAGAGACTTAGGTGTGCCACAACTCCAGTGTTTGTCCTATAGAAGCTGCAGTCCAAGGAATTTCCACACTTGCAAATTGCCATTGTGGAGGGCTGATGCTGTGGCAATGATTACTCAATCCCTGGGCCAGACTAATGCTGCCTTTCAAGGTGTGGAAACTCTCCTGGTTTGGTTGAGTTTGGTTTCACAGTCCGAGTGTGGCTAGCGCTGAGCAGCTGTGGTGCTGTGCAATGGTGAAAGGTGGTGGAGAATAACACCAGTAACTTCATGGCTTGAATAATTAGCTATTTATCTGTTTTAAAGATAAAATTAATGTGAATATCACTCCTGCTACAGATGCTAAGACAGATCTGGTAATTACTGTAATGATGCTATGCAGAATGCTTTTACATGCAGTTATGGCTATTCAGCCTTTCCCTGCAAATTGTCAAAAAAATGATTCACTAGTGAAAAGACCAGGCATATTTTATTCTGTTTATTACATTCAGGAAAGTGCTTTTTATTTCATTACATATATTCAAATAATCAGAAAAAAGACTTTGTGTGTGTGAGTGTTGTTTTCTATATGAAGTATATACTATCATAATAGACAGTTATAAAACAGAACATAAATCCAATCTGTGTGTTTCTATGTGTCCCGTGTTTCTGTGTGTGAGTCTAAATAAGCTTCCCTGCACTATAGATTTTTCTGCACACAGATCTGCTGAACATACGTAGACAAAAACTTTACCTAGAAATAATTGAAAAATATAGTAAAAAATAACACTGAAAAATGAAAAAGTCTATTCTATGTGATGCCCTATTTATGCTATTGTACATTCTACATATACTGCAATTCTTAGAAGACTGGATTTTTGACTTCTTGGGTGCTTCCCATGCTGACGTGTACTATGATGGAGAAAAGGAAATAGATACAGGTGCTATTTCTAGCACAGAATAAGTGCACTGCGGGTGGCAAAAACTGAAACTCACACAGTCATTACTGAGAATTAAAGAAACCAGAGATTAAGATGAACTGGCTCCTGCTCTGAATCTGATCACATTTCAAATGTCTTCAAGGTTCACATCGTTCGCTGCTTTGGTTAGGTTTTCGTTGGTGCTTGTGAAATATTGGATTGTAATTTTCACAGAAATTTCTAGTAATTTTACAATTTTTTTTTTTGTTGTGGTGGTTTTCACTTTCTCTATATATTTATATTCCAAGAGGAGTTGTGGTATCTGTTATATGAAGGAGACTAGCAGATAGTGGGAAATGAGAATTGGAGGCCTCTGACTTACGTCCAGCAGATTTCATTAGATCATGGAAACACAATTTGGCATGAAACTAAGCTAAAAATAAAGCTGTTGATATAGCTGAATAAAACTAAGGGAACCTTTATATTATGTGAAGAATTAAAATTAAATCCTTTTCTAAGATTTGAGATGAAAGGGGGAATATAATTTCAACATTCATGATCCTAAAATTACTATATTCACTCTTCCCAGGGCAGACAAAATAACATGGAATAAAATACTTCAATTTGAATGAGGAAAACTATATTAATATAAATTTGAATGATTGTTTTTTTTTCCTTTTGTAGGAAAGCAGTATAGTTTAAAGTTTTACTGGATAACATTGTTTTTCTAAATTTTGTGACAAGCTCTGCTTGTTGCTACATGTATAGGCAGACTTTTTAGAATGAATGCTACAGGTTTATTTTCATGTTATAGAAACAAGAAATATTGTATTATCAGGTAAAAAGAGCCACTTCATCTGTGTTCTCTCTCTAATTTTTGGATGAATTCCTGAAAAGTTAACATTTGTTCTATAGCTAGGAAAAAGGGCTTTAGAGGTAAATGCCGCATTGAAAATCACTGCTGTATTGTCTAATTAGCTATAAATTTATTGTTGTTCTTTATTCATATGCATTTGAGTCCATTAGTTGAATAGCCATTGAGGTCAGTGAACTGAACTGAACCATGCTGAATGCTTAGAATTTAATTATCTTAAATGTCTTATGTTTATATGCAGTAGTTTGGCACAGATTTTATTATATAAATAGCAAAGTTGTTCAGTTAAGGCAATGTTAACAGCTGAATAATTACATAAATAAATGAAATTTTGAAATAATGTAACCAGTTCCTGACGAAGCATTTATTATTTCTTTTAAGAAAGCTTTGAAGATACTCAGCTTCAGGTAAAAAGGTGAAAATAAGAAAAATGTGCAAGCTTTGAAACCTCTAAAACAAAGTGCATGTAAATATAATGTTAGTTTAAAGTTACCAGCATATCACAAAAATTCACTTTCAGAATATATTTGTTATGTCTCGCATGGAAGTTAAAGCTGCCGAATGAACTCCAGGACTGTATTTTCAGAGAGGTGCTTTGTGCATATTTGTTAGGGAAGGTATTACTCTCTTCCTGCTACAAGCCACATCATTGGATCACATTCACCTTGCCCCCCTTGTTAACATATGGGTTTGACCCTCTTCATATGTCTGTTTTACAATGATACAAATTGTGACCTAGAAGTGCCCGTTCCCAGTGCAATGGGAAGGAAACCTGGATGATTCAAGCGTTATTCTTGCAAAAGTCCCACATGAAGTACCTGCTAGTCCAGGCAAGGCTGTTTTCATTGATAGCACCATTGTTCACTGTGCTTTATGCAGCATCTGTTCACAGTTGCCTATTCCTGTCCCAGATCAACCCTTTGAATTGTACTAGCCCAAATACTCATGCAGCCCTGTCATCAGTCCTGCTATTATGCATTATTATGCCATTATTATTATGCAGTCCTACATTATTATGCCTGGAAAATGCCAGTTTTTTTCTGTCATATCAGTTCTTTGGTGATGGTCGCATCTGCTTTCATAAACTGTTGAGTAGATGGATGAAAAGACAGGGGCTTTTTACCCTGGCATTGTTGGTGCCCCTGTAGGGGAAGAGGCGTAAGGAAGAAGTAGCTATCAATCAATCAGCCTTCTTTTAAGCCACCAAAATGAAGAGATATGAAATTGTAGATCTTTGTGAGTTTTAATGTTGCTGTTGAACTTTTTTAGGTTGCCTTCCTTCTAATAACTACTGAAAAAAATCCTTCAGTGTTGCCTAGCTTTTATTGAACAATCTGTGACATTTTTAATTCTTACTATCCCATAATAGCGTAGAAAAATAGAGTGTTTTTGATTTGATAACAATTTGATTTGATAACAATTGATAACAATTAATAATTACAACTCTAGAAAAACTGTGAGTTTTGACTGCTTGGGTACTTATCTGACTGCGTGTAAAATATAGAAGGAATTCTGGTGAAATTAAGCAAATTTGTAGCAGAGTTGGCATCCTGTAAGCGCCTGAAAGTCCATGATGTGCTCAATTAAGCTGCAATATCTTTTTTTTTCCTCTATCTTTCCCCAAAAGGGAAAAAAAAAAAGGACATAAAACCAGATTTAACCACACCATATTCAGTAAAAACAGCAGATATTCAGGTGAGAAGTGTTTTGGAGACCATTTGGAAAATAGAAATATATTCATTTAGTAGGTCATGCTAAAAGTATTGGAAACACTTCATCAGAGTACTGAGGGTACTTAAAGATTCATCTAAAATAGTCTGTGACGTGTACATGATTATTCTGAAACTCTATGTAGTACAGGAAAAGTCCCACAGGACTGAAGAAGGAGAAGCATAACTTATAGGCAGCCAGCATTTATTTTTTGTTGAACAAATTGTGTCCAGCCATTTTCTTCTTATAATAAAGTTTGGGAGCCAGTAAATACTGGGGTTTGGTTAAGGTTCTGTGTATTGATTCAGTTGGGCTTTCACAGTGGGTTATGCTGCAGATTCCAACACTCAAATTTGGTGTCATTTTTGACACTGTGAGTATCAAACCTACTTCCAAGTGTTCACTGAGAGGCTTAAACCAACAAGCAAATTTATTACTCAGGTTCTAGAGAGGACGCTAGAAAAGACTTCCTTTTTCCCATTTACCTGTGACAGATTTATATATATTTTTTGTAAGCCTGTCTTATTATATTTTAATATGCTTATTCTGCAGTGCATATAATTTGTGTGCAGTTAAACCAAAGCAGTAGCTGTAGAAAAGAACATCTGGTCCTCTTCAGCAGCAGTATTTTACTCAAAATTATACATAACAAATATCCAGTAATGATTTTGTCTGCTCTAAGACTAAGTGAGCACTGATTAGAAGCTGTGTATGTTTTAGATTAATTATGTCCTGTGGACAGTAGAGCATATGCTTCAGTATGCAAAAGGCTAAATTTAAGGATACAGAAATTGCCTCTTAAGAGCAAATCAAAGCAGTCTCGATCCCATCTGCTGTCAGAAAAGAGCAGATAAAAAAACGCTAATCAAAAATTCTTCCTTATTGCCACTTGCCAGTTGTAACTAAGTGATTTGTAGGCAATGTAACCATAGATACCTCTAACTTTCTTCAACCCTGGTTAGTGTTTTAAATTATTAAGATAGTCCGATACTGAGTATTGTTGTATTTATTATTTCCTTTAATCAGTGTTTCTTTATTTTTGTGATGTAGAAGAAGAGAGCCACCAAAAAGACACTACAATCATCTGCAGTCTAATAGCCATTTTATTTCATTTTAGTCAATTTTACTCATTTTTTTTCCTTTTGTTTTCTCCAAAGAATTACTCTACTCTGAAAAAATCCCACAGGAAAAATGTACTTTGTGTGTGTATCCATTTTCATAGTAACATTGCAGGTAAATTATGTTGAATAACTAGCCAGTAGCTTATAAATGTATGAACAAATCAGTATATGATATTATATATAATTATAGGTAATGAAAGCTATTTCCTTGTTTGCGTCATTAGGAGTTAACATATATTCATATATATTTATTTAAAAATAAAAGAGGAAGTCCCAATATAAACAGTCTTCATCATTCCCTTCCCCCCAAACTAACCATGTTCAGTTCCCTCCAAAAACCTGTGCTTATGACATTATTTTCCTTATCAAAAATAATAACTTATTTCATACCCTGAGTTATCTTACTGAGGCCTGTGCTACTTAAAAGGTTCATGTGCATTTTTTATACTGCTTGCAAAGTAATTAGAAAAGCCTGTGTTAATATTGTGTTCATTTGTAGTCTAGCTGTGATAATTAAAATGTCTCAAGCAATTAGCTCCAGCTTGGCTGAGAAGCATCTTTGGAAGAGCAGTTAAAGTCAGAGCTTGACATACGCATTCAGTTACTTGCCAGCTGAAAACAACTCTGTGGTAGTGAAAAAGGATTATGATGATCCGGTGAGATTGTTTCCCCACAAAAGGGAAGGAGGAAAAGAAAGTAGGATGAAGAATACGAGTGTCCCTGCTTAGGAGTTGGAAATGTCCAGCAAGTCATTAGCAGGGTTATATTTCATGGACAAATGGTTAATAGGAGTAATACCCTTCGTGTTTGCAGAGTTTAAGATATGTCTTGCTAAGTAGTGATTACTGGAAGTCATTTTGCCTTCTGAACTCAAAATTATTTGAGACAAATTGATAAATATTTTAGAATTAGAAGTCAGAATAAAAGACTAGTTTATATTATGCTCTGCAATTCCACTTTCTGTGCTGACTCTGATGCTGTGTGAGGGGCTAATATAGACTTGAGAAGCACCCCATGAAGAGTAGACCTTCTCTTCCCTTATCTAATCCACATTCAGCATCTACGGATAAAAGCCTAAACATAAATCTTTTCTCATGATCCAAGAAATATCTGTCTTTAGATCCAATTAGTGATGTGCTTTGTGCTTTCTGCTTTGAGGGGCAGAAGACTTCAGTCTGGGTCAGCTCACCTTTTTTTTCCAAGAAAAACCTAAAATTATGGCATATTGAACACATGTACTTAATCCAAAATTTTCTGCCTCCTTCCTGCCCCTCCCTCTTGCACCCAGCGTGGTGACCTCCTTCATTCTGCTTATCTCTGGGAGATGACTGGAAGAGATGGTACTAAACAAGGAACAATTAGAGAGCTTTTATTTTTTTCTTTTCTAGCTGGATAGAGCAAATGATATAGCAATTTTTCCTCCAAAGCCCACATCTGTTCTTATTTCAGGATTGGAACAAAAGTCAAGAGAACTTCTCCTTTTAACTCATCTGATACAATTATTCCATTACCAATAAAAGGCTAAAGGCTTTAAGCTGAGCTGACAGTATATGCTCTAATAGAGTCATAGACTCATAATGGTTGGAAAAGACCTTTGAAATCATTGATTCCAACTGAAAGCCTGTCAATACCATACCTGTTTAAACCATGTCCCTCAGGGTCTCATCTACACATTCCTTGAACACTGGCCTCACCAGTACAATGATACGATCACCTCCCTAGCGCTCCTGGCTACACTATTCCTGATACAAGCCAGGAGGCCATTGGACTTCTTGGCCACCGCTGGCTCACGTTGAGCTTGTTGACCAACACTCATGGCTTTTCTACCGTGCAGCTACTCTGTCCCAAGCTTCAGCACGCCTGGGTTTGCCTTGGACTGGTTTCAGTTTGTTTCAGTGCCCAAGAGACGATTGCCTGACCTTTGCGTGAGCGAAAGCCCCATGAGCACCACAAGTGGTAAAGGTCTGGCAAGACTGTGCAGTCACCTCCTTGCGAGCAATAGCCCTTGATATCAGTTAAGGCTGGGGTGGAGACAATGGTGCAACCTGCAGACTTTTCATGGAAAGCAGTGAGAAGGAAGCAGATTATAAGATTACATCACTTTTGCTTGAGAAAGACTGAAAGTGTCAGCTTTAAGACTCAGAGGAACACAGAAAAGATAAGCACAGCACCAAAGAGAAGGGTTATATGCTAATTAAATTTTTCCATATAATAATTGTAACTGTTTTATTAGGCTTTTCTATGTTGCTTATATAACTTGGACTATTAGCCTGTTACATTAATTACATTGTTAAAGAATTAGTTACATTAATTAGACTAACAATAATATCTTAGCTCCAGTGTGCTCCATTTTGACCGTAAGAAGATTTGGAATATGACAACTTATTCTAAACTGGCCTAGGTTAAGATCAGTGTGGTCAGGGGTATTTATGATTGCAGAGCAAATTGATACTACCAACAAAGAGCTGATATTGCATTTGTAGTTTTTTCATGAGCACCTGCACAATTGATTTTCCTCTCTCCTATTTATGTAACCGATCAAATATTCTCTGTTGTTGGAATATTTTCGCTGCACAAGGGAGAAATAGACCTGCTGGCGCAAGCCCGGAGGAGGGTGGTCAGGGGATTGGAGCACACAGTGTTCAGTGAGAGGCTCAGAGAAATGGGTTTATTCAGCTGTAAGAAGGCAGGATTAGCCCATGGTTGGGTTTTGAATTGGTTGCTCCATACTGTAATCACTAGAAAGAAAATGAACAGTTTCAAGAGAGTATTGCCCTTATTAATGACTTGTTTCATGGAAGTAATGAGGGATCCCATCAAAGACAATCCTGCTTTATAAGAAATCAAGTCCGCGTGCCGCCAATTCCACATGTCTCCAGTTGCATGTGTGTTTCCCTGACTAGCAGCTCCCTGTGGACACAGAGCCCTGGTACCATGCAGGAGCCTTGTTCCATTACCGCAGGAATCTGAGGCTGCCAGATCATCCTTTGTGTACAGCCTGCCATGAGGACTCCTCTTGGATACCTCAGCACTCTGAGCGAACAGATGGGCTGGAAATGCTTGCGGGGTGCTTCTACCGTGCAGGCACAGACTGCAGATACCCAAGCCTCCTTCTCTGTACAGTCTAAAAGTGCCCTAAGAATGCAGGAACAGCTGTTTGAATCAACCTGAATTTGCCAGATAGGCTTTTAGGCTCCAAGTAAAGCAATGACATTATTAAGGTAACTCCCTTTAGTCTCTCTCTTCTTCCCTTCCAGATTGTGCTGGAATATCTAGCTTTTCTAGGAGGCTAAAAGTTTGGCAACTGATTTGTCACTAGGTCTTAGCTATCTGTGTCTCTTCACAGTGTGTGCATTCATAAAAATAAATCAGAGCTAGAGGTACTAGTTTTTGCCTTTTTTTTCTGAGTTCTGTATTCTTATACTGTTTGATAATGTAAAGGAATCTTATTGAATCTTAATGTATGGGAGATTATCATCCATCACCCAACACCACCTCCTCCTTACCTAATATAAGTCAGTCCAACCTTCGAACAGCACCAAAAGCAGGATGCTGATATTATTTCAAAGACAGCTTATTCTTGAATATGTCCAAATGCTAAATAACGTGCCTATTTATTTTTTTTTTACTTTATTTATTAACCATTTGAATAAGAAAGTTCTGTATAATTGAAGGCATTATTGCTATATAAAATAGCACTAGTAATTAATAGTAACATAGTAATAATATATTTTGGCTATATAAAATCTCTTATTTTGAGTACTGAACAACAGCAGTTTTTTCCTAGTCCCCAGCAGGGCATTTTAAGACTTGACATCACTATAAAATATGTCATTAAGTTATATCTTTCTTGTAACAAGAATTGACGGGTTCTTACACGCTGGCATAGCAAGTCTGCAAGGCCAATTTGTTTAATAAATGCCCTTTGGGGCAATAGCTTTAAAAACTCTTTCTTTCTTCCTCCTCTTTCCGCCCTCCATTTTACTGTCTTCCAGAGCTCTAGCTTTGGCCTATTAAAAACATAATTCCAGATTCCTTTTATTCTAAGGTACACACACATTTAATTTCTTTAAGTCCTTTTTTCAGGCAGAGATCATTCTCTGCCTTTTCATATATTGCTGCTGAGCAGATAACTGTGGAAGAAGACCAGATTGCTGGTCTTCCAGGAAGCCCATATTCCCTTTCATTTAACAGAGCTGTGATCTGCATTTGGCAGGGACAAGGCCAGCGTTGCTTCCCTGTGCAGACACAGCCTCACAGCTGCCTGCCCTCAGAGCCAGCGCTGCTGAGGAGAGGTTTT
Organism: Crypturellus undulatus; assembly: GCA_013389825.1. Taxonomy (NCBI): domain Eukaryota; kingdom Metazoa; phylum Chordata; class Aves; order Tinamiformes; family Tinamidae; genus Crypturellus; species Crypturellus undulatus. The sequence continues at coordinate 464,208 of VWPW01021544.1, read as the reverse complement.
CTGCTGCTTGAGTTCCTTTGGGCGTAACCAATTGATCCTTGTCTGGATGCAGTCCTGTTTGATTTATGCGGAATACAAGAGCAAGGGAAAATTTCTGTAGCCCATTTCTGTATTTCTCAGAGTACACAAGAGGGCCATGTCTTCTTGTGTTAGTCTGTAAAACCTTTACAGCGTGATGTGGAAAAATAAATTGTGAAGAGATGCAAACATCTTTTCTTTGAATTATTAAAACAGTAGCCCGCCTTCCTCATCCGTAGCACAGCAGGGGCAAACTCTGCAATTACGATGACTAGCGTGCTGATGGAACAGCCCTGTGCACCTTAACGAATCTTTTAAATCAAGATCTACAAGGCTCTCTCAGTTTCATACGTGGTAGCCACAACAGTAGTTTCCAGGTGCTTCCAGAAAAAGGCCTTGGCTGACCTGCACGGAAACCTTATGTCAGATGCGACGGAAAGTCCAAGTGCCGTACACTGCAGTCCTGATCTGCTCTTTTATTACGAATTTAGAAATGGTAGAATCTATGTACTTTGAAATGCTAAGCTGAATTAACTTTGGCAAGCTACCGTGGCCATAGGCTTGTCACTTGGATCATCCTAGGCTAGGTTTTCCAAGTCTCAGTAAATACACTGGATGCTTGCACATGCTCCTGTTGCTGCCTACACTTTTATCCATCTGCTACAATGGCAATATTCCTACTTCGAAGTTGGTCATACCACTATACTAGAGTGCAGGTGCCAAGTGAATGTGGGCTTAGGGAGTTACAAAAGCTCTTCTGCAGGATATCTCTGCTCTAAGATAGAATTACCATATTTGTGCCACATGCTTCCTTACCTCATGACATCTGTTGGCATTGAAATGCCAACAAAAATTCCTGCATACATATAAAATGAAACTGTCCGTTGCTTGTATGTGTTTATAATTTGCATTGCCTCTGTTTTACAGAGATGCTTCACGAGATGGCATTATCCTGAAAATACTTTTGTCGTTTTGAAGGCAGTTTCGTGTCCTGTAATGTCTCTGATCAGACATTTGAGTGCCTCCAGTAAATCTATGTGGTATACAGGCAAGTGTTTCCCGAAAAAAGGGAAAAGGCTGTAAAAAGTTGTGTAACTACTGATATAAAGTGACAGGAAATCATACAGTTCTAGACAGTTCCAAAGAGTATTACTGATAATAATTCAGTAAGCACAAAAATATCCATATTGGTCCCAAGTCAGATGGGCTTAGTAGATATATTATTTTACATACAGATACCTAGAGGATGTAAATAGTAAAGTTCCTTTATTACAAAGCTTCAGCATGCAATGCATTTGATTACAGTTTCATCACAAAATAGTATTGTTTATGCAATTTTCAGTAAATTTTATTTCATTTCTTTATTTGGTCATTTTCTTTAACCTAATCACTCAATAAAGGATTATGTTATTTTAGAATAAGTTCTAAAACATGCTCAAGCATATGATCAAATATGAGTTGAATTGTAGCAGCTTGACAAACTGCTTGTCAGCTGAGCTGTATCTGCCCATTTTAAATGTCCACTGGTAAATGCCAATGTTATCACATTCGATTGAGTTAGCTTGTGTCATCTGAGCAGCATTAACTGATAAGCCAACTTAATTGGTTACAAATGTAAGGTAAAATGTCTTAAATTTAATCTTATAATCTTAATCTGTGCTGCAGCAACTTGATTGCTTGTAACTGTATTCTCATCTCATCCTGGTTTTGACTTAAAATGCATTAGCCTAAACATCAGTAGAAGTAGTGTAAGCTCAATAAACTAATGTATTTTAATTTCTAATGGAGAGGCCTGAAAGTGCATGTGCTGCTGGTTCTGGAGTTCATCTATTAAGGGCTCGTTTGCTAAACACCATAAACTGATGTGCATGAATCCATATGAAAACTTGTATGAGTTGCCATCTATAGTTTACAAAGTTTCTAGTTCAAAGTCTCAATTCTTCTAACTAGAGAAATGGTAAGAATTTAAGACACATGAGCAGCTTTCAAGTATTCCTACTTTCTGCCTGGGGCACATTGTGCCCTCTGAAACTCTTGGTAGGAATTCAAAGCTACTACATTCAATTTTAGTTGCCTGCAAACAGGTATTACAGTTAAGGATCCAGGCTCCTGTTATGGTAAATGGAGGTCCACTTGGTACTGTTAATGAAGCCTAGAGAAGCTTTTAAATAACCTAGAAAGATGCCACTAAGCAACTGTTTAGAGTGATTTCTTTATAAAGGGAGCACAGAAAATGAAGGTAGGATTCAGTTAACTAAATATAGTTTTTTCAGGCACGTAAGGATATCACTCCTTGACTCTGGCTTGACGAAACAGGTCCTATCCCCCAGATTCATTTTGATCTTTTGGATATTATGTAATATTTATAATGATTAGGCAGGACACCCTAAGGCATCTGAAATGGAAATGATTCTGAAGTTTAAGCAACTCAATCCTACCCTTGACACACAAGAAAAAAGCAAAATGCAGGTGTCCCAATCCCAAATCAAGTTCCTCTCCTTTTCTCCTACATTTAGGCTAGTTAAGGTCTTCTATTTAGTACAATGCGTATACGGTTCAGAGGCTGTGTTTGTTATGCTTTTTAAATAAAGACTTCTCATTATACAAGGTGGTATCTTGCAGTCCTGCATTTATGTTTTGTTCATTGTTGACTTTCTGGCAGGATAAAAATACTATTTTAGCATTCTTTACTTGAAGGCATTTTCCCCAGATAAAAGAAGCACTCAGATGGGGCTACTTTATAGGAACATTCACATTTTCCATCCCCATGCTCCATTTTGTCTGATAATCTCTGAGTACTACAAAAAGATTACTTAAGTGTCCTCTTGTTTGACAATTTCTATCGATGTTAAGTGGTCATGTATTTGCACATTGACTGTCACTTTGGACACGTGAGATGATTAGTCAATGTCTTTCATAACAGGCTTCTGGAAATAGAAATTCTTAGTACACTTATCTCTTGCTTTCACTGTTTTCTTACTCTTGCTTTCTGTGCATGTGAGTGAGGAAAAGACTAAGGACTTTATCTTTAATGGAAATGTTGCTGAATTAAATTAACTGCTTAAATAAACATCAAATAAGTTCTCTAGAGTGGAAGTGAGTTAATGTTTTCTGAATGCTGGCTGAACAAGAAAGTGAGATTACGTCTTGGCAATAATTATAAAAACTATTCCACAGAAACACAAACATTTCAAACTTCAGATATGACTAAACATATTAGAGAAATATTCATGCTAGAACTGAGAAGGAAGTAACTTTCTACTACCATAATCTCCTGACATTTATAAAATATTCCCAGGTCAGAGACTGTGGAATACTTTATAAGAGACAGTTTCATATTTATTCTCTACCTGATTGAGCTAAGGGTTTATTCTTCTCATTTCTTGAGTGGTGGCTATAAGTAACAGTATTCTGGGGTAGATAAGTTCTCTATTTGAAAGATTATAACTGCCATACATAATTAACCATATGTTGAAGGAAAAACGTAAATACACCTTTCTGGTATCTCAGATCTCTTATTGTTATCTCTGTGTCTCTATTCTGTATCTCTATATCTGGATTTTCTGTATTTCTGTGAAAACTGTAGCCGTTTGTATGTTGCCCAACTTGGCGAAATCTGAGAACACCATCCTGACACCAGTTTTATTTGAGGAGAAAGGAGAGATGCTTTCCTGGATAGTTTGAGGCTCGTTGAACATGCATTTTTGAATAATAATAAAAAATATATTTCAATGGAAATTCTCAATGAGACATTTTTTGATAGAGGTGCTTGGAAATTGAAGTTGCTGGGGTATTTTTGTTTGTTTGTTTGTTTCCTAAACTTCAAAATTTCCAAGCAGAATTATTCAAGAAATATCATTCTGAAGCAAGATAAATTTTCGGTACTTTTTTGGGTTTGTCCTATCATCACATCCATAAGAGAGGCTCTGAGATAATACAACATGCCAATAACAAGAAAATATCATTGCAATTTCATTTAAAACATTGACTTCTAAAACATCAGTCTGCTTTAATATTCTTTATATATATTTATTAATTCCTTGGCCATTTAGAGGAAATTATAATAATTTATGAAAATTGTATCATGTATAGAATTTCTCTCTTTGAGCCATAGAAGTTAGATGATAGAAACATGTTAATTAACTAGTTCTTCTACCCATTTAGGATTGTGTTGGTGTCAATGAGTAAATGGATTGTGATCTAACATTTAAATTATTCAAATGTTACAGAGTGACTCAAGGAGTGTGCATATCCATGAATAGGGCAGTGATTCTCCTGCTGCCACATCTCAAATAAACCTTCGCAAGGTTTAATTTAGCTTATGCAGAAGTGAACAAAGAAAAGTTTCTCCAGGCCAAAGTGATTTCCTCTGACCTTATCTCAATAGCAAGAAAAGTGTGTGAATTACTCTTTCAAGCTTCATTAAAGCATAATGCAGATGGCTGAAACAGACAATGAAATCCTGCTTCTGTCAGCCACTTTCCATAAGGGTAAGAAAAAGAAAAAACTTTGCACTTATCTGAGCGATAACAAAGCAAGTGGTAAACATTAATCTCTCCCTAGAATCCAGTCAGTTTTTGGAGTGTTTCCTATTGAAGCTAAAGGATCTGTTCCTATTAATTACTGGGAAAATGTGTTTTGTGGCATGCCATGCATAAAACAACTCAATACACTATCAGAAAGATGCTGTGCAGTCTAGTTTAGGTACCAAACTGGTTTCAGCAGGGCCTGATCCTCCTTGCCATTTGTTATGGTGCCACTCTGATTATGAATGCTACGAGTAGACCCTATGTATGTAATGTTTGTATTGGATTGTACTAGCTTAGTTCTGAGTTGTAATGGGATACGTTCACGTTGTCAGTTATATGCATGAGACAGGCCAAAAAATACATGTCCAAATGTTTTCAGTGCTTATTATTTCATGTAGAAAAAGAATGAGAATATGAAAATTTGTTCTAGAAAAAAAGGGAGTTAGATGATACATAAAAGAAAACTTTGCCATTTCTTAGCTATACTTTTTAAATAACTTCTTAAATTTACTTGTGCATATACTTAACACTAGTTGTAATAATTAAGACATGGAATTCAATTCAATACCTACCTGTCTTTGCTTATATTTGTAAAGATGACTTGATTTTTATCTTAAATTTTAGTTAATTCTGATACAAACAATGGGTTGATCCTCTGGACTTCAGTTCATTGAATCTGTTGTCAGGAAGGCTGCTGTCCTAGCAGGGTGAGCAAAAGTCAACAAATAGAATTAAATCTCCATCTATAGAAATGAAATATGAAACCAATTTGCTCTGAAGTTGAAGGCCCATTGAATCTCAATAATACATGAACACTTCTGAGAAAAACAATTTAAAATCTTTGTATATTTTCTCCTTAATTTTTCAGAATGATTTATAATAATAAAATAAATGGAGAATGAAGAAATCAATTTAAAATATCATCTAGAATTCTGAGCACAGATATACAGAGATGTTTTATCTTTACTTGCTCAGATCTATCTTCCCTCCCCATTGGAATATCATAGATAGTACTTGACATTTTGAAGTGTTTAGTCACTTGTTTTATTACATTCTTTAGTGATCATAGGTTTGGGATTTTCAAATCAATGATATATTTATTTATTTTCTTCATTGCTTTTTTCCTTTTTTTCTGCAGGGAAGAATTTTCTTCTAATAAATACTGTAAATATAGGTTCAGTGTAGGTTTTCTTATGTACTCACATAAGGACTCGTGTCTTTCAGTGCTAAACTAAGTAACATGATTTATCTTTCTCATGTGCTGCTTCTCTCATTTTCTTATTAAAGATATATTACTGAATTTGTTCTAAATTTAGATTTTGGGTTGAATCTGCAAAATCCAAATCATATCAAACATATGTTATAAAAATAAGAGCCAACTGTAAAATTACTGCAGATAATTATTTAAAATGATGGATTTAGTAAAGATTCTCAGTCTTCCACCTTTTTGTCCAACTGGAGACAGAAAATTAGGAAAAAGTTCTAGTGTTACCAATGCATTAAAAATGAATCAAAGGAAATACACTTTCACAAAAATGAAATTACACTATGTAACTCATTGCTACAAGATGTTGATAGTGTCAAATATTAACATAATTAACAAGTGTTGGACAGTCATACAAACAACAAAAAACTAAGGATTCCAGTAATCAATAATGTAAACCAGAGATCAATTCACTCTGGGTGTTTCAAGGTTTCAGCTAACCTGCAGTGAGTAATCAGTAGATGCTCTTCTCAAAATATTTCAAGTGTAGATATTATCTGCTGTTAGACACAAAATCCTACACTAAGCAATTCATTGGCTCAGTTTGGAAATAAAATAGACTAAAAATAATTTTCAAATAAGAATATTTGTTAGCTGCACTGAGATGGGCTTGGAAGGCACTTGGAATGCCTTGACACCTCTCTGAATGAGGCCTTGATCAATGTTCTGCCAATCTATAACATTTTTATTTGAAAAATATAGGTGCAAAACAAACTCATGAATTTAAATGAAGTAGCTTGCTGATCGAATTACAGACTGTTGATGAAGCTGTTCTGGGAAACTATTACAAGATTTTGTCATAAACTATTCTTTCAGATTTTAGAGTACATAGATAGCAGTTTGAACCTTTGTATAGCAATCTAAGTAAAAGATTTGTTGATGTGAACTAGTGATGTAGACTTTTAAGTCTTAGGATCTTTCATAGACAACAATTCTTTCCTGATAGATAGTCAATTCAAAATGATGCATTGTTTTTTCCATGCAGGGACTAAAGTTTTCTGTAAAGATACTCCATTCCATGGAAAGAAGGTGTTATTTTCAGACCTTTCCAGAACTGCTGCATTTACCACCATTTTTTGTTATTCTTAATAGGACAGAATTTTTTAAAAGAAACACACTTTCTGGTGTTTTTTACATATATGAACTCTCAGATTTAATTCCCCTTTTATATTAAAACTGTACTTGACAGTCTATCATTTCTGAAAACTAAAACTCTAGTCTGTTTATTTCAACTTTTTGCCAAAAGACACCAACAAATGTGCCTCCCAAGCTTTCCTATTTATACAATCTTCCACAAATACATGCGTATCTGTGCGTGCCGCAAAAACTATGCCATTTAGTTTCTGCAATGAAAAGTTAGGATACAGATCCTTGTCTGGTCAATTGAAAGATTTTTTATTTCCAGTTGACATCAGGTAGAACCTGAAAGAAAATATATTTCATTTCTGTTCAATCAGCTTAACTCCACTGGCCATGGAGACCTGCCTATAAGTTGGATTCATTGCACAAGGCAACACAAGTTTTACAACTCTTTAGATAGTAATGTAGATGTAATGGCCCTTAACATGTTTTAGGTCCATTTATTCAACTTACTTTCAGAAAAAATTAAAAGTTGTTCTTTTGATAAGTTGTTCTCCAGGTGTATGTTTCTTTGTGTAGACTGTAGGAGCAGTTCAGGGAACTAGCTAATATATCATTATATTAAGATATTGATATTTGAGGGTGTTTAAAGTCAGATGACATTAATGTCCCAGTACCATCCATACTGACTCTTTCAGTTGTCTGCTGTTTATTATCCATCCAAATATGAGATGATGTTTTTATACTTGAAGATACTAAGAACAGGAGACATTTTTACAGTTTTGTCTCTTGTCTTCATTCTTTTTTGTTTTCCAGAAGATGGGCTAGGCAGCTTTCAAGGGTGTCTTTCTGGGACTTCCATGTTCTCCTTTATTCTGCCATCTTTCTGTTCACTGTTAATCATTCACAAACTCAAGTAATTCCAATTCTCACTACATATGTACCATGAAGATTGCTGTGATGCCAGACATCACACAAATTTCTATAAATTTTATATGTATATATATGTATGTATATATATATATTTTATTAGCACTGGGTGGCTTTTGGAGGGAATGCTCATACTCTACAGAATGAAAGACAAAATTTGCAGGTAGTCACATGGACACACACATAAAAACAAACTCAGAAACATTTCAGAACCTTTATTCAGTCACTGTAGGCCAATCAAATCAAATGATTTCAGTTACAGCTCAGTATTCAAAGAACAGTTATTGACCCCTCTGCAGTTTAAATTATCTTAAGAGTTCACAGGTTCTACACAAGATACCACTGTTTTCATTAACTTAACACACCCTCTATGATTCTTAAAATTAAGTGGACTGTTTAAGATGATCTTCAACATACCTAAAAGTTCAGAATGAATCTTTAATTAACAGTCCTGATGAGTTTTATGGGATGCATAATTTCCAAATGCCTGTCATTATTTAATATTGACATTCCTTTCAATTGCTATTACTTTTGTGTGCTAAAACAAGTCCACAGATTTTAAGTGTGACTACAGTCATCACTGTATTTCTGGTTAAATATTAAGTATAGAATTAAATCTGGAATTAAAAAGAATTGAGTAAAAATTATATTTGTAAGTGAACAATGATGTACATATTCCCACATGAAGCTTTCAGAAATACAATAGGAAACAATAGAAAACATAAAATTGGATTTCCTTAATACCACTGTAAATGTGGAGGAAAAGAAAACAGGCCAAATTAGCAGACAGTTCTGGGTTTGTCTCTTGATCACTAGTTGGTTAAAATAAATCATAGCCTCTCCAATTGCATTTACAGAAAGCTGCAATGATATTTAACTTTTTTTTTTTTTTTTTTTTTTTAAGAGATAGATTGTGAATTAAAGTCTGGACAGAACTTTGTCATCCTGAAATGAGCAAACTGTCTTAATGCAACACATCATCATCTGGGTAGGACAGCAGAAAAAATGCTCTGGAGTCTGGAGTGTGAGGGATCTTTCAGAAGAGATTAATTAGGTCTGCAGACACTGAGTGGAAATTATAATAAATGGCCTAGATCAGAGAAAAAGAGCAGAGATCATAGAAAGGAGAGATAAATATTATTTATTCCTACCTCATCTGTTGCTGCACCAGATTCTCTGCTTTATTTCGTATCTGAACTGTGCAGATTAGCCTCATGTTTACTTATATCTTACATTACATTTGCACGGATTTTCAAAAGATTTATTTTTACTGATGACACCCTTGAACGTTACTAGGTAAATGTGAGATTAAAGTCAGATATTACTTCTGTATCGATAGGGTTCATCTGTGGACAGAGTGATAATCTATCAGCCAGAAGTGCTGATAAAAGTTACCCATATGATAATGATTGTGAAAGGGACAGAAAATGGCAAACTTATAATGCATTCCTGTCACATACATTGTTGTGAGAAAAGAAAATACCACAGACTTAATTTGTTCTGGTGACAGTTGTCAGACAGCAATGAGAACAGAAGATGGTATAAATTGTATCAGCTCCCTGTGTTTTCTAAAGTGTGCCTCTCGCTGCTGTCCACAAATGCCATTTTATAGGTTCCTTAGGCCTGGTCCACTGCGGAATTTTCTGCGTTCTCACTTAGTCACCTCTTAATGTTTCGTTAGAGACATGCGCACTTATAACAAAGTACTGGGATCATGTCCTCCTTCTTAGAAGATGTCCTTTTAAAAACATTTCATGCCATTCCTTCTTGTACCGGTAATGTGATAGGATGACACTCTTCCCCAACTAGAGCATTTCAAACAAGGAGCACCATTCTGCACCAACTTGAGGAGGGGAATGGTAGATGGTTTGGGGCGGCAAATATTTTTCTTTGAGGAGTGATATTACAAAAAAGTAGCTCAAGTTTATGTCCTACATGATATTCAGTACTTTCTAAACTCTCCATCAAATCTCTTATATATTTTTATTTTATTTTATTTTATTTTATTTTAGTCTTATTTTCTTAGACAACGTCAGGCACCTTATCTGCAAGAATGCTGCAGATGCAGTGAGTTCACTGTCTGCATGGCTGCATGGAAATCGGTCCAACACAGACCCTTTGGACAGTCCTGTTCTTGAAATGGGTTTATCTTTCTAACACTCTGATTAATACTGATTCACATTATGAAGAAAGTCTTAAAAAGTTACCTTTGCATATCAGCTTACAAGCCCGTGGCTTGGCAGGCAGCAAGCTTCTACAGCAGATTGACAGCGACATGCTTTTAAAATCTGGCTAGTGAACATACAACTTCCTGCAGGGCTCATCGGGTTTTAGAGACCAAGCTCTAAAAGCAGATCAGCCGGTCCCACAGATGCGGTTTGCTGTTGTTGTTGCTTTTTATTTTTTTTCCCCTTAAAGTGTGTTGTTGCCATAGCTACTGCTGACATGTTACATAAAACAAATTACTTGCCCAAGCATGAGGGCTCAGCAGACAGAGCATCTCTCTCTTCCCCCACCCTGCGCTTTTCTAAATCAGCGTTTTTCTGAGCGAGATCTTTATTGATGGAATGAGAGTAAAAGGGTGTGCATGTGTGTGTGTGTTTTGGTGGGTTTTTTTTTAATTGTGCGAGAGTTTAGGGGGTTTTTTGTCCTACTTTGTTCTCCAGTAGTTCAGGTCCAGATTTTTTCCAGCTGATGCCTGTTTCTTAGCATCCATCCTGTCACATTTTGCCCCTGGTGCAGTCTGCTTTCTTTCCTTCTGCAATTGCTGAGTTTTACTGTCTTGTATTTTTGCAGAATTCTTAGATTGGGTCATACTTTTGTTTGTATTTGTTAAACCACTTGATCGAGGTGAGTGGATGACTCTGTTTATCTAACACCAGAGAAAATCTGACTCCGTCATCTTCTGATTGCTTCTTTTCAGAACAACATTTTGCAGTTATCTAGCTCTTTATCCTAAAATACTCAATTTTATTGTAACTATTGCTTTGTTTTCTTTCTGGTATGAGCACTATTATTAATGAGCTTTATTAATGATCATTCGTAAGACTACTTTTCTTTTAAAGTCACTTTAGGTAATATTTTGGTGATATTATCTAACACATTAATTTAAAACCTTAGTAAATGAACTTTGTAAGATGCAATGCCCAGTGAAGATGTATTAAGCAAATATTCTATTAGAAAGGTGAAAAGACCCAGTATTTTTGAGCTATCATCTGAAGTATATTTTAGCTGCATAAGCAATATGGTGGAAGAATAGCCAATGTACCATTAAAATGTATTGTCCTTTCTAAGTGCCTGTGTACTATATTCAGAGAGATTTAAATCAACTAGTGATAAAGTGATTTTTTTCAGATTTGTTACACAGATAAAATACAATTGAAAGTATAAGATTATGTGATTTAAGCTCTGTTTTTCCACTTAATGCAAAGTATTGATTCAGTAATGTCTTATATTCCATTGTTTGCCCATAACTCAATTTTTATCAATTTTTACCTTGACTACCAAGATTCAGAAGCAAAACAAGAGTTAAATCTTCTTTTCCTTTTCTATGTTTCAGTAATTAGAAGATCTAAGTTAGAAATTACATTATTTTTGTATGTATGTATATATATGTATACTTTTTTATATATATTCTATTATTTTGCATGTTTTAAAATGATCACTGTGGAATAAACTTTGTATTTGAAATAGGCAATAGGTATGTCAATAGTGAATGTTGTTCTCAAACATTTCTATACTTTACTAGAATTCTGTCAGCTGTTAAAATGTTCACTTTTTGTGCTCTCACATTGACAACTGACACTTAAAAAAATCAGTACAGGAGTAGTAACATACTTACATATATTCTCCAACTATGGGCTCACTCAGCCCATAGTAAGATCCCCATAGCAGACTTGTAAATGGTGAATTCCAAGCATCTGACTGGATTACTCTATTGAAATAATTGTTTGCACAGAATTACTTATTTACATATACCAGTATAATTTGAACAGTTTTGTGTTGGGAGTATTGTTCTAACATTATTTGAACAGAAAAAATAAATGTATACTGTAAAAATGGAAAATACAACAGTAAAAATTCAAGCTTTTAAAAAGAACCTGCTGTTAGCTGTCCTTTCAGAATGATTAGAATGATTGTATTAAAAGTGCCACGTTAAATAAAAGGGAGTATTTCTGCACCCATTTAGGGTTTTAAATGTAAATGATTGGAGGACATCATTGCAACTGCTTTGATGTATAAAAAAATCACTTGTGCTCTCTGGAAACTGCTTCCAGTTCTGCCCTTGAACACAGATGTGAACTTTCCACTTCAGTGCCTAGAGGTGTCTTTTCCAAGAGAGACCCATAAATGGTTCATTTTACAAGCACATTGTATGTCATTTTAGTGTCAACGGCTTGGGAATTGATTATACTGACTATAATATGGTTATTATGGTTTCTGTAATGCTTTAGAATGAAATTTGGATTCCGTGTGCATTACTTCTGGAGTCATGATCTCCATAATACATTCATTTTGCATTCATGTCTGCCAGTCTCCATAATACATATTTAAAAAGACTTGTGCTCTCTGTGATTATTTATTTACAATTTCTTAACAAGCACTGATCAAGGACATAATTTAATTTTTATTCAATTAGATGCTTATTTTATCAGAAAGGTTATTTTGATTTGATTTTTTTTTCATTGTACATGATGCATATGCTTTTAAATTTAATTTTGAATGCAAATTATAATCCCTAATTTAAACTAATTTCTAGTTTAAAACTAAACCTAATTTAAACTAATCCCTAATTTAAACTATACATGTACATAGGAGTCTATATGTGTATAAGAGGAAATTTATATTCCAAAGATCTTTTTCTCTGTAAAAGCAGACCAAACATATCAAAAATGCCTTTTCCCTGTTTTTATAAGTTTTGAATTGAGATGTCAATTCACAGGAGGAAGACAGGAGGATAATAAAAAAGCAAATAAATAGAGGAAGAAAGGAATGTTTTAATTTCATTTTCATTTTGCATCAAGTAAATGGAAGTCTGTTCACTTTTTTATATTTTTTATCAACAGATGTTTGTTCTTGAGTTGATACAGAGCACACAATTACATTAATTAGAAGTGTATGAAAAACACTCATCCTAGAAGACTGCAATATGTTAAGTATGATGTAAATAGGGTCTTTAAAGATTTTTCTAAGGGTTTAGCAAATGCTTCAATATTAGTAGAAGGCTTGAAATTTGATTTTCAGTGAGGACTTAAGATCAGCCTAATATAACAGCAACATATTTCATAAATTTGTATTTAAGTTCTCTTAGAGAATAATGTAGAAACAAATACTGGCATGGAAGATGTATGATAAATCTTGATCCTGTTTACTTACTTCCTCATAGTTTTTTGTTTTGTTTTGTTGTTAATACAATAATAGAATTCATGTATAGTAATAGAATTTAGGCCAAGATTTTTATATTTAAAAGTTTATTTAATTAAGTGACAGACCTAAGACATTAGACATCAAAGGAAAATCAGAATTAAATAGCTATTTTGTCAATAAAATAAGAAGTGCAGTTATTCTTATAGTAACATTTTAGACAAAAGATTTTCTAGAAGTTGCAATACATCCAAAAATTGTAGTAAGGACTTTCAGAATCAGATACCCTTCAAAAAAAGTTTGAAACCTGGCTGTGCTTTCAAGACACAAGTTAAGCCTGAGCACAGTTTCTGTGGACAATGCGAGGATGCTACAAATCAAACGTTATGCACAAGAATAAGCTTTCTTAACTTTGATATAAGGTACAAAACCAATGTAACAATTGTGTGGTTTAGTAATAAGTGTAGACGTTTTTATTCTGTTTCTTTAGAATTGTTTCATTAAAGTTTTGTCTAGCTTAAAAGGAAAAGTATTTGTGTGACAAAATAAGTCATGCGCTTGAGTCTTGCCTGCGTGCGATACTTCCTCTTTTTTCTTTTTAGTTTTAATGTGATTCTTCAGAAAACCAAATATAATTCAAACCAGATATTTCCACATATTTGCATCTGTGTTTTCTCTTGCCTAGGAGCCTACAGGTAATAAGATTTTTAGAGTTAAATTAATTATGGGAATAAACCACTTCTTTAGGGATGGAGGATTTTTCCCCCTGGAAATTTGCATATTTTTCTATAAGGTTAAAAAGAGAAACCTTTTGAAGAAGCTAGATAGATCATGGTATAAAAGGATGAAAATAATGACCCTATACTGCCATAAGAATCTGCTAATCATAGAATCATAGAATCACAGAATGCCTAAGGTTGGAAGGGGCCTCTAGAGGTCATCTAGTCCAACCCCCCTGCACACGCAGGGCCACCCTAGAGCACGTGGCACAGGACTGCATCCAAGAATGTCATGAGTCAGTTTGGACTCCTGTGACGTCCTACATATAAAGAATATATATTTGTGTGTGTGTGTGTGTGAGTGTCTATCTTTGTGTGTCTATATACATTTATATATGTATGAACATAACATTGTTAATTTGCCCTCTTCACGGTAAATTTAATATATTAAAGTAATTGCTTGAAGATGTAGGGAGGATTCCTCTGATGTCTCTTCATGGAGAAATTTTGAATCATCCTTACCTTTTAGTTATTGTGCAGTTAACACTGAAGCAGAGCAAATATTATAGTTGCTTAGAGAGGATCTTTTATTTTTCCAGAGAGAGCAAAGAACAAGGAAATAATCTCAGGACTGCAGGGAAGTTGATTTAAGGGGCACTATACTCTTTTCTATCCATCTGTCTGTACATCCAGACATATTTGTTTAATTTTCTGATCACTAAAGCAGTACCGAGCCTGTCTGCATTCAGGTGAAAAATGAATTTGTACAAGATTATAACAGATAATCTTTTGTAGTTAATGCAACATTCCAAGACAGTGGGAGCAATTTGGGAGAAAATATTCAGAAATAGCTTGGTTAGAACATTGGATACATTTCAGTATAAAATACAAATAAAGTTAGTATTTTAATATGTTCTACTCTACAAAAGTGTTCTTGGACTCAGTGGGTTGGAGGTTTTACCCTGACTGTGGAGCCTTGGCACAAGGTATCATCATGCCTATGGCTGTTGCCAGTCATTGCAAGTCCAACAGGAATATGGGAACTCTTGCCATAATTCATCTTAAAATACTGAGTTCTGACTTCCAACGACCTACTACTAGTTTGTAACACAAAAATTAATTCATCTTATTTCACAGACTTGGATTTGAATGTTAACAGTCAAAACCTCTCTTTTCCTCCTATATTTACTATTCATGGGCAGAGTTAGCAGAACATCTGTTTTCAGAAGACCTACATTGTTTTAGATAATTTTGTTACTTTCTTTGCATAATTGTACTCATGGTACTCTTGAAAGTAAACTCGATTTCATTATATATGATTGCTGGAGTATGTAGGATTTATTTGCATATTAAAAGCCAGGAAAACATCTGCTTTCAGACATCATGTGGCATCTTTTGCTTTTCCACAGATTGCAAGTACCTTTCTACATGAAATATTGAGAAGAAATGTTTATGCTTGATGTTTTCCAAGAGCAAGATGTTTTATTTTAGTCACTCACAAATACGTTTGGTAATTTAAACTGCCAAATTGTGGGAGGGAATATAAAGGGGAACATGCTTTCCTTTTCCGAGTTTCAATTTTTGACAGGGTTACCTTCCTGACCAAATGGCATATTTTTTTTAAGTCAATCTTTCCAGTATTTAATTTTATAGTAGTGCAAGGAGAAAGGTAGAAAAGTGCGAGTTAAAATCTGTGAGAAGGACATGTAGGAAAGATGATAGGCATTATATTAGTAAAATTTATTTACCATGCTCCTCTTGAGACACAATCAGCATAAACCTCAAAGGAGGCAAAAGCCACCTGCTTAAGGGGAAAAAAAAAATCTTTCCTGTTTTCATCTCTCCTTTCANAAAAAAAAAAAAAGAAAGAAAAGAAAGGTTTCCTGTTTTCTCCTTGTGCCTCATCTCTCCTTTCGCTTTTCCCTGAACTTTAGTCAATGTTTGCCTAGAAACGTCCTGGGATAATTTGCCTCTTGTCAGTGAAAGTGGCCACATGTAAGTGTTTTCCTGCCTCCATATGTGTCATCCCTAAAGCAAGGTCCATCTGGAGCATAGTTTGCTCCAGACTTTCCCAANCTTTAGTCAATGTTTGCCTAGAAACGTCTTGGGATGATTTGCCTCTCGTCAGTGAAAGTGGCCACATGTAAGTGGTTTCCTGCGCCATGTGTGTCGTCCCTGAAGTAAGGTCCATCTGGAGCATAGTTTGCTATGCATAGTTTGCTCCAGACTTTCCCAGTGATCAGGTGAGAGAAATAGCTACAATAACCATCCCACCAATGATGTTGATACCTAGGGATGATGGCCCATTGCCTTCAGAGTGAATGTGAGTAGCCCATCTCGAATCTTTTAATTTCTCAGTTAATGTTAAAAGTTGATTGAGATGAGTCTGGATAGGCCTGAGAGTCCATGCTAATTACTTAAAATAATTATTTCCATACTGCTCCATAGCTGCTCCCTTCACTTACAGTTCTACCCACTTCAGTCACCTGAAATAACGTGCAGATCTATCTTCTTAAAAAAAAAAAAAAGGATATGCAGTAATAGAATAATCAGGAGCAAAAGACAGTCACATGTGTATCTTCAAGCTGTCTTAGCAGTGATTATTGTTTATGCAAAGCATACTGCTGAAGTTAACTGCATATGGTACTTCGAAGGTTATCCTTGTTTGCAGGAGCTAACAAAACACAGGACAAGAACTTTTAGAATAGTGATGTATACCAATTCTGTCTGTGTTTTGACTGGAAATGACCAAACTAGACAGGATTTTACAGTTAAGATTTTTGCTAATAGTGTCTTCTAATGTTCAGATAAAAAGGCTGAATTTGTGGCTTTTATTACATAAAGATTCTGAAATGTGCTAAAGAGCCCTAAGTCCTCGGGACCCTGGAACATGTGTAGTTCTCTCATTTCTCTCTCTTTCTCTCTGTTTTTTGCTACAAAATTCAAATCATGCTGTACCGTACTTGAGCATCGATTTAACAACTGTTTTCCTCTAGACTCTCTCATAAAAGGTCAACATTGAATGCAAGGTTGAAGAGAGCACAAAACTCTTTAGGGGGATGGAAATATTTGTTTTTTAGTGACATATGTGACACCGGGCATTTTGTCAGTTCAGAACAAATAATAGCAATGATACTTTAGGAATACTCATGCTTTCTGCTGACCAGTTGTAGCAGCTGCTAGAAAGTACAGAAAACGATTGTGCTTTGAGACTGTAATAAGAGAAAGTAGACTTTCTAGTCTACTAGACTACCAGTAGAATAATAGAAAGAGGGGCTTACTAGGGCTGTTAAACACCTCCTACAAATAGCTGAAGAGGATTGCAGAAACTTAATATTTTTAAAGATTCAAGTAAATTAGTTTGTAAATAATTGGTTACTGACCTGATACTACCATTTGCTGCAAAATTATTACTTCGAACTCTAATAGTGTGATATTTATTTGTCTTGTATGTTCTAAATAGAATAATTTACAATAATACTATCAAAACAAGTTACATATAATGGAAATGTTCGGCAAATGCTGTTTAATTAACCCACAGTAATATGTTTATTTGTCATGGGTGCAAGTAAATGCAAATTATTTTAACCAGTTAATTGGAAATCTGCCTTAAAGAACCTGAGAAAGAGAAAGTCATGCAATTATTGGACTTATGATAGCAGTCATCAAATATATGTTGAAATCTAAACCCAACTTCAAAGGTTGAGATTCTTCCATTGACTTATTTGGCCTTTGAATGAAGCTCATATGCATCTTTCCCTTTCTCTTTCTCTTTCCTTTTCCTTTTCCTTCCTTCCTTCCTTCCTTCCTTCCTTCCTTCCTTCCTTTCTTTCTTTTTTCTCTTTTTTTATACTTCCTTTCTTTTTTCT
>VWPW01021544.1:141858-446424 GCA_013389825.1 Crypturellus undulatus | reverse complement strand
CTTCCTTCCTTCCTTCCTTCCTTCCTTCCTTCCTTCCTTCCTTCCTTCCTTCCTTCCTTCCTTCCTTGCTTTTCCTTGTTTTCTTATTCTTCAATATGTGAGTTTTTCCACAATGGCAAAAGAGGTAGACACTGGAGGCAGTCATATGTTCAGTGAGAATATCTCTGTGTGCATAAGACTGAGTAGGAAAGCCATTTGCTACTTCGCCTTGAGCAACAGCACTGCTACAGCTAGCCCTTCCAATACCAAAAAGGAGTAGTATTCATCTGGTTATGACAGGGCATGAAAAGAAAAATAATCAAAAGCAAGCAAGCAAACAAAACAAAGCACAACAATGAAGCTAGATTTTGAAGTAAAAACTAACTGTGATAATGTTCACCCATGAAAAAAATGTTATTTTTCCACATCTGTGCTTGTTTTGCTTTTCTGATTATTTATATAGTAAAGATAACTTTTTGTGCACTGACAGTGTAAGCCTTCTAGTGTAATACTAAGCCTTTTAAGGGCCTTCACCAAAGTAATTAAAAACAAATTAAAAAATACAGAGACACCATGTGCATAAAATTCTTAGTGTCTGTCAAATTTAATATAGATTCTCAAATAACAAATAACTATAAAAGAGGCAAAAAATGAGCTTTTTTTGAAGGTGCTGCTATGTATCTTGAAATCATGTAAGAGCATATGCACTTGCATATGCAGTTGTCATCACTTGGGGAAGTAGGTCATCCTCATGCGGTCATATTCTGGATCTTATCTGTTCATAATAATGTGGAGTATTCAACAGTCCCAACTGTTCTACACTGAAAAGTTGTGTGACAGGCACTAAAGGAGATAATTCCTCATGTAGAGGAAAAAATCACTCCTCCCCGTGTGTTTTTCTGGTAAATCTGTTAGAGAAATTTGCTGCAGTATTTACACCTTTCTTCCTTCTACTTGGTGTGAGAAAAAGGGCTCATAGGCAACAACAAAACATTTGACAAGTTTCTCAGAGTTTTGGAGCCAAAGCATTAGAAATGGCTTCCTGCTTGCTTTACCACTCTATAAAATAAAGTTTTAGATTTTAGAGAAGTTTGGAAATTTTGAAACCTTCTAGTTGAGAAATATAATAGTTGATAAATGTCACCATATTAATTTTTAGCAGGTTCTGTTTAAGACAAGAATACAAGCTAGAAAATAATTTATTGTGACATATCAACACTTCAGAAACACAGATGGATTGTTTCATTGCTTGGCACATTTGTGAGCTCCTACACTATCGTTATCAGTTAAGTATCCAAGATATGCCTGTTCAGAGATGGCACGGAGATATTCAGAGATAGTCTAAAAATGGCAAGCTAAAACAGTCTTCACAAATTTAGACTTTCTTTTATTAGAACCTCTTTCTTTCCTTCAGTAACGATTAGAATCCTATAATCCAGGACAGAAGATTATGGACTGCAGCCATAGACTAAAATAGATTTTATTTTTATTGCTGTCCATGAGATAGCAAGAAGCAAAAAAAGGTCAGTCACTTCATAGAAGTGCTTATCAGCATGCAGAATGACAATTGATCAAAAAGACTGTAAGCTAAGGTAGCACAGTTTGGAACTAATACTGTCACAGTCAGTGACAATGCTTTTAAATAGGCAAAGGTTAAATATCAGTTGTTTGGGATTTTTCTGTTTTTTTTCTGTGTTTCTGTGAACGCTTCAGATTTACCATAAATGGAGAGAAAGAAGCTTGGTTTGTTATTATTTTGATATCAGTTGTATCCTTTGACAAATCAACTGAAGTTTTTTGAGATTTTGTTACGTACACCTAATGCAGCTTAGTACGCCAGCCCAACAATAATTCAGCAGTCAGGCACAGCAGTATCCCGCCAGAACACAGATAATACTTCTACTCATGCACACAGCAGATATAGATGAGTGTCCTTTCTGTTGCATTGGTTTCCCAATGAGAACATAAATAAGTGCATAAAATCCATTTTTATCATTGTGTTTTTATCATTAACACAAGCTTTCATGGCTTTTTAATGTATATGCCTACAATCAGAGGTCTTTCATCATCTACCTGTCACCTAAAGTGGTAACTAGGTATATGTACATAGTATACTAGTAACCTATGTAACTAGTAACTAGTAAATGTATAGATACATTTCTCTGCAAATAAAACAATTTAAAATAGCATACTGTATTTCATAGTGGTGATGGTTTAATATAAACCAGAGTTTAAGAATACAGAACAATTATTTATTGATAATAATGCTGATGATACATAGCAGACCATTGGGATTGAAGAACTGTATTAATATCCTCACTATCCCTGATGAGACCCTTGAGTACTTGTTGGCCTGGCAATCATCCATTGATGAGAAAGGTCAGCTTCTCTTGCTCCTCGGGACAGGCCTGTTGCCAGTGTTGCTCAGCTACTGCCATCCAGATCAGTGCATTTTCCTTTCAGTTTTGCCTCTTCATATTTCATATTTCTCCTCTGGAATTCTTGAGTTGGTGTCTCAACAATTACAGTCTGTTTTTGTCTTATCACAGTACTTATGATCCACTTTCTCTTTCTTACATACTTTTTCACAGTCAAGAATTTAACAGTCGCTTTCTTGGTAAAAGTGAGTTGAGATGGCGCAGGCCTAGACCTTTTACCACAAACAAATGAACCTCTGGGATGATTTCAAGGGTCCCTTCCATCCTCTGTTTTGAAAAAAAAGACCACTGTAGCAAGTGAAATGGGGATCTCACAAGAGAGAGATTAACTCCAACTTGATTTTATAATACATTCTTCAGGGCAGGAGGATGTGAAGATCTCTAAAGCTTGAACACATATCTACTTAGAAAAAAGGATGATCCCTTCATATAGGGGATCCTTTTTGTCCCTGGCAATTCTTGAACTCTATATCTTACAATATATGTGCTACCCATTTTGACTAATCATTTTTTGGTGGCAAGGGATCATTTGCTGGAATTCTGATATTCTTAATCTGCAACAGCTCAACTTTTACATGGAAAACAAATGTTATTATCCAAAAAATATCAGGTTAATCCAATACAATCTTCCTCTGGTAAACTTATGTTGTCTTTGAGTAGATTTTTTTTAACACAGCAGTCAAATTACCATTCTTTCACACTGTGTTCGATGCCTAGTAACCAGTTACACTTTTCAAGTCATTTTAAGGAAGGGAAATTATGAGCTGAAAATGGCTAATTGGTGTGTTGATCAGTTTGGATTGATTATATCTCGTAACTTCTTTGTGTATGTCTACTTATACCAGGCTCTCCTAATGAAAGGTGCTAGATCATTATTAACATTTACTTGTGTTCAATCTCACTGTCATAAAAAGTGAGATTAAAACATGCATTATTTAGACTATACCTTTAATTTCGAACCTGTCCTAACCGCACACTGATCCTTTCCTACAAGACTACACAATATATTTTTTGTTTAAAATTCCTTTGCAGTATCTGATTCAACTCAATTTTTGGAAATTCTTTCCACATTCCTGCTGTTTATGAGCTTCAAGATGAGGTTTTCAATGCTCGTAACATCATTTTCCACTTCTTTATATCTTAGTTTACTCTCTCTGTTCTTTCAAGAATGGTTTATTCATATAAGATCTCAGAAATCTACTATATATGTTTATGAAAATAAAAATAAATGCAGTTAAAAGTAAGCATACAGGGTAAAATTGTCTTGGAGTCAACTTAGAACAATTAGGCTGCATTAATATTTATGCCAGAAATGTTTTATTTTTAAATGACTGTTCCCTGTGTTTTTTAAGAAACATACTCAAACCTATGCATAATAAAAAAGAAAGAAAAATAAGACTAATTTGATTATGAAGAAAAAATATTTTACTGACTGTCCTAAGTCTATATTTTCCTATAGGAAAATAAGTTCTTTTTTCTTTTCATTTCCTTATTACTACTTTGTGGAATTTGCTAAGAAGTATTTGTTTTTGCAGTGCCCGTATTCTATACAATCAAATGAGATGAAAATGTTTTCTCAGAGATTTTTTTTTCAATTCATACTAGTTATATACTGCTGTGGTTTGAATGGGAATGGGAGAAGTGGAGCGGGAGAATTAGGAAGGGATGAGAAAGGGATGAACCAACCATGATAAAGAAATTAGTTGTTCTCTAAGTTAAACTGCAAGTATTTGCATTCTGATGCAAATTTAGAGATAGTTTTTATGGAGAAATATTTAGTTTCACCTTCCCATGTCAACTCAGAGTCAACTAGCCAGACTTGCCTTCAGATAGAGAAAAATTCTATTTTACAAAAAAGTGTTTACCAGCAGTGGAGAATGAATCCATCAACATACTGCAATGAAAAATCCTTGATTGTCTGAAAGATGTCACCTGTTATTTTCCAACATTGTAATATAGGAATAGAAAAGCACACTAACACAGATGCTTAAGTTCTTGTATGGGATTTGGAAAACAGTAGCAATGACTGGGACTGGATGTATGTCCTTTTTCATGGTGACATTTTTTTCTTAAAAGCCCGACGGAGGAGAACATGGTGACAGGGCTGCTGTCCAGCAGTTTGTTTAGTACGAACTGCTGAAAACACAGCACCAGAGCTATGGATTCAGCATGTTAAAACATACTAGTATCACTTATGATACTAATAATTTCTTCCACAAATTGAGGAACCAAAGCATGTGAGGATTTCCTCTAAAGGACTAAGAAGGTTTATCTAATGAAGACTGTTGAGGAAGATGATGCCAATTTCCCAAGTCCTAATAAATTTGCGTTGACAAGCTAACTGAAAAGGTAGCCCTGGGGAAATCTTGTATTCAGGGCATGAGGTTAACTGAGGAAAAGACAAAAGTAAAACTCAGGCATATGACTTCATAATACACGAATTGATTTTACAGAGAACCATTCTGACAGGGAATTAAGGCTAGGGGTTGATGATATAAGAAGATTTTTGTAGATTCTTTTGTGATCAAATATCCACATGATTATAAGCGTATATTGTATTTTAAAATGCATAACTTTGAAGAAATGTTTGCCACACCTATTTAGCAATGCTAAAATACAAAATGGTAAATAGATGCAAATGTAAGCAATGTCCAAGAGGACAATGGCAAGGGTCATTAAATCACTGCATATCTGGACAATTCCAGGTCATTTCAGTAGAATCACTGCATCATTATGGCAGACAGGGCTGGGACTTTCCTCTCTTGTCAAGATTTAGCTCAGTTTGCTAATTAGCTCATCATCATCTGCCTTTGCTCATTTTAATTATTAGTATTATTCTTTTATGAAAGTGTTTCTATCAGCACAAAAAACATAGCTCGAGTTGGAGAGCTTTACGCAAAGATACTGAATAGGGAGAGGAAGGAAGTTGAGAGGAAGTAAAGACTAGGTCATTGTTTGGTTTGGTTTTTGAACACTTCCTTACTATTAGTAAAGTTGCAAAAGTATTATAGGCAAATTGGAAAACCTAATCCTTGTGAAGAGTTTAAATGTAAGGAGAAAAGTGACTTGATGACTCTGAGAGGGGGCAAGTGTATGAGGTTGGGGTTGAAGAAATGCTAAGTGGGATCTACATAACCAGCAGAGCTGGGAAGAGAAGTGTTAATACAAGTATATAGGTATACATAAATATAGGTATGTAAAAAGCTATAATCATTCCTAGAAATTTGAAATATTGCTATAGATAAATGTAAATTATGTCATGCACAAATGTCACTATAAAATAGCATGTGCATTTAATTTAAGTAGTATGATCATTAAATGTAGCATGCGTGTGAAAAACAGCAAACTCTTGAACAGTATTTCATGGTAGAAACCACTTAGATGGCTAAGGCTAGATTCTCATGCTTAATAAGATGTGACTATTACCTTATTGCCATGTCTATGACTAGTAGAAACTATATTAATTTCTGCCACAAATAATAGTGGTAATACTTCTGCTCATCTTCATGAAACAAAGTATTTGTCAGATTGAGGGAGCAGATTGACCCACTTTTCTTGGGTTTAAAAGCTTTTCTTTTTCTTCTAAAAGCTTCTTTAATATAAAATTGATCTATCATAATTACCTAGTAATCTTTGTGGAATATTTTTTTTCTAGTTTTACAAAAAAATAAATAAAAGAAGATACTGTTCAATATGCTCTTCTTTAAATAGTCTATTTTTACTAAACATTATCTAGTATACTGAGTCACTTACAATCTCCTGATGTTATTAACATGGTGATTTTCCATGGGTTTATGGCCAAATTCTTTTCCAGCTGTACTACTTATATGATATTATAAAAGTCAATTCATGACATAATTATATTTTCTGCTATTTCTCACTAATTTGTAAACAGGAAAAATTATGCTGCCCCAAAAGAGGAAAGAGATTATGGTAAAAAGAAATCCGGAAAAAACAAGTCTTCTATCAGAAATATTTCCCAAGAAAACTAAGCTATGTTTTACATATTATTCAGAAATGAAGTTACCTTTTTTCCCTTAACTGGCGCTTCTCATACAGGTAGCATTGGGTTGTTGTAATATTTCAGATCCTATGGAGGAGATTAATCACCTTTGGGGGATTGAATTGTCATGTTTCTTTGCATACTAAAACCAAAACTAAATACAGACCTGAAAGTCTGATATAGATCCCCTTTCTGTTTGTAATGACACAGAGTAGATTATTAGAGTTTATTTAGATAAAGCTTATTCAGTATGTAAAATCCATTTATGGGGACAAAATTGCTAAATCCTTTATATATTTATTTGTGTTAATTACTAATACTAGTTTTTTTGTTTGTTTGTTTGGTTGGTTTTAGTAGAAGGAGAGCAGGGAGTCTGCTGCCTACACCCCTGTCATTTGAGGCAGGTCTGACAAAGGGCAGGTCTGGAGTTCCAGGCTCTGCTTTTGGTATTATCTCATTTTTCACTCAGTGACTCTTCACTATAAAATGCATGAATGGGTTTGGGCTTAGATCTTCTCCCAAGTACACCCTCTTCCAGCTCAGTGCTGCATCATCTGGGCTACATTCTGGAATATCCAATGGTATAAAACTGAACAGTCACTTGTACTATCATATATTATCAGCAATATATAATTACTACTAGAATTTTTTTTTCTCCATTTTTCATATAATTTTATTAGGTTACTAAATTCTCGAAGTCCTAGAAATAGTCAGTAAACTGATTTGCCCTGTTTTGTTTCTATTACCTTTCTGTGTATTAGCATTTACTGCAACTGTACCCAAAATTCCACCGTAAACAGCCTGATTTTCCCTCTCGTGTAGCAGGAAGGCAATAACCAAGACAACCTTTTGGACAGATATATGTGGGTGTCCTTTTCTTTCTAATTTTCAGGGAAGAACACAAAAAGGAACCAATGCGTATAAGGGATTGGGTAGGAAGGAGATGAAACAAATGTTCTTCCTTTTGGGCTAGAGCCATGGCAAATTTATAGACTGATGCATAACCCAAGGGGGAAAAAAAAAAAAAAAAAAAGTGAGAAGGATAATTTCTAAAGAGAAATATAAACAGCCATGAATCCTAATCTGTCCCATTTTTCTCAGAATTCCAAAATTAGAGGGAGCAGATGATGGAGGTTTTACAAAATGATAGATGTTAGAAATGTATAAGTAAACTTCATACAAAAAGATCAATTTTTTTGGAGTGACATAATTACGTTTTTTCTCAGGTATTTTTGCAGTTGTTCAGCTTGGCCTTCTGTAACCTGGCACACTTAATTTGTTTCAGGTCTTGTGGATCTTTCTGCAAAAGCAACAAAATAAATCAAGAAATAATATTTCAAAATGCTTATCATTGAAATTAAAAGCATTTTAATGACAACTATCATTAAAAGAGCTGAAAACACAATATATTTTTCTGTTAAATATTCAAGTTAGTAATTTCATATGCTTATTGTGTTATAGGTGCAGGAATGGCTGTGCTTAAACTGCCAGACTCAAAGAGCAATGTCAGGACAACTTGGCGATATGGGCAAGGTGCCACTTCCGAAAACAGTCCCTTCACAACCAGTATCCAAACCACCTGCTCCTCCTCAAAAACAGCCTGTGCCTACTGCCTCACATTCCCCTCAGAAGACCTCCACGCCATCCACTCAAACCGCTGAAAAATTAAAAGAGGAAGCAGGCATTCAGAAGGATGTTCCAAAACATCAACAGGGGAAATTGGAAAAAACATTGTCAGCTGATAAAATCCAACAAGGAATTCAAAAAGAAGATGCGAAAGTTAAGCAGAGCAAACTTGTCAAGACACCTTCAGCTGATAAACTCCAGCGTGTCTCTCAGAAGGAAGACCCAAGACTCCAGCAAGCAAAACTTTCAAAGACACCCTCATCTGATAAAATTTTGCATGGGGTTCAGAAGGAAGACATAAAATTTCAAGAGGCAAAACTGGCAAAGACATCTTCAGCTGATAAAATTTTGCAAGGACCTCAGAAGGAAGACCTAAAATTTCAAGAGGCAAAATTGACAAAGATACCCTCAGCTGACAAAATTTTACATGGCAGTCAGAAAGAAGACCCAAAGCTTCAACAAATGAGAATATCAAAGACACTGTCCGCTGACAAAATCCAAGCTGCAGATCAAAAGGAAAATGCACAGCAGGTGAAATTGTTAAAGGCAGTTTCAGCTGATAAAATTCAACATGGAATTCAGAAAGAAGATACGAGACTTCAGGAGGACAAAATAGTGAAGACTTCTTCAGGTGACAAAATCCAGCCTGAACTCCAGAAAGAAGAACCAAAACTTCAGCAGAGGAAACTGTCAAAGACACCTTCAGCAGATAAAATTCCTGCAACAGTAAGTTCAGATCAAAAGAAACCTGTAAGCACTTTGGAAGAAGATAAAAAATCTCTGTTCCTGGAAAAGAAAGCATCACATCCAGAGGACAAAAAAGAGCAAATTACAGCTGAGTGTAAAGACCAAGTTTCTAAACAGAAAGCAGAAGTTAAAGCATCCCCTAAGGAACTGAAAGCTAAGAAACAAGAGGATGATAAAAAAGAGGATTTGGCCATTGGAATTCCACAAATGGTTTCAAAAGCTGAAAAAGCTCGGGAAGAAGAAATTCCTGCTCAGACCGCATCCTTCCCCAGAACCGTCCTTGCAGAAGCAGTGAAAGAAAAAACAGTAAGTGTTTTATTTTTTCCCCTACTTTTCCCCTTGCGGCAATAAGCAATGTAGAATCCGAACCTGACAGACAGTGTCCTTTTAATTTTCCTGCTCTCTATCTTTAGCCTCTGTATGTAATGATTTTCAGTGGTGAAAATTATTACTCCTATTGAGTTATAATTTTCACCGGTTAGTCCTATGCTCCATTTTTCAATATATCTTTGCATGATTTTCAATTTCAAATAGTTCGGAATTTGAAACTGAAGAAATGTTCCTGTTTTAATCACCTAAACATTTCAGATTTAACTGCTACTGTAGGACTTTGGACGTTATTATTGAAACTGGAACATTTTCATAGTTTTCAATCCCAGGAGGAAATAAGATAAAGTGGTTTGCAATACCAAAGTATATTAAACATTTGAAGAGTATTTTGTGGTTCCAGAACGTGATATGTTAAAATATGTAACCTTTACATCTTTTTAATATTTCATTTCCCTATCTATCTCATGTGGAAAAACATCTCAGGGAGAATTCTTGCTCTACTCTCTAGTCACATGAATGGATGAATTATTGGTAGCAGTTGCTAGAGGGCTGGATGTGCAGTGATCAACAAATCATTTATCAGCTGAAGTGGGCAATATACACAACTTGTGGAAGAATATAAAATAATAAAATAATGTTTTTTAATTGTTTTTGCTTTTTGCTTTTATATAGATAGATAGATAGATAGATAGATAGATAGATAGATAGATAGATAGATATCAGTTCCACAAAGTAGGCACTGATTATTCTCATATGAAAGCAGGAATAGGTTTAATAAAAGTCTATTATCTTTTCCATTTAAAGTTACTATATAATCTCAGTGAAAAAAAGTCAAGTTTCATTCTCCCCTCACATCTCCAAAAGGATATGGATATCATCTGATGGTACCAAGAGATATGGTATCACTTGATTGTGTCAAGGGAATCCCGGAACATAAAATACTAAGTTCAAAGTAGTGTAACTAGAAACCCTGTCCTCTAGAATAAAAAAAGAAAGAAAGAAAAGATCTAAGAAAATGGAATATCAATTGTTAAAAATTCAATTTTTCTGTGAAAGAACACTTAGAAGGGGAAGTATTCATCCAGTACTAGTCTCAGTTCTATATCTGATCATTTTAAAGTTTTATGAAGAGGAGAAGCTGTACTGTGGTCTGAACATATCTAAGACTCATATATTTGATTTCTAGACATGGTAGCAATTGATTTTCAGTGTACATTAAAATTTTCTAAATATATACAAATATATAAAATATATTCTCTTTATATACAATATGAAATATAAATAAATACATATTTTACTTCTAATTCACTTACATTTTGCTTGTTCCCACTGCTTCTTACTGAAGTTAGGACTAGTCTCAGTGGTGACCAGTGATAGGATAAGAGGTAATGGGTACAAATTGAAACACAGGAAGTTCCACCTCCATGTGAGGAGGAACTTCTTTGCCAGGTGCCAGAGGGTGCCAGAGCCCTGGCACAGGCTGCCCAGAGAGGCTGTGGAGTCTCCTTCTCTGGAGATCTTCCAAAGCCGCCTGGATGCCACCCTGTGCCCCGTGCTCTGGGTGTCCCTGCTGGAGTAGAGGGTTGGACTGGATGATCTCTAGAGGTCCCTTCCAACCTCAACCATTCTGGGATTCTGTGATTCTGTAGTTGATTTGATCCATGGATAGAATTTAGTTTTCTTTTTCTATTTCTGTTTCATTTTATTAGACTCTAAGATGAATATTATTATTATACTGTAAAGTGTTTTATTACACTGTAAAGAGAATATAATAATACATACCTATTCCCAGTTACCTTTGAGGTACAGTTAGGTAAAGTTTTAAAAGCACTTTCATGCATAAGAGAAAATACCTAGATATCCATTATTTAGATATTCTTAAAATTGGAATGCTCTGAAATGCAAAAGAGATTTTGAAAAAGGAATTCCTTTTTGTACACTTTATTTTTCTCATTGGAAAAATCCTTTGATCCAAAAAAGTTTTCTGAAGTAATGATGAAGCTGATACCTCAGCCAGTTTTTGATTCATAAGAATGACTGATCTTTTATTATGATTTATTGAAATCTTTAAATAATGTCTGTGCTGCACACTGAACATTGTTGGGTTCATTCTCTCTAGAAACCATGTGACAGAAATGGAAAAGGAGAGAAAAATTTAGGAACATCGCACATAGATATCATATGTGGGTAAAAGACAGAGTCTAGACATCAAAAAGTATTTCAGAGCAGAATCACATGAAGGATTTCAGTGAGATGTGTTTTTAAATAAGGATACAGAAGAAAACCTAATACTTTCTGCACTTGACAAACTGCTGATGTCATTCTGTATCCAAATTTATGCAAATACACCTTATTTTTCACCAAAAGATATCCCCCCGCAACAAGCCTCAGACATAGAAAGTCTGAAGCTCAGATCTTGAAGCTGGCAAAAATAGTGGAGATCCTTTCTTGAGTTTTGGAAAGATTTCAGTGGTATTCATAGATGTTCTTCTTAGAAATAACTGAGAGTTAAATTTTGAAACACTTTTAAAGATTTCATAGTATAATGTAAGGTATCATTTTTATTCCCATTTCTATCCATTTTTCTTCCATATAGTCTTTTTTCAGTAATATTTTAATCACTAATTTCTTCAAAATGATTTTAAGGAATGAACTACCTCTGTTCATGATTTATAGGAGCTCTGTCTGTGAAACCATCCTGTAATGTTGCTTGCCCGCATGTGCTATAGTAGTTAGCTTTTCTGAACAAGGACGTGATGGATGCCTAGAAATTTCGGATAGGCATGACGTACGCCTTCTTTGACAGTATCTGGAAAATGGATAATTGACTAATAAGTAGTTTAGCATATCTGCATAAACACATTATCATGGTGTTTGTTGGACGTTCATTTGCAACTCATGAGCTATGTTGTGTAGGTGCCCTTGTTCCTGTCTCATCATGCTTGCTAAGGAGTGATCGTGTGCTTTACTTCTGTTAGTGGATAGAAGTAAATTGAATAACGTAAATTAACATCATTATTCTACCACATGCCATAAATGGCAAAACACAGAGCAATGAGCAGAAGTTGCTATAAGAAGAGGCTTGTCTATAAACCCTTTTTTTTCTGACCACAGACAGAAAGTGTAAATATGAATGAAATATTTTGGTAATAGGATTAAAAAATGCAAATACAAATTAAGCTGTTTAGTCAACTGAGGACTTTTTAACACCCTCTGAAACTGGGGGATAATGTAGATATGTGTATTTCTTCTATAAACAGAATTATCTTTTTAAAATTGTATGTTCCTCTGCACAATCAAATTTCTGTTTGAGGTAGGAGAATTTGATCCTTGTAACTATAAATAATTTAGAAAACAGACAAGAAAGTTTGATTTCAATAGAGTTCTTGTGTAATCCAATAACAAATTGTATGTTCTAAAGCAATTTGATTACTAAATATTGGCAAATAAGTATTTTGTTTGTTAGTTTTTTAATCGATTAAATGGAAGAATAAATTATACTTAAGAGGAAAAACTTTTAGTACAACAGTTATATGATGTATTGGCACTGGTATTATGAATTGGACATGTCACCGAAATAGTACAAATATGTCCTATACTAGATTTTTCATTTCATTTTTACCTTTAGTTCAAGTTAAGGGTGTTACGTTTGCTGTTTTTAAGCAGTCTTATCCAACCAGCAACCTATGCAAACTCATCATGTCTCAGGAAGGTTTTCCCATTGATATCTCTGGTACAACTAAATCTATCAAGTATCAAAAACTCACAGTAGGCAAACTTACACCCAAAGGCCATTAAACTACTCCAAAAGACTAAGTAAACGTGTACCAAAATAATCCCTACGTTCCCCAGAAAAAAAAAAATCTATTGTTTCAAATACATTCTTCATTTTTCAAGAGCTATTAAATATGTATGATCCTTAGCAATGTAGCAGTCTTTCCCAAAATTCAAGTTCCTATTTTTCATAGCAGCGATGTTGTGTATGCTCTTGTTCAGTCATTAAGTAGATACGATACAACAGGATCATAAACAATGGTGCCACCACAGACTACCAGAAGACTGAATAGAAGAAAGGCTGAACTGGACTGAAAGGCCCAGTTATCATCTACCCATTTCTGAGTAAAACTACGTAGTTTACACTTTCTGTCTCTGTTTTGCAAGTCAATCTATCATTACATCTCTTTGTGTAGAACCAAGATCTGGCAGATTTCTCTGCTAGGACAGGGTATGCCCATCAACTCCAGGGAGACTTTCTGTTCAACATATTGGAACTAAAATAAAAAATAACAATCACCTGTCGTAGGTTATTTTAGTGATGGACATAATATTTCTATAAGCAAATATTTGAGGGCGGAAGGGTTAATAGAATGTGTATTTTTTTAAAACATTGTCTGATAAAATGCCCCTTAGATACTTCCTTATTTAATAAAGAGAACAATCAGTGTAAATATAATGTACAAAAAATAAAACCACATTCCCAAGTCTCCTTCCTTGTTGACCTTGTTTATGGCTTCTGTGAAAAATATATGTCATACTGTCAGTAAAGCCTGGGGAATATATTAGCATAAAGTCTTTAGTGTAAGATATGCTGAAGTGGTGATGACTTTGCAACAGTCGTGTAGTACTATAGGTTTTTTCTTATTAATATCTTATTCGCAGCCTTAACGTTAGAATTTTCCTTTGAAATATTTGTTGTGACAAATGATTTTTAAATGAAACAGTTTTGGCTCCCATATCAGTTTTTGAGTCTATTATGCTGGTTACTGTACTGGTAAGAACAGATGGGTTTTGTATTCAGGATAGTATCTGATTTTGCAAAGCATGTAATCAAGTATTTCTGTTAAACACAGATTGTTTCATTGGATGAGATTGGTAGTATAATATTAATATCAATTATAGTGCTAGTGTTTTAATCTAGGAATATATGCACTGTGATATTTATAGGCGAGAATAGACAATGTAAATATTAATCAAATTATTAAAAAGACAGACTGATTAAAAAATAACTGTCAGTAATTTTAATAATATTTTGATATTAAAAGGAACTCTTGAATGATAAGCATTTATAAATTTTTGTAGTAAACAATTGAACATGAATGTAAATATACCTTTATGTTAACTTGAACACTTTTACCATTTCCTTAATATATTTATTCCACAATAATAATAATAGAAATAAAAGAAACTGTGTATTGCTAAAAGGAAGTTTATAAAGTTTTAAGTGATTGGCTGTACTTCAGAAATGATCGAAATTGATAAATATTGCCTATCTGTATTATTGAAAGAAAGTACAAATATGAAGATCAGATCATATTATTAAAATCAAGAGTCTTTAGCATGCTTGTTTTTCAATTGCTTGGGAAGATGGAGAATTTGTAAGGCTGTCAGCCAAGATGAATGCTTGTCTTCTAGAGTGGAGCTGCTGACAAGATGTTTTCATTGAGAAATAATTTCTGAGAAATAGGAAAGGGTAGACGGATTTGGTTTTTGTTTGTTTGTTTTTTGTTTTGTTTTGTTTTGTTTTGTCGAGAAATAGAAAACTGCTGTAGGATTTTGGTGTGGTGTCCTTCCAAAGGAGTTAGATGTGCTTTTCTCTGAGAATTGTGCCTCAGGATCCAGAAGCTAGGAGAATGACGAGGAGTGTTTAACTAGGATCAGAAGGATAACATAGGTCAAATACCTTCAGATGTTCAGTTAAACATGTCTGCCTTGTTTGCTTTCTTATTTCATTGAACAATGGCTCACTTTTTCTCTCCCCCATGTAATTCCACTTCCCTAAAAGCCACTTAGCTCTATGTTACATACATGCTGAGAGACTCCTGCTGTACAAAATAGTTGGACAGTGACAAATCATGAATATGGAGACATTCCAGATCACTTAACTCATGCTTCAATATTATATGTATTGTTACATGCTACAGTGTTAAACCAAATATCCAAAATTTGAGATTCAGGTGTTGCTAAAGTATAAAACGTTCAGTGGACAAAAAATGAAGCAGACCCCAGAAATATTGCTGGCTGACATTTGGCAATCTATATTTCTTTATATCCAGAACTATGTAGGCAGTTTTGTAACTTAGGTAATTAAAATCCTCATTTAAATTAACCTACTTGTCTTGTGTATATATCGACAAGTGATAGATTACAATGAGAAAGCATTTTAAAAAAAGCAATTCTTTATAATTAAATATAAAAATCATCCTACAACTGATAAAATCAGCTGCCAGTGTGAATTCTCATGCAAAGTATAATTCAATTAAATACAAAAACTCACAATTTGAGGATCTGTTTATATTGTTTTACTGCCTTTACCTAACAAAATTAGTGTTCAGTTATCTGTGGTTTACTATAATTCTTCCTGTCATCATAATTTTTCATCGTAGACATTAGCTCATCTTTTAGAAAAAGAAAGCGTATTTAATTGCCTGGGGACGATAAGAATTCATATATAAATATATACATACACATATGTATTTATTTTTTTAGGAAAAGGAGGATGAGAAATCAGAGACATCAAGTTCTCAGCAACAGAAAAGTCCACAAGGTCTGAGTGACACCGGGTATTCTTCTGATGGGATATCAAGTTCACTTGGTGAAATTCCAAGTCATATTCCCAGTGATGAAAAGGAATTACTCAGAGAAGCTAGTAAAAAGGACACTGTATCACAAGAAAGTCCGCCAAGCCCCTCAGATCTAGCTAAGTTGGAAAGTACAGTCCTGTCTATTTTGGAGGCTCAGGCAAGTACGCTTGCTGAGGAAAAATCTATAAAACACAAAGATCTTCATGAAACGTATGGTGAACAGTCAAAAGATCAGCGTAAAACAAAGCCTTTGCCAGTTACTCCAGAATCTTACAGTTCAGACGAGGAAGATGTGCAAGACATTCAAGATGAAGAACCCATTGCAGAAGATGGCAAAGAAAGTACTTCCTCATGGAAAGACTACAAGGAAAAAGATGGAGATGATATGTTGGCAAGAAGGCAACGCTATGATTCTGTGGAAGACAGCAGTGAGAGTGAAAATTCACCTGTCCCAAGGAGAAAAAGAAGAACTAGTGTTGGTTCTTCAAGCAGTGATGAATACAAGCGAGATGACAGTCAAGGATCAGGTGATGAGGAAGACTTCATTAGAAAACAGATTATAGAGATGAGTGCTGATGAAGATGCCTCAGCTTCTGAAGATGATGAATTTATTAGGAATCAACTCAAAGAGATCAGTGTTACTGAAAGCCAAAAGAAAGAAGAACTGAAAAGCAAAGCCAAAGGAACAGCTGCAAAGCATAGGAGAATGGCACGGAAAAGTAGTGCAGGCTATGATGAGGATGCAGGCAGACGACATTCATGGCATGATGATGATGATGAGACTTTTGATGAAAGTCCAGAACCAAAATACAGGGAAACTAAGAGTCAAGACAATGAAGAACTTACTATAACTGGAGGAGGAGGCCTTCGACGGTTCAAAACAATAGAATTAAATAGTACAATAACAAACAAATACTCTGAGGCATCTGAACAACAGAAGGGTATTTTGTATTTTGATGAAGAGCCAGAGCTAGAGATGGAAAGTCTTACAGATTCTCCAGAAGATAGATCCAGAGGGGAAGGTTCTTCTAGTTTGCATGCTTCTAGCTTCACACCAGGTACATCTCCTACTTCAGTGTCATCTCTTGATGAAGATAGTGACAGCAGTCCTAGTCACAAAAAACTGGGAGGGGAGAGCAAACAACAGCGCAAAGCAAGGCATCGGACACATGGTCCTCTTCTTCCAACTATTGAAGATTCCTCAGAAGAAGAAGAGCTACGAGAAGAGGAAGAGCTACTAAAGGAACAAGAGAAACAACGTGAGTTAGAGCAGCAACAGAGAAAAAGTTCTAGCAAAAAATCTAAAAAAGACAAGGATGAACTGAGAGCTCAGAGAAGAAGGGAGCGTCCAAAGACTCCTCCAAGTAATCTTTCTCCAATTGAAGATGCATCTCCCACAGAAGAATTACGACAGGCAGCAGAAATGGAAGAACTACACAGGTCTTCCTGTTCTGAGTATTCACCTAGTATTGAGTCAGATCCTGAAGGATTTGAAATCAGTCCAGAAAAAATAATAGAAGTACAGAAAGTTTACAAATTGCCTACTGCTGTCTCTCTATACTCTCCAACAGATGAGCGGCCTATCGGAATTCCTAAAGAAGAAAGTGGTCAAAAGACATTAAAAAGTGCTGAAGAGGTATATGAGGAGATGATGCACAAGACCCACAAGTCCAAGCCATTTCAAATGGCAAATGAAAAAGATGAAGTATTTGAAAAAGAATCTTTATATGGTGGAATGTTAATAGAGGATTATATTTATGAATCTTTAGTAGAGGATACTTACAATGGAACTATTGATACTAATCTTGTAATGAGACAGGATGAGAGTAATGAATATGTACAACAGAGAGGAAAGGAGAAAAAAATAAGAACCTCAGATCAGATTTATGAAGAACCACAGAAAATTACTGATCTACAGAAAGACTACTATAGTATAGAGCCTTTGCATTCAATTGTGCCTCAAGAAGATATTGTTTCTAGTTCTTATATAATCCCAGAAAGTCATGAAATAGTTGTATTAGACAGTGTGGTAACTGCAACCACTGAGGAAAAGCAGTTGCTAGATGCGGAAGCTGCTTATGAAGAGCTTATGAAACGACAGAGAATGCAGTTAACCCCTGGGTCCAGTCCAACTCAGCCAACTTCAGGTTTCAGTCCTACATCTGATACAAAGGTATCTACTGGTGGAGAAATAGTGGATAGTACATCCTTAACATCAAGCACTACTTCAGCAATCTCAGATATATCATCTGCCAGTAGTGCAGCACTTTCTATTCCAGATGTTAAAATAACACAGCATTTTACAGCAGAGGAAATAGAAGATGAATACTTAACAGATTATGCTAGAGAAATTCAAGAAATAATTTCTCATGAAACATCAATGCTAACATATTCTGAAGCATCAGAAAGTGCTGCATCAGTATTACCTTCTGATGCAGCTTCCTTGACATCATCTACATCTTCAGTTTGTACAACAGATAGTTCATCACCTATAGATAGTGCAACCACAGGTTATGTAGATACAGCAGATGCGCTAAGTAAACTAGGAGATTCTGAAGATGTCAGAATGATCATACAAGCCCCTTTAACATCTGCAGATGAGCATTCTGAAGTGAGCACACCTTACACCTCTGTTGCCAGAGACACTAAAAAGCCAGCTCTAGCATCAGATACAAAGAGTATGGATCAAGCTGTAAGTTCTTTTCCTGAAACTGAACCTTCAGTAGTAGCAACTACAGTTATAAAGCCCAAGCAATATGCAACTGATTCCACTGCCTTTGGTACTGCCAAAACAGAAAAGGATGCAGCTAGAAAAATTAAAAGTACAATAGAAGCTGGCATTATCAAAATTCATCATGAAGATTCACACAAAGAATTGGGTCATGATATGACAAGGATTAACTTGACTGGTGCTACACCCGAGCAACCATCCGTATGTATAGCGTCAGTTCCAGTTACAGAGCCTGCATCAGCAACATCTTCTGTACTTACTCCCAGGGTTGTAAGTAAGACCACCATGGTCTCTGTGCCTTCCTCAGCTCCTACTGTAACATCCAAAGTATTCTCGCTTTTCAGAAGCTCCTCTTTGGATTCTCCTGCACAACCTTCTCCACAACCACCTCCTCCTCCGCCTCCACCTCCTCCTCCCCCACCATTGCCTCCACCTATTTTACCTAAGCCAGCTATTTATCCCAAAAAGAAGCCACAAGTTAAAACACCAGTGACAATAGCTCCCACAGTGGTACCTTCAATCACAAGTGTTACAACAGCAGAGGCCACAGCTCTTTTAAAGAATCACGTGGCACCTATCACAAAAGCATACACCCCAACACCACCTCCTGTACCACCCAAACCATCCTCCATTCCAGCAGGGCTTGTTTTCAGTCACAGGCCAACTGAAGTAACTAAACCTCCAATTGCTCCTAAACCAGCAGTTCCTCCACTCCCAATAGCCATTCATAAGCCAGCAGAAACGCCACCCAAACCAACAGGTTTGTCATTGACTTCAAGTATGACTCTGAATTTGGTCTCTGCAGCTGAATGCAAATTAACATCTCCCACTTCCCCTTTGTCTCCACATTCTAACAAATCTTCACCAAGGTTGGCAAAACCCTCACAGGAAACCTATGTTGTCATCACATTGCCTTCTGAGCCTGGCACTCCCACGGAAGCTATAACTAGTCAGGCTATTACCAGTTGGCCTTTGGAAATACCTTCTAAAGAACATATTCCCCAACCTGTACAACCAGTGTTTACTCCATCCATGAAAGCTATGGAAATTCAAAGTATGACAGATGACAGTATGTACATTTCAGGTACTTTTCAAGCTGTTCCTCTAACAACACAATCAACTTTTGAAAAAGCACCTAGTTCAAAACCAGAAGTCATAACAACAGAGCTAGCCAAAACCACAGTGTCTGTAGTTAAGGGCCAGGTGCCCAGTGTTGGTTTAGGTAGCGTCTCTATCACTATACCGTCTGAGCCAGTGCATATAGTGGATCAACACAGGTACAAAGAGAATGGAAGATTCCATCCTTTGGGCGATGTCATTGATCTTCGCACTTTAAGTAAGATGGATATCGAAATGAGAGACAGCTGTATGGATCTTTCTGCTGTTTCAATGGATGTAAGAAGGCAAATGCCAGCAAGTGATACATGTGGGCGGCCTGTGAGTACCGTCCAACCAGCTATAATAAATCTTAGTACTGCATGTGTTGCGGATCCTTCTGTCTCTGTAGTTACTGAAGCAGTAACTGTAATGACCTGCACTGCCACTGTAAGCTACTCTGCCAGTACAGAGAGCCTTGTGGATTTGGGCCATGCTATGACAACTCCACTGCAGTTAACAACTTCAAAGCATTTTGAGCCTGCATACAGAGTAACAGGAAGCCAGTCATTCTCTGCAAGTAGAGATGAAGTGCCAATAAATTTATCCTTAGATACTTCAACACATGCAGTGACATGGGCTACCACAAAGCCTGTTACTGTACCTCCTGTTGGTGTTACAAACGGTTGGACTGATCTCTCCACTTCTCAGGAGCCAATGGAGAGTGGAGTGGTTGACCTTAGCACCACAAAATCCCACAGAACAGTAGTAACAATGAATGGAACTACTTCAGGTGTCATAACTACAGTTATAGAAGATGATGAAAAACCTGTCGATCTGACTGCAGGAAGAAGAGCTGTTTGCTGTGATATGGTTTATAAATTGCCATTTGGAAGGAGCTGTACAGCACAGCAACCTCCAACTACACTTCCTGAAGATCGTTTTGGTTACAGAGATGACCATTATCAGTATGATCGTTCAGGATCCTATGGTTACCGAGGAATAGGAGGTATGAAACCATCCATGTCCGACACAAATTTATCAGAAGCTGGACTGTTTGCATACAAAAGCAAGAATAGCTTTGATTATCGAGTTGGGGCAACTGATGCAGCAGTAGATCTTACTTCTGGAAGAGTTACTACAGGTCAGTATGACACAGCAGCAGATCTGTCTTTGAAATATAATTATGATGTTCCTCACCTCATTTCAGGATGATTTTTATTATGATTTTTCCCCTCCTTCTGTTGCTTTGTTTTCTGTTGGACAGTGTGACAAATTATTCTGGATTACACATGTGTTTCGTTTCTTCATTTTACGTATGTGTTTTGCACAGAGGTGCCTGCATGTACCTGCATGTTCAGAAATGCTGTTTTCTTCACATCTTCATTAACCTGAAGATTTGCATGCAGTTTCCCCTTCCCATTTATTTCATCAAGATGGGATGAATCCACAAAGCAACATTCTTTTGTGGGACTGGACTGTAACTTTGCCCTGTAATTTCAGGTGAGGTTATGGATTACTCAAGCAAGACTACTGGTCCTTATCCAGAGACTCGACAGGTGATTTCTGGCATCGGTATCAGTACACCACAATACTCTCAAGCAAGAATGGTATCATCTGTGGGTGCCCCATATGGTGTTGGAAGTGTTTTAAGATCATCCAATGGTGTTGTTTATTCTTCAGTAGCAACTCCAATTCCATCCACATTTGCCATCACTACACAACCTGGCTCTATTTTCAGTACAACTGTCAGAGATTTATCTACTCTTCAAACAATTGACTCAGTGCCCTCTTTATCAACCTTGCAACAGAGTCAACCACTCCCAAGATCATACAGTTTCTTGACAACAGTGGCAGCCGAGAAAGACAGCACAATTACTGCCATTGATATGGAGACAGGACTGCCACCTCTTAGTATAGAAGCTATTACCACTGAGCCAACCAACTTGATACCTGCTTTAACTACAGCATCTGAAGTTTATACAAATGTAATTGAAGATGAAGTTGCCCTTCTCATTGCCCCTGAAGAAGGAAAACAGCAGCAACTTGATTTGGAACGTGAACTTCTTGAGCTTGAAAAAATCAAGCAGCAACGCTTTGCTGAAGAGCTGGAGTGGGAACGCCAGGAAATTCAAAGGTTTAGGGAACAAGAGAAGCTTATGGTGCAAAAAAAGCTTGAGGAATTGCAATCTATGAAACACCATCTCTTGTTTCAGCAAGAAGAGGAACGTCAAGCTCAGTTAATGATGAGACAAGAAACATTAGCTCAGCAGCAACTGCAGCTTGAACAATTCCAACAGCTTCAACAACAGCTTCACCAACAGCTAGAGGAGCAAAAAATTCGTCAAATATATCAATATGGCTATGATCCTTCAGGAACTGGCTCTCCACAAACTACCACAGATCAAGCACTTTTGGAAGGACAGTATGCAACAGCAGAAAATGGCCAGTTTTGGCCTACTGATGATGCAACCACTACTGCTTCAGCAGTACTCGGTATTGAAATTCCACAAAGCCAAACATGGTATACAGTTCAGTCTGATGGCATTACACAATATATACCTAGGCCTGGTATCCTTAGCTCTGTTTCAGAAATGTCTCTTAAGGATATTGATATTAGAGAGGAGAAGCAGCTGAAAAAGAGAAGTTCTATGCCAAAATTACGTGGTCAATATGAGGAGCTTGAGGAGACTCTGGAAGAAGAACCCAGGTGCTTCAAAAAGATAGTTGACAGTGGAGTGCAAACTGATGATGAAGATGGGGCAGACAGAGGTTACACAAACAGGAGACGAAGAACTAAGAAAAGCGTTGATACAAGTGTTCAGACAGATGATGAAGATCAAGATGAATGGGATCTTTCTAGCAGATCAAGAAGAAAGACTCGTGTAGGAAAGTACACTGAGAGTACAACTGAGGTAGACAAAACTAAACAATTCTCCAAAGTGTCTAGTATTGCTGTTCAGACAGTGGCAGAGATATCTGTGCAAACAGAACCTGTAGGGACAATAAGAACACCTTCAATTAGGGCCCATTTGGATGCAAAAGTTGAAATCATAAAGCACATTTCAGCTCCAGAAAAGACATATAAAGGAGAAAGTTTAGGATGTCAAACAGAGGCAGAGTCAGATACACAAAGTCCCCAATATCTCTCAGCTTCATCTCCTCAGAAAGATAAAAAACGCCCAACACCATTAGAAATAGGATACTCATCCCACCTTCGCCCAGACTCCACGTTGCAGGTAGTCCCTTCCCCTCCCAAATCTCCCAAAGTTCTCTATTCACCCATTTCACCTGTTTCACCAAGCAAAGTTATAGAGTCAGCATTTGTACCCTATGAAAAACCCATCTCTGATGACATCAGCCCTCAGAAGATGCTGCATGCTGACATTACCAAGGTTCCTCCATCAAGTCCAAAGGCAGCAAAGATGATGCAACGCTCTTTGTCTGATCCTAAGCCCCTGAGTCCCACAGCAGAAGACAGTTCCAGAGCTCAGTTTCAGTACACTGAGGGTTTCATGGTAAGAAGTATTCGCTTTCCTTTTTTCTTTTTCTTTTTTTTTTTTTAATACATACAGTTGCACAGCTGACTTTCTGTACAGCTGACACACTCATTAGCGATACTCATGTATGTAGTCTTTTTGCTCCTCTTGCTAAAAAGTCCCAGGGAATGACTGCTATCTAATGCCATGGACATTTGTTTCATTGTTTTTCTGAAAACAGAATCCAAATTACAGTCTTAGTGAGATTCAAGAAAAAAAAATTGGGAAGCCCCTTAAAGATTTTGATGGTAATTGATAGATAATGAAATGTTACTACCATTCTTCAGAAAATGAAATGTATTTTATTTCTAATAATTTGATACCCAGCTCTTGTGGAAAAAAGTAGTGAAATCACTACATGTGCTTCCTGAGATGCAGCTAATCCCAGATTTATAATTGCCTAGTTCAGCTGTCCTTTTTGTCCCTATTTTTCTGCTGTTAGTGCTCTAGCATTCTTGAGTCTCAGTGTATACATCTTTTGTGCCTCCCAGACTAAAAGGTCTTACATCACAAATCCTTTTCTTTATTCGTAAGGAGGATTATAAAGAAGTTATGGAAGTGCTGAGAACTATTTCTTAAGGGGTCAGGAGAGGCAATAATAAGAAGTTTCCATCATCAGAACTTAAATTGGTCATTTCTGCAGTATTCCTTTTCCTTAAGAAGTAAGATTTCTGATTTGATAACCAATCCTTTATTGGAGAGGAGTTAGAGAAAGTAGTCTTGGTAAAAAAAAAAAAAAAAGTCCACGTGAAGGGTGGCTGAGGGAGCTGGGTTTATTTAGTCTGGACAAGAGGAGGCTGAGGGGAGACCTTGTCACTCTCTACAACTGCCTGAAAGGAGGTTGTGGTGAGGCAGGAGTCAAGTCTCTCTTCTCCAAAATAACTGCTAATAGGACAAGAGGATATGGCCTGAAGTTGCGCCAGAGGAGGTCCAGGTTAGGAAAAATTTCTACACGGAAAGAGTAGTCAAGCATTGGAACAGGTTGCCCAGGGAAGTGGTGGAGTCACCGTCTCGCACTGTGCAAGAAATCGTGAGGCACCTGGGGACATGGTTTAGCAGGCATGGTGGTGATAGGTTTACAGTTGGACTCGATGATCTTGAAGGTCTTTTACAACCATAATGATTCCATGCCTCTATGATTTAATGGCATATTCTTGGCCATTCCTTTTGTCCAAGTCCATTCCCCTCCATCACCTGCTGCAGGGTCAGTTGCTTGTTTGTGAGAGTTCTGTGAGAGTTTGTCAGTCTGGGTTTTCTTTAATAATGTTTATCCTTTATGTTCAGTTACCTATAAATGATTATCCCATACAGGATTTGGTAGAATGAAAAGAGATTGTCCCTTAGATAATTTATGGTGACTCTCAACTGCAGGATTGTTGGACTTTATTCTCCAAAGCCCAAACTGTGAGCAGTTTT
The DNA here is from genome assembly GCA_013389825.1 of Crypturellus undulatus. Classification (NCBI taxonomy): domain Eukaryota; kingdom Metazoa; phylum Chordata; class Aves; order Tinamiformes; family Tinamidae; genus Crypturellus; species Crypturellus undulatus. The sequence goes on along the minus strand of VWPW01021544.1, from coordinate 421,939 downwards.
GACAGGTTCACACATACTTGTAGATACTAAATGCTTCCTATACTGTTTCTGCTTTTCAAACAGTACTGTGTAGTTAGAAGAGAAAACTGTAGTCGTGGCATTGGCACTCCACATGGACATGATTATTTAGTGTAGAATTTGCATGGGATAGGATGCAGGGGCATTAGCACTTAAATTTGATGTGTAGCACTTAGAACAGTATCCTGAAGAACATTGCTCACAGGTCAGGGAGTGTTGGGTTGTACTAGATTTTGGAGGGTAGGTATAAACTATAAACTATATAAATTATAAACTAGGAATACAGTGAAACTTTAATTGAAGATAAATAATTCATTTTTCATATGAATTCATATTTCAAAGATATATATAAATTTGACATGAACTTTATACTTTGTAAGGCAATATGTTTGGTACGGTCTATAGAGAGCTGATTGTTTAATAGCTTTTATATGAGAATTTGAAAAAAATGCAGCATGCATTAATGATGATATGAAAACAAAGGGCTTATATGTCATTATTTATTACTTACTACCATTTTGCGTTAAGCCCAACAAGTAACAAACTGCATTGGTCTTACAAGTATACAGCCACCAAGCAGCAAATAGTGCCTGTCTCAAAAGTATTTACAGTTTAAATAGAATGCATTTTTCACAGTTTTTATTTTTAACAAAAGAGTTGATCCTTATGTGATCAGTGAATGTTAAGGGGTCAGGGTCAAATTGGCCTCTTTTTGAAGATGACAGTGAAGTAATACTTGGCCCTTCCTTCAGGTAATGCATTTTCATAATGCATATGCATCCTTCTTAGTAAAATATATTTATTATAATATTTTAGGAAAAAAAGCCTGTAAAATTTGAATAAGATGATAAATGTCTTTTATTTCTTCCTTTGTTCGTTTGTTGCAAACAAGTTATGTTTGCATTACGTTTCACATTATCTGAGTATGGTAGTATTTGTTCACATTGCCATGACCACTAGCATGAATTTAGCTCACCCTTAGTCCAAACAAAAGGCCTTCCTTTCCTTTAGATTTCCTTTGGTGGTTCTCAAAGTGTGTGTGGATCTGGGATATATATTAGTAATTAAGTGTAGCTCTGTCAAGGGAAAAATGTGAACTGTATGTTGTCTTCACAACATTGGAAGACAGCCATCTACAACTGATATTGCACAGATGCCTAATTTTCATTTTTTTTACATGATTTGTGCTAATTGAGCTACCAATGGCAATGGGCAATGGGCTCCCCAGCACTGCCACTTCAGCATGGTGCTGTAGCCTTCACGACTTGCAAAGCAAGGTTTCCATTAAGGCACCAGAAACCTTCAAGAAGTTTAGAAGCAATGAGGGAAATTCATGCATTCAGCAGCAAGAAGGAATTGTGGGTACCTGACTAGTTTAAGAAAGAAGTCACTTTATGCCAGCGGATCACAGAATCGAGTCACGTGGCAGTCATAGTCACGTTCAGCGCTGCTACACATTCTTCACGTGTATTGGAAGGGGAAAGTTGTCTTCCTTTTGCCTTCAGATGTAGAATGCTTGCTCATTTAAAATGAAGCAAGATGATGCACATGAGCTGACACACACATACCATATTCAGATAAGCAGTGCATAAAGCCTAGGCAGAAGTGTTTGTATTAGTGAAACTAATGCAAAGACACATCTGTCAATGGCCTGTCAGCTTCAGGGTCGAAAATGTATGTTTAAGCTTCAACTTTTCTGAATAGATTCTATCAATCTGTTTATTAAAAGAGTTAATAGAAACTTTTTCCATTTTTTTTTGTTTAATGTGTGCTGCTGCATTTTTTACTGCAATTGTAAAGCAAATGTAATTCAAATCTGAATATTATAGTAAAAAGGATAATGATTTCAAGCCAGATCCCAAAAGATTGATTCTTTATCTAGGTAAAAAATGTAGGACTTCATCCACTGTTGTAGTAAGAACAGAAGATTTTTTTGTCTTTTTTATTTTTTAAGGGACATAAATTTAGAAAGAATAGAATAGAGCACATTAATCTCTTTTATCATCTATAACATTGTACTGATGAATGATTTTAAAAAGTATCAAGCAACAGCTCTGAAAGTGTTGGCTCAGATATGCAGTACCTGTTAACATACATGCATAGTAAATGGCAATGGAAATTACAGAATGTAGTAAATATTGTTTTCTATAATTTATCATTATTCTCAGTTTAAAACTGAGACAAGTAAGACAAGTTCATGTAACTTGTCTTACTAACATTCTTCTTTCTTATGTTGACCTCTCTACCTTGTCCATAGTACTTCAATAACAACTTGAGTCCTCATTTTAATTCCCAGCAGCATTACTTATGATCTGGATAAATCATTACCATATGTGATATTTAGATGAACTATATTTATTAAAAATAATACCATTAACATTACATGCTAGAAGTCATTTCATATGCTCATTTATAAGGATATATTTTCATCTCAGGCGTCACGTATGTGCTGTAGATCAGGGGACTGAGGAGGAGAACCTAGGTAGCTGTTCCCAGCATGTTCCCACCAGATCTGGTTGACAGAGAGACATGTTCTCTTTGGATAAAGCAGATAATAGTATCTTGTGGGATTGGGGGGGTTTTGTTTGTTTGGTTGGTTTCTGTTTGTTTTTTTGACTTCCTCAGCAGCAGGAAGCATGTAACCTTACTTAGTATCATGAAGAAATTTCTAGTAACGGATTGGCTGCTACAAAGAGTGTCTAAGACATTGATGTTTTCCTTAATTTCTCGTAATTTGTCCCTGCGTACAGCTAGAAAGGTTTGGTTCTTTGTTATAGAGCTTGTATTCATTATAAAGAATTCAGAATTGTTTTGTTTTGTGTTCCGTGAGATATATGGTGACATGGTTGTAGTAGTAAAAGGCCTATTTTAGTGATCATAATTTTATCTTTGGGTCAAATGCCTTAAAGGTTATTTGGGTCTCACTTTAAATGCAGAAGGGTTTTGAGTGAGGAATCCTGTATATTTCTTGTTTGCTGGTGGTCTGGTGTAAGAGAAACACAAATTTAAAGTACAAAGTAAAGTACAAACCTGGTTTTCTTTATCCTATTAACCTTTATATGTCACACTTTTTTCACCATCCCATCTTTCACTCTTTCTGAAGGAAGAAGAGAGATTTTTAATTTACTAGACATGCATCATTTGCATCCTGCAACCCATGGAGGATGCAGTGATAACAGAGCAAGGGGCCTGCCTATTTCTGCATCATGGATGTAAGCATAGGGTGATTCCTCATGCCTGTGTTTTCAAACCAAATCAAACAAAATCTTGTAGAAAGGCATGATAGGAGATTTTGTTCTTCTTCCCTTCTCTCCATGAGTGCAATTTTTAATAGATCCTAAATACTTTAGGAGAATATATGCATTTGTAGAAGTGACTTAAGTCCCTAAACCTTTAATATTATTGAATTTTCATAATGGCCTTTCAGAGGCCATTAAGCCTCTGTTAGTAATTAAAACACTTTAAAAGACCTTTCCTGCTTCATTTTCTCATTTCTTATCTCTCTTACCATCTAGTTCTTTTAACAGATATTTTTAATATCCGTAATAGGCAAATAGAGCAAAATATCAGGAGACAAAGGCAATGATTCTTGCATTCCTCTAGCATGTCTCCTCTTTTTTTTTAATGTTTCAAACAAATTCAGTTGAAACCGATTTGAAAAGCTAGGATCTCACAAACATCTAGAAACAAGCCATGCATTAACAGTGAAACAGGACATATCTTCTCCTACACATTTTTAGCTAGATTTAAGATCACTTTTTATGATAGAGACTTGAAGTATTGAGAATTTAGAGTCCTGTTAACAATTCAAGCTTCCTGTACTCTATTTCAAACTCTATGGAATAACTTGTGACTCAGATGATGCATCTTTTTTTCCATCTGTCAGATCTTCAGAACACAAAGACTATCCCACATTCAGTGGATCATGAGAATATTATTTTCTAAAAATCATTTGACTGGTGAATCTGAATTTCCTGTAACTTTTATGTTACTTGAGTTATGTTACTTTCTTTATTCAAAGAGGGGTATTCATACTAATATAAATGAGCATGATCTGTAGTTTTGTGGTTTGCAAAGTGGATCCTTCACAGTCTTTCATAAAGCATGAGATTTATGGTATAGAGTTGACAAAGAACCAGGGTTTTATATCACCTGGGCCTTTTCTCACCTGCTGACAGCTCATCTGTCTTTCTCATAGCAAGTTCTCCAGTAGACATTAGAAATCCCCTCCCTTCCCCCCACAACAAATCCTCAACTTTTTATCTTCCAGAAAAGACAGAGAAGAATAAAGACACACTCATTTCCAGCTGACTTGATTATCTACCCACTCATCTCCATTCTAGGAATATCTTGAATTTTTGATGTGAGGAAAGGCCAATACAATGTTCTCTGCTTTAAAATAATAAACGCAGCATATAAATATATACTGTGGAATCGAGCAGGCATTAGGGAATGAGAGAGGAGCACCAGTAAGTTTGGGTGCACTTCACCTCTGTTTTGATTCAGACTTTACTCTCTTCAAAGCCAAAGAATTTTTCAGTTTGCTAGGAGAGGGAAAATTCTGCTAGTATAATTGTCTGCTTACCTTAGATGTTCAAGGAATAACACAACTGAATTCAAAAGGGAGTTCCTCTCATTTGTTCTGCAGGTAAGTTTTGCTTCTTGCTTTTTATGCTATCCACTGTTTCATGAGCAGCTTCTTTAACACAGTCGAGTGATATTGTACCAAGACCAATGTATTTAGAATCTTCCTTAGGAAGGAAGGGCTGCCTGTGTCTGCATCAGCAATACACTTGGTATGATAAAAGCAGATGAATAGATCAGAGCATTTTGTACTAAAGCCTCTGCAAATATACTGTAAGTAGTCGGGGTGATATTCATTGGACTAGATACAGCTGATGGTTGGAGGTTGTCCAAACGGCTAGGCATCAGTTAGGGCTGTTTTCCCCCTGTTGGGATTTAAGAGCATTTGATACACATTTGGAATAGAGCTTACAATTTATTTTCCTCTAGAAGGAATCTATTTTTACATGCATAAGCCTCCCTCCAAATTGAGCCAACATGCTGTAACTAGAAAAAATCATGAGGATTTTTCTTGACAAAGTAGTAACCTAGTACCTGTTCAGACTTCATCTCATAACAAAATGTGAGCTTTTGTTCCAGTACTTTGATTCAAATATTAAATATTTAACAAAGTTCTTAAAATACTAGCTTGATTAGCCAATTGTGATTAAATGTTGCTTGGAAGTGATCCAAGACTGGCAAAAAAACATGATGCTTCCTGTATGAAGGTTGCTAAAAAAAAGGACTCTACATCCAAAACTTAGGATCTGAAATATTTAAATACAACACAGTAATCAGAGTAGCAAAAAAAGTGTTCCATATGTTTCTATATTCTCCTCTCCATGAGTGGTTGCTTTTTTATATGCTATGTTTCTACCTTAAAATTTCCTGGATGTTCCACTCTTTTCACACAAATCATCTTTTTTGTTTGTTTCATTTTAGAAACTGTTCAGAGTGTGGCTGTTCAGAAAACTGTTCAGAAACTGTTCAGGGTTCAGGGTTGCAAGCATTTTTTGGAACCTTTTTTTTACAGACTAAGCTTGGCTTTTTTAACACACAGTCTGACTTTCAGATGCCAGCCTATAAATAATTCTCCAGTCTGGAGGGGACAGTTAAGGCATATTTCTTTTCATGTCTTTAGTTCTTGACTTCTCTGTTCAGTACATTACAGTGATTTCGAGGGTTTTCCATACTGGCTGGCTATGAAGCCAGCCATTTAGAAACTGTTAATGGGAGGTTAAGTCTGAAAATTGCCACAGGACCAGCTTCAACATTTCTGTGAAACTTTGATTCAGAGCATGAAATTTCCTTCTTAAATTCCTCCTCTCCGTGTCTCCTTGTAAGAGCCTGCAGAGAAAGTCTGTGTTTTGGCTCTCCTCCTCCAGAGGAGGATGTAACTTTTCTACATTCTGTACAGACTGAATTCAGGTCTCAATTCGATTTCTATTCACATTCTCCATCTGTCCATATCTTCTCTTTAATCTTCTTGCTAATCCATACTTCTGTTTTCCAGCTGGTCCCTCTCTGACACCTTCTTTCATCTAGTTTAAGTGCCTTCTGTAAAAGTACAGATTCTATTATCTCACCTTACTCCCTTTTCAAGCTTTTGGCTAGTGGAAAATCCAGCTGAAACATCAAGTGTGTTTGTCTTACACTGCCTAGCAAGCCTTTCCCCTGGTTTAGGATTGTGAATCCCAAACAAGCTAAATGAAATAGCCATTAGGTGCCCTTGATTAAAATTAAAGACAGGATTTGAAAATAAATAACCAGCATGGGTAATAACTTTGCTTGAAAGCAAATTGAATGCTGAGGGCTTCCTCTGTGTGTGTGAGATAAGAAATTTAACTCTACTGACCCCTGTAAGTCTAGACAAATACTGGATTTGGACAGTCAGCAGTTGCCCAAGGTGGAAAGGTTAACTGTAGAAGTGGCAGGCAAAGTGAATGACTGGCATTTTTCCACTTAAAATTGAGACCTAGGGGAGAGAGAAGATGAGCTTGAGCCTCACGGTTTGTTTTCCATAGTTGTATAGCATTATAAAGCAGAGCAACATAAGCCTCAGGTGATTATAATGGGTTTGTAAATAGTATTTACTTGATAAGCTTATGATTATGTTATTACATGGTTCTGTTCTTGTTGTATATAAGTTATGTAAGATGGCAATAATGAAATAAACTGCAATTTCTTCTTTGAGCTAAAGCTGAAACCAGTGACTTTTTCCAAAATTTTACTGTCTGGTTTAATCATTTACATCACGTTGATATTCCTTGTTTGATGTTAGTTGTAATCCACAGCTGAAATATCATATGCTTCTCTGGAGAATGGAGAGGAATCACTGATTTGTCCTTTGCTCTGTTGATCAGTAATACAGTAGTATAGAGAGTTTTAGAGTAATGCCTCCCAGAGCATTTGTCAGAGATAGTATAGGCTTCTCTGTGTCCTTCTGTTCTTCAGCCCATTTGAATATAGCTTACTTAAGAGCACTTAACCCAGGCAGAGCCATCATTATCTTTATTTCTGTTTCTTCATTAGACCACAAATAAAGAGACCAAGAGCTTAACAAGAAAACCCAAAATATTGTGACAGTGTTAGCGAAGTAGCTCCCCCACCTCCCCACTTTTTTAACTAATAATACCAAATGTCTTTTCTTAGTGGTGTTTTGCAAACAAAGGAAAACAAGTGAAGGGAAATACTGAGCCAGTCTTGCTTCTAACCTTGCTTCCTTTTGCACTAGGTTTGTGATTTTATTTTTATTACAGTCTAGCAAGTTATTCTGCATATACATTACCCATATTGATAAATCATGTTTCACAGACATTGGAATGAGAAACAAATTACAAAACAAGGTAGAACAAGGGAGCAATCTTTTAAGAAATATGCTGAAAATAGTTTTTTCCTGCAGTTCAGAGTATTAAGAGTTTGAGTTTAGTTTGTAAATTTAGTGAACAACTGAGGAAGTGCCATTGCCATACACTAAGTCACAAGCTAAACGTGACTGAAAAACAATTACTTTCAAGAGCAGATCAAGAGATTAAAAGCGCACATGAGATTTAATTTACATTCATAATATTGGTTTTATTCGTTACTACAGTAAAGTCTGTATTTAATTAGATGCTGGACAACAGCAAAAAGTGGAGGCATCCTGCACAGAGTGTGTCTTTTGCTCTGTGTGTTTCTCATGTAGCAGAAATACAAGATTCTTACCCTGTATTTAGTGACTTGGGCTGATGCCAGTGCAGAGCCCTGGGCTGCATCTGAAGATGGTTGCTCACCGCTCTCCAGCCCGTTCTCCCTTCTCTGAATGACTTAAATATGAAAAGTTCTCATCCCACTTGTTTTGAGGTGGAAATTTGTAAACTCTTTGATGTATATTAATTTATTTATTAGCTTTATTTTGATACATTTGAGCACTGATGGTTAAAAAAATGAAAGGGCAAATGATAGAAGTGATGATGCAATGGACTGAAAAAATGGGTTTATTAAATCCACAGGAAATATTAAGAAGAAACAAAATAAGAAAAATACATTATTGGAAAAAATGTTTTAATCTTTAAACAGGAAAAAAAAAAAAGATCAACAGGTTCTTTTTTTTTTCCTATCAAGGTTAGTGCAAGATTATTTCTTCTTTCCAGACTTAGTATTTTCTCATGGTTTGAGTTAGAAGTATTTTCTTTCCAGGGAGACTATTTTTAAAAACTAAAATGTCCTGCTAAAAGGTAATTTTTCTCTTAGTCTCTTCATTTTCCTTAATTATTCTTATTTCTTGTTAAATTTTCTTTTACTGAGTAGCTCTTCTTCCTACTATCTCCACTGCATTTTCCTTAGGGATAGGCCCAGTCAATAGTCTGATGCTACACTCTCTTGAAAGCAGGAAAAAATTGATCCAAGCCAAAACATGCTGCTTAATTTTTAACAGGCTGCTTTTTTTTTGTCCTATATTTAGACCTTAGGATTTGCTTTTGGTAGGAGACCTTTGTTTGAATAGGTTCCTCATGACTTGGTCTTGAGTTTTAATTATTCTTAAAAACAAGTAAAAACTACCCAAAATGTAATGGACATGTATTTCACTTTATAGATTTTAGTTATTTTATGTTTCTAAGCTATTATTATTTTATAGTATTGAATTTGTTATATATCTTGAGTATATAATCTGTAAAAGAGTATAAGAAGGAATTAGAATTGTGAAAGAAAAGCAAATTAGATTACAATTTTTAGGCCAACATCAGATACAAAGTCATCTAGTGTTTTCCAGAAAGAAGTAAGAGAAGATAAAAATGTTTTATTATGACTTCAACATATGTAAACTGATGTTCAAATAACACGATAAGGAATTACACACTAATACACAGAGCTCATAGATAACACATCGTGAAGCGAATTGCATCCGTGATTCATCAGTCGAGATAATCTTCATCACTATTCACCCAGGCTTGCTCCTATTATGTGTACAGTGATGTACTAGAATGATTACAATGCAATCATATTCCATAAGACAGATCTGAGAGCCAAAGAATTTCATGTTTCTTACTGAAATACTGAAACAACAGGTTCTATAAGTATTACTTGTGGACAAGGTTCTTTAATCTTGTTTATGGATGTGCATGAACGCTGTCATCTGAAAATACTATGAAAACCATGTCAGGTTCCTGTCCAGATGATTTAGAAATGAAATACTGTGAAAAACAGTCTTCATTATGAGAGATAAGTTAATGATCTCTATCCTGGTCTGTCCAAATCAGGGCATGATTGACACTAAATAACAAACTTGTGCCCATCTCAGTTCAGAGGGAAATAAATGAATGCTTATTAAGTTAAGCCCCTTTAAGCATTAAATCTGGCTTAGGGTCAAAATATTTATGCAAAGCGATGTTGTGGTTGTCTTACATAAATACTAAATATATTCATACTTATACTTCCATACAAGTATGGAATAAAAATAATATTACTAAGAATTATTTACACATAGATACTCTTTAAAGCTAATATTCTTAGGACTTTTGCAAAAGTGGATTTAGCTTGAAGTGAGAAAAACTGAAATAAAACTTTACACCGATATATTTTATATACCTGAACTGAAGAACAGCACTATTTGTCCACATCAAACAATGGGAAACACCAACTATTTATTTTTTTTTCCCTCAGCTATACATCACTACTAAGCTTTTGCCATTATAGCCTATTACTGAATGTTGATTTTCAGTAGTTTAAATTCTGTGCTTCTTGCCTCTCCAACCACTGATCTCTTCCCTTGCCAGAAACGGAGCTCTCTTTCCAGAGCTGGTTCTTAGCTTGGAGATAGTGTGGTGCATCTCCATCAAAATATCGTAAACTTTGCTAAGTTGATCTTTGTAGAGATATGAAGTGGCAGCATAATGCATGTTAGAAGACCCTTTTTTGTGCTCATTTTTTTCCTGTTTTCCAACTAAATATTATTTATCAAATATTCTCTTGTTAGCATTATCTTAATAATGAATACTCTTTACTGTTCTTCTATTGTACAATACTGTCTTTTAAACTTCTGTTGCATTATTCACATGCAGGTGTGTGTGCATGCACATATGCACGCACAAAAGCACACACAAATGTACTATATTTTCTTCTGAGCTGGTAGGGGGCACATCTTTGAGAAATGACATTTCTATAGTTCTGCTTTAAGTCCAAGTACTGATATTTCTTTTATAAATCTTGTCAGAAGACGTATTGAGACATTGTGCATTGGTCTCCTGTAGGGCACAGTGGAAAAAGAACTATTTCAGGTTTCGAATCAATCATTAGAACATCCATGATGACATCTGGACCCAAGCTAAACAAGTTTGACACAAAGTAAAAGTTAAAATGTCAGTAGTATATTCAGTAGTTACCTTTAGTTTGGACACTTTGGGCTAATTCTTTGGCCTTTACTCTTCCACTGGGCTAGAATGTGCTTTTGAGTAATTATTTGCATTCAAAGTTTGATTTGTATTCATTTCTTGGTAAACTTTGAATAAGTTCAGATTAGCTTCAGACTGACTGCTGTCACCAGAAATGTTAGCAGTAAGAACACATGTGAAAATCGAAGAAAAGTAGCCAACCCAGATGTGTGTGTGAGATGAACAAACATTTCTGCCATCTCATGTGCATACTTTGAGAAACAGAGCCAACTATATTAAAAGTGCTATTTGCAATCTTTTTCCAGAAAACATGACTGTATGAAACCAATGTGAAGAATTCCAAAAACATATTTTAATGTTAATTTCTTATGTTGCTCTAGTAAAAGTTATTATGAGCTGCATGTTCTAGTGCAGTCCATGTACACGTAGTCAAGCAGAGAACAATTCAAAGCAAGAATAATGATAGCTCAGAAGATGAAATTTTTTTTTTATTCTTTCATTTTGTGTCTGCAGTGAAACTATATGCAACATTCAAGATCAACCTTGCAGTTTTCATTTCTATGTGGTATCCTATCAGATCTCGATTGTTTTTTTAAGTACTGGTTCTCATTTTCTTTGATACAAGTATAGGTTTAGAAACTGTAAATAGGACATCTTTCACATTAATGTCTGTTATTTTCTGCTGCTTTTTCTTTATTTTTAATTTCATTACTGTTTAAAAAAGAAGCTTGCCAAATTTCTCTCTTTCTGTCCTGCTTGTCACAGTAACCAGAAATGGAAACAGGAAGGTCATAATACTAAAATAGTATAATTGATATTAAAATAGTAGAAAGAAAATAAATTAAAGGTTACTGCTGTCTTCTTCTTTAACCCTACACAGTTTGATCAAATATCACATGGATTGCAAGGCTGTAATCTGATTGAATTTCTCCACTTATTTTTATGAAAATTAATCTTGATTGCAGGATGAATCATAAATAGCCGATATATATAAAAATTGCCCAAATAATGAGATATAAAATCATTTATTTAAATCTATTTATCTTAAAAAAATGGAGGCTCTTATTAAAATTAGGACTTTCTCCCAGTTTCATTCACAGTTGTGTTAATCAAGAGTTGATTGTCTTTCTTAGACTTCCTTGTTGAAGAGCTGTTAAGTCCAGTTTGGTTTTATATATTGTCAAATGATGATACTTTTGACACATCTCTTTTTGCCTCTGTGGATTAAACTCAGTGTAATACCACTGAGTTAGTTTGAAATGAGGTATGAATTTAAACAGTTAACAGTGAATTTTTTTTTATTCCGTAAAGATCTTTTTATTTGTATCAATATAGCAAATTTATGTACATATTTATTCAAGAACTTAGGACTTCTTTGAAAGGAAAGCTTTTTGGAGGTTTAATGGAAAAGGAGGAGAACTGCTTTTGTTTTGTTTAGTGTGTATCACTTGGAAAGGAGTTTACATCAAATTGGAAAAGCCATTCTTATCTCAGAATAAGAACAGAGATCTAGGGCTGTGGAATACATGGTCTGACTAGGAAACTTTTTCTACATTAAAAAAGATCATAATGAAAAATCTGTACATCCTGTGAGTAGTTTCAGCACCTCATAATCTCAGCCATCTGTGACAGACTATCTGTTCTGCCTGTCGACAGGTTCTTTTACATCTGTTTAAAGAGGGAGAGGGTTGTGTTGGCTGAAACTTTGAGAGAGAGAGAGAGAGGTGGCTTCTGCTCTGGGAGCTACTGCACATGGTTGAAGGGGAGATGTTCACATACTTCAGAGAAGCATGGGTAGAGAGATGGAAATAAAAAGAAATCTCGGGGCAGAAATTCAGGGAAACACTAAGAAATTGCTGAAAAGAGAAATAAACAGACTCAGTGTGAGCTGATGGAGAAGTTCTCATGTCCTGTTGAGCTAGAGGAGATCACGCAGAACATGCTTTAGACCATAAAGCTTTTGAGTTGTTGGAATGGAGTGAAGGCTGGAAGCAAGTGGTACAGCGGGCAAGGAGAATTTTATAAATCCCTTTTTGTTACTGTTCAAGCCTTGCCTAATTCCATTTGAAAGTGTTGCCTGTATCCGTTGAGATAAAATCCTGTCTCTTAGTTTACAAGCCCTTTTGAGCATTTTTTTTGTGTGCCCTCTGTAAAGAAAAGGTCTAAGTAGTTTCACCACAGCCTCTGTTTGATTCAGAGTCCTGTCATGCCATCTAGCACAGCATCTAGAAAGCTTATGCCTATTGGTCTTCTCAAACTCCCTACTTTATCTGTGGCTTAGAGTTAGGCATTATGAACACACTCTTGGCTTTAAATCTTTGACTAGGTAAAAGAGTCTTTAGCTTCACATATAATACAAGTTTATCAAATTGCTCAACTGGCTGTAGGACTGTATTTCTGTTTGATTATTAGTGTGCAGTGATGGACATCTTGACAGCTCTGCCACAACCATGAAGTATTTTTGGTCAATATTGAATCTGAAAACCCATATGGGACTATGTGTGGTACCAAACTAGAGTAAGAAATACTCTTTTTCTTAAGTAGAAGAATAGATTTTCTGAAATAGAACCTGCATTTTAGAGAAAGAGATCAGTCAGGGCTCTGCTCGCTCTACCACCTTTAGTATTAGTCCAGGGGAGCAAAACTTCATGAGCAAGGGAGGAAACAGAATAAACACTGCCCAAGCAATGAAACTGAGCTCAGCCAAGAGCCTTTGATTGCCCGGGAGAGGCATCATCAAGAAGAACCACAGAACTAGGAAAGATTCCTGTGTGGAGAAAATGATTAAAACCCTGCTACGAAGTAACTGCTGCATGAGGAGGTCACAGCAGGAATTCCAGGAGTGGGATTGACCTCTCCTATCTCAAGACATTTGTGACATGAACATCTGTGCGACCTGAGGTTACGTCTGCAGTCAGGAAGAGCAGATGTCATTCTCCCATGTGTCACATTGCACCTTTAAAAATCTGTTTCTTTCATTTCAGTAGTCTAGGGGGCTAACTCAGATTAGATTTGTACATTTGGTCAGATGATTCCTGACTTTAATGAGTAAACCAGGATTGTGGGCAATATGTGGAGTCTTCTTGGCCTTTGGAGGAAGTCAGTAGCTAACAGACAGAAAAAGCCAAGAATTTCTGACACTCTTTGAGTTGCATTTTCCTTTAAAATAAGATTAAGACTTTCTTTCATAGAGAGGGATTTTTCAGTTATAACTGAAAGTTTATAAAGTAGTTTGGTATCGGTTGAACACAGATGGTGTTAGTTCAGCATATACATATACTGCTGATAAGTATAAACTGTTCTGCATTTTTCTCACCAGTGTTCTCCAGCCAGAATTCTCGGTTGGATTGCAAAGACGTTTAACAGTATGTTCTCATTGCCTGGGAAAAAGACTTCTTATAGACCAGTAAAATTTTCCATAAGATGACTGAACACTGGAGCAGGTTGATCAGAGACATTGCAGAATCTCCATCCGAGGAGATACACAAAAGCTGTCTGGACAAGGTTCTGGGCAGCACGCTTCTAAGCAGGGAGGTTGGACCAGTTGATTTGCAGAGGTTTCTTCCATCCTCAACCGTTCTGTGATTCTGTGAGATGAGAGTTTAAATTAAAGCTCACTATCAGGAGACTCTGGGGAATAACATACAACAATTTGTGTATTACATGATGAGGAGCACTGTTTGACAACTTACCATGAGTGAACAAGCCTCCACTAAGAATGTTGCACTATCTTTAAAAAAATATTTATTCTAAGAACTTCATTAGTCCAAGATGAATGAAGTGGCTAATGTCTTTTACTGCTACAAAAAGGTTCATGCTCAACTACTTCTGAATTTATTTCATCCATTAATATAATATCTTTTAGTAAACCTGAAATGAGCCTCATTGCTTTTAACATGACTTTTTGGAAGTACCAATGGCAAAATATCCTTGTATCAGAACCTGCTCCTGAGGAACAGTTAATTCTGTGTCACTGCTTAACCCAGAAAAGAGCATGGACTGGAGACACTAGGTAATCAGGCGCAGGCAGCATTTGCATCTTAATCCAGCACAGGCATCAAACAGTCCATTTGCTTCACAGAGATTTTGATAGCTTTTCACAAATTACACTGGGAAGTTCTGTATTCCTGATTTAGTATGCCTCTTTGATTCACTTAATGAAACATTAGGGGGGAAAAAGTGATGATTGACTAAAAAATCATTGATTATGCTATTAGTAGACTGTGTTATAGTGGCATATGTAGTTCCTGTAAGTCTATAGCCTTTTTCTTGATCCTGTTAATTCCCTATGGCACAGCAATTCTAGTTTTGTCATTGCTGTTTCTCCAGATGGTGAATCTTCCTTGACTCCAGATTGCTGCCACTTGCACATTGTTCCTCATACCTTATCCTCTGATTTCATAATCTTATGCCTTGTCTAAGCAGAATATTCTTCACAAACTTTCATGAGTGATGGGGAGGATATTATCTAGATAAATTCATTTGTTCATCAGTTCATCAGTCATTCATCAGTTTTTGTTGTCGTTGTTGTTTAAAAAAAATGGGATATCTTCTGAAATTTCACAAAAAATGCGTATAGGAAAGGGTTTAATTCAGTGAAAATCATTTCAATACAGACCACATAGTGACAATGTTGCGTCGTTAGGCATCTCCAACATAGCACTTATTTTATATATCCTGTGACATTTTCAAACCCTCGATAGCAAAGTCTGAAACGTGTATTTATCATTCAGAGCAGAAATTCTGACCAGGATCTTCTCTGTTTTTAGAACAAGTTTCTTCTGTATGGCCTTCTTCCCCTTCTCTTCCTTCCCCTCCCCAGCTCCCTTTTTTTTTCTTNGAAGTGGCTAATGTCTTTTACTGCTACAAAAAGGTTCATGCTCAACTACTTCTGAATTTATTTCATCCATTAATATAATATCTTTTAGTAAACCTGAAGTGAACCTCATTGCTTTTAACATGACTTTTTGGAAGTACCAATGGCAAAATATCCTTGTATCAGAACCTGCTCCTGAGGAACAGTTTCTGATACAGATTCCTCTCCCCTGCTCCCTTCTTTTTTCTTCTTCAGAGACTGAATAGTGAGAAAAATATATTATTTACTCCATTTAGTACAGGCATTTTGATGAAGAACAGTGCTCAGGTCTAACAGTTTGACAGATGTCCATTGTGCTGCCTCAGTCAGCTTGCCAGAAGATTTTTCCCCATTGTACATAACAGAGATGCACATAATTTCATATGCATTAAATATAATTGGACAGTGCCTCTCTCATATGAGTACATATCTCAGGGCACTTTACAAAGATAAGTAATGTAATTACAGAGATAAATACCACAGAATAGCAAAGGGGAAAAGAAATGAAGAATAAGAAAGAAAATAGTTGTTTTCAGATGAGCTTTTAAGATAATGTTGGTATATGAGATAGTCAGAAATTTTGCCATTTTGTATAAGACTTAAACTGCAGAAGAAACTTCACAGATAGTATTGGATCATACTGGGAGAGCTGATAAAAGGACTACTGCCTCTTCAGGGAATAGGAAAAAAAAACCAATATTGCTTATAGAGATCAGCCAAGGAAATGAAAACATAACATTGTAAGTAATGTTTATGTTCATTAAAATGAATTGAATATACACATATGGAGTATTGTTGGAGTTAGAATATTTGGAATCAAAGTCTCAAAATATTTTATGTCATTCTTCTCACGAGCTGTTTTTCCACTGATCATTCAAACTGCTGTTGCTTATTTTAACCAGTGCAAATAAGAGAAGTACCCCATTGCTCTTATAGGCAAAATTTGACCTACAGACTGTTCTCAGTCCTGTTCCAAGGGACTCATAAGAAGGTTAGTGTTGGTGTACAACTGTCTCTCCCATGCAGATGTCAGAGAACAGCTAATATGCACACAGTAGTAGATGAAAAAATAGGTTTAGATACCTTTGAAAATCACAGTGTAAGGGCCACATCTGTCTGTAGTTTGCATATCAAATCTTCATTGAGTTTCTCCTTTCTCCTCCTAAAATCAAAAGAAGCATATGGGCTTTTATGTGTTTAACTGAGGAAAGAATTTGATATGTCCTGTCACGTCAGCTGTTAGGAAGTGCGGTGTGCTGCTCCCCTTGCATTTGAAGTGAAAATGGCAATTTCAAACAATTTCACAGAGGAAATGAAAAGAGCAAGAGGAGGGAAAGTACAGAAGTGTTCATCTGCAGTGAGAGTGACTCTCTGATTGACACAAATGAAAGCAAAAAAAATCTGAAAAATATTTGTTGTTTTGGAAATAGGCTGCTTCTAAAAATTGTGTATTGGTTTTAACAGAAGAGAAAACCATCTCCACAGAACCTCCAAACAAGTGAAAACACATGATAAAATCAGACTGACTGGCATCTTAGTGCTGCTGCCTAGTGATTTAGAAACTAGTTTTCTGCCTGAATGCTCAATCCCCAAGGCAAAATACTTGCAGAAAAATGGAAGGAAGAGTTGCATTAAAGAAAACCTCTGACATATTACTCATGAAGCAGGGTGTTTCCCTTCCATATGCAAGACCAAATTCAGCTCATCTAATTCATGAGGTGGATACTCCCACTGCCAGCAAGGGCATATAAGGGAAGACGATGCAGATTGCCTGATACATTTTTACTGATGATTAGAACCTTTT
Organism: Crypturellus undulatus; assembly: GCA_013389825.1. NCBI lineage: Eukaryota > Metazoa > Chordata > Aves > Tinamiformes > Tinamidae > Crypturellus > Crypturellus undulatus. The sequence continues at coordinate 404,829 of VWPW01021544.1, read as the reverse complement.
CACAGCACTTCATTCTCAGCACTGATTATGAGATTATCTTTTATAAATACATGTTTTTCTTAAGATGAAGAATTTATCTGCCTCCTTTTATCCAGGTAGAGGTGGTTTCCACACACTGTGATTCTTCATGCAGTAACAATGATCCTGTATTTGCCTTAGCCAGTTGAGTGAAATCTCTATTTTTGCTGTAATGTTTGTTAGAAAAAGTCAACAACGCTGATTATTTGTGGTTAGTGGCTTCTTAATAATAAATATTATTCCAGGAGGGTCCTCAAGAACATTCACAAGAATATTTCCTTGCACAGACAAGCTACAAAACATTTTCCTGTATCATTGTCTGCATCCTACAAGATGAAATTGAGGATTCCATATTCATAATACAGCAATCTAACATTAGTGTATTATCTTAGGGTGTCTTTTGGAACTAGGTTTCATCTACTAGTACCTTTAAAGATTATAGCAAACTACTAAAAGATTTTTCATCAATGATAATTGGTCACCAGTTGTTTTTAGGCCAACTGGATTATTAAAATAATGAATTACAGAAATTTCTACTTGTACATATTAGTATATTTCTAGCTATGAATAGCAAGTACTATAACACTAAGTAACACATAGCAACCCTTTACACACCTGCCCATTTCCATTGCAGTTTGTGTTGGGAGCTGGTCAGGGGGAGAATTAGTGTGGCCTTTGTTTTTTGGTTTGTTTGTTTGGTTTGGTTTGGTGTTTTTCTATACATGAAAGATCCCAAATGTGATGTGTTTTGGGACATCAACATGCATCTTTGTAACTGCTGCCAATGTTGAGACTGATGAACAGGTTTTTGACTATATAGTCCTTATTTGAAGACAAAAACTTTTATTTGGATTGTTTTTCTGATACTTAGGGTACTACGAACTTTCTGCTGGCATTTCAAGTCTAGTCCTAAGAAAATGAGAGATTTTGTTTCTCTAGAGTGCACATGAGGCTTTTCTCTCCAGAGTCTGTAGAGGATTGTGGCGAGGAGTGCTTTCAGCTATGAACTTTATCTTCTTTTTTTTCATAGCATGTAGGACATTATAATGGAGTTTAACTTTGTAATACTACCATATAGGTAGTCTAACATGGCTATTTACGTATCCCAGTCAATCTAGTGGTGCCCAGCTCTAATAAACTGTAAAAAAAGTAAGAGGTACTTGATTTGTCCACACATACCATACCCATTATTTCTTTTTTTTTTATATTAAAAATTATACATGAATTTTAGGTGCAGTGCTAAAAGAATGCTATTTAGACAGTTTTAAACATTGCAGAGGAAAAAAATTATGTTTTCTTGTGTGGAGCCTCAGATCACAGAAAATCCTAAATTATAGAATGCTGTAAGAGCAGGCAATAATGAGCGTTATATATGCACTATTAAAATATAACATAGTCAGCATGCATATAGGAGTTGTAAATCCAAGAGTGATAACTGAGTTCTTTGAGTAGATGTGTCTAATAACCAAGAATAGCTGGATGAATACAGAGAAAGGAGGATACAAGAACAGCACCACATTTTATTCCAACAAATTTAATTGAGGTGGAAAAATACGAAAAAGTTTCATTAAAAAAAAAGACTGGGCAACAGGAATCATGGAAAGTGGAAAGTCATTGCAGATCCTCTGAGTCAGTCAGTCTGCAGTAAAAAATATCATTTAAAAACAAATAAGATGCAATAGAACATATGAGCATTTCCTAGTGCTTGGCTGGTTTTTGTAACGGGTCAGACGTCTAGTAGCCTCATCAGCAAAGCCATCAAATCAGAGGAGACAAAAATTATTAGAAAAAAGTATTCTGATGTAAATACTCAAAAGGAAGAGGGTGGTCATCTCAAAGGAATTATTCTAAAGCCATCACAAAATTTTAAAAAGTTGAGAAGCTTTTATACAAATGTTTGTAAAAATTAAAAGTCAGGAAATAGTGCAAGTCAAGTCTAATGTGTACTAGCAAGGCAGCAAGTACTTAAAATAGAGAAAAGTGGCTGGATTTCCCAATTGGTCCTTTTTTTAAATAATTCTTTGGAAAAAAAAAATAGAATGTGGTGAAAAAAAATAGAATGTGGCCTTCACTCATCTTGTTACTTTGGTAGTTAAACAAATTAAATGAAATATACAAATTAAATTTAACTGTTTTTTATTATAATCTGCAAAAATATTGCAGTTGAACTTCCCTTAAATCTACCCATTCTGTTCCCAGGTAGCATGGTAATATAATTGATGATGAACATATCCAGGAAGAAGAAAACAAAGCACAATTTATTGAAGTGCTAAAATATAATAATTTTCATAATTATTTTTTCATATAAAATATCAATGAAAAATAATTAAAGCTGTCCTCTGTCATGTGTTCTCTTGTGAGAATAGTAACTGAGACCTAGAGGCAATCAATATTTTTGCAAAAGCAAGGCTTCACCTCCCTGCAGTGTCTCATCAGTCTGAACTTTTTGATATGTAGTTGGAAACAAGATACTTTTTTTTAATAAAATGCCTTATAAATTAACACTGGGATTTATTCATAAGCAAGAGCTCTGATATCCCAATATAATCAAGTATCATATACCTTTCCGTGAGTGTGCTGTTAATAGCTGTTCCCCAATACCAGTGCCAATCTGTGACTGTTTCACCATCTGTGATTGCTATTTCAGTTTGGGAGGGAGGTATAACTGTGGTAATGGACTGGATATAGAATGTAAATCAATAGGCAGCCAGATGATTAATTTGCCTTTGATTATAACTACACACTGAGCAAGAGAAAATTAGTTTCTTTGATTTGTTGGTACAACAGAGGTTTGGGAAATAGCCACAGGAAGCTGAAAACAAAATTAAATTACTTTTATTTAAATCTGAAACATGCAAAAATTGATAGAATTTAGATGAAGAGGATGAATGAGCTTAACTGACATTTGGAAAGACATAAATGTTTATTTAAAGATTCATAGCAAATAACCTGCTGATTATTGTGATTTGCTAAGGTTAGATAACAGGAGCAGCAAAAGAAGGTTGACATCTTAAAACTTTTATAATTTGTTGACAGAATATCAGGATAAGGCTGGGAAATTACAGTCCGTTTGGGTTTTTTTTCCCCTAATTAGGATTAATTTTGTTGATTTATATGATTTGTAATCTGATTGAAGTAGTGGGTTTTTTTAGAAAAAAAAAACTATTTTTACTCTGTAGCGGTTAATGCTTGCTAAAGTGTGATGCTTATATTGTGCCTGCAGAGGTAGAAATAAAGTCAACATTCTTTTTACTCCCTTATTAAGTGGTGCAAAAGTGTTTATATATGTCACTATCAAGATGGCTGCAATCTGTAATGTCTGAGGTGGTTATTTCTAGAATATGTGTATGGAAAATTCTTTTATCCATTACTGGAGGAAAATCCATTAGAAGTTTTTGAGAATGTAGGATAAAATTTCAAAATCATCCAAGTCTCACTTCTTAACATATACCTATATTGTGTGGGAACCTAAGTTTACTTCAAAGCTAATATGCATCTTTCAAAAACCCTTGTAATTTAGGCAAGAAAGCTCACACTTAGACAACTATTTTCATAAAGCACAAAAATCTTCCTGGAAAAAATATCTGTGCCAGCGTAAGTAAGGCAGAAATAGAAAGGAGGCTGAGGACTATGTGTTGTACAAAGTAGGATGACAAGGAGAAAGTTGACTGGTTTTCAGAGCAAGTTATAGATGCTAGGTATGTACTCCATATCTACCATAGAGACTTCTGTTATACTGCATATACAGTATATATATTAATATATATTTGTATATAATATTTTATATATTATTTCTCTTAAATGTTATATAGAAATAAGTTGTGTCACCCCCCCCAACCTACACTCGGTATGCTTGTGTATGATTATATGAGATAAAATAAACTTTTAAATTACAATCTCACCTCAATTTCAAGTATTTAAGGTTTTTTTTTTAATATTAGTCTAAACAAAATCGTAGACAGTATCTTTCCTAATTTGGATCAGATAGATAGTTTATCTTCCTGACCTTTAAGAGTCTACAGCATTTTTTCTTCATGCCATTTGCTGCTGCTTATTCGCAGATACCACAAGCCTCCTCTGAATCAGAGAAAGTATGTGGTTAAGACATAAAGCCAAACCATGAGAAATTTGTAAACAGATTGTGATTTATTAGAGATGAGGCCTCCAGAATAGTGATTCGGTTTTGCTTCTTCTATTTCAGACGAAAAGTTCTTCAAGCATAACTCCATCAGGCACTCAGAAGAAGGTGAAGAGGACTCTGCCCAACCCACCTCCAGAGGAAGCAACAGCAGGAACCCAGTCACCGTATTCCTCTGTGGGGTCGGTTTCACGCAGAAGGATTTGTCGGACCAATACTATGGCCAGAGCCAAAATTCTTCAGGATATAGACAGGGAACTGGATTTGGTTGAACGGGAATCAGCTAAGCTTAGAAAGAAGCAAGCAGAGCTAGATGAGGAGGAAAAGGAAATAGATGCCAAACTGAGATACTTGGAAATGGGCATCAATAGGAGAAAAGAAGCCCTGTTAAAGGAAAGAGAGAAGAGAGAGCGTGCCTATCTCCAAGGAGTAGCAGAAGAACGTGATTATATGTCAGACAGTGAAGTTAATAATACCAGGTCAACCAGAATAGAAACTCAGCATGGCTTGGAAAGACCACGTACTGCACCCCAAACAGAATTTAATCAATTTATGCCACCACAAACCCAACCAGAAACTCAGTTTGCCCCTGCTACAAGTCCATATACTCAGTATCAGTATTCATCTCCTGCCCTGCCTACTCAAGCACCAACTCAATTTACACAACAATCACATTACCAGCAACAGCAGCCTTTATATCACCAGCAGGTTTCACCTTATCAAACTCAGACAGCTTTCCAAACAGGAGCTACTATGACATATACTCCACAGGCTCAACCTCCTCCAACTCAACAACCTTCGTATCAACTCCCATCACAGATGATGGTGATACAACCAAAGCCAAGGCAAACAACGTTATATTTGGAGCCTAAGATAACCACAAATTATGATGTGATTCGAAATCAGCCTCTCATGATAGCTCCAGTTTCAACTGACAATAGTTACGCAGTTTCCCAACTGGGCAGTAAATACAGTACTTTGGACCTAAGGATAGGATTAGATGAGAGAAGCAGTATAGCAAGCAGTCCAATATCAAGCATATCTGCAGATTCTTTCTATGCAGACATAGACCACCATCATACACCACGGAATTATGTATTGATTGATGATATAGGAGAACTTACTAAAGGAACAGGAACACTTGGTTCCACTTTTAGCCTCCATGAAAAAGATCTGACCAAAACAGATCGATTACTTCGCACAACAGAGGCCAGGAGAGCACAAGAAGTGTCAGACTTCCTAGCACCACTACAGACTTCTTCTAGGTTACATTCCTATGTTAAAGCTGATGAAGACCCAATGGAAGACCCTTATGAGCTCAAACTTCTCAAACATCAGATAAAGCAAGAGTTCCGTAGAGGTGCAGAAAGTCTTGATCACCTTGCTGGCCTGTCACAGTACTATCATGCAGATAGCAGCTATAGGCATTTCCCCAAATCTGAGAAATACAGCATAGGTAGACTTACCCTTGAGAAACAAGCTGCCAAGCAGCTACCCGCAGCCCTCCTTTACCAGAAGCAGTCGAAGCACAAGAAAGCTTTGATAGATCCCAAACTAACTAAGTTTTCACCTATCCAAGAAAGCAGAGACCTAGAGCCTGATTATTCAAGCTATATGACATCTAGTACTTCATCACTTGGTGGAATTACTACTAGGGCAAGGCTTCTTCAGGATGATATCACTTTTGGCCTTAGAAAAAATATCACTGACCAACAGAAATACATGGGACCAACACTGGCTTCATCTATTGGAGCAAGCCTTGGGACTGCACTAGGTCCAACAATGAGATCCACATTACAAGATGAAGCTGACAAGTCTTATAGCAGTGGTAGTAGATCTAGACCCTCATCCAGACCATCCTCAGTTTATGGACTTGATTTATCATTAAAAAGGGATTCTTCCAGCTCTTCTTTAAGACTGAAAGCCCAAGAAGCAGAACCCCTGGATGTTTCCTTTAGTCATGCAGCACCTTCTGGAAGACCTAAACCCACCAGTTTACCTATTAGCCAAAGCAGGGGAAGGATCCCAATAGTAGCACAGAACTCAGAAGAAGAGAGCCCACTAAGTCCTGTTGGTCAGCCAATGGGAATGGCAAGAGCAGCAGCTGGACCTTTACCACCAATATCTGCAGATACCAGGGACCAGTTTGGATCAAGCCATTCATTGCCAGAGGTCCAGCAACATATGAGGGAAGAGTCACGGACTCGAGGCTATGATCGAGATATTGCCTTCATCATGGATGACTTCCAGCATGCCATGTCAGACAGTGAAGGTAAATTAGGCCTCAGACTGATATCTTACTATCACAACGCAAATCCTCATTTCTATGCATGTGTCTGATTTTTATTATATTTCAAAGACTGGTTCTTCTTTCTGTTTTTTGGTGCATCGGTGTATCTACTTTTTTTTCTTTTTTGGGGGGGAATGGGTATTTGTTTTATTTTATATTTTTTACTTATCTTAACAGAGTTGTCTGGATGGTGTTAAGCTACTTTAGCATGCTCACTGTATTGTTGTTGATTTGCTTTCTTTTTGGTTTGCTTGTGCATTTTCCTTTTTATTTGTTGATGTTTACCTTTCTAAAGATACTATATAGACTATTCCATGTATAATTCCCTACCATCCATCCATCAGTATCTATGTGGACCATTCCCCAGTGACCATGAGTCATTGCACTTAATTGCAACAGTTTTTGTTGGAATTTGGAAAATAATTCCCAAATCCTCTGAAAAATTCTAGTAATTTTATTTGCATGAAACACCATAATAGAATTCAAGAACTGATAATTTCATCTCCTGATGCACCTTTTTAGATCTATGTTTATATGGAAATAGTATATTCATTAAGTACATACTGTATGTTAGAACCATATAGAATTTAACATGATAGAAAAATAACATTCTACATATGGTTTGTTAAAAGCATCCTGTCATGTGGATTTCTGTGCATTCAGAATTGTGATGGTGTAAGATAATTTGTCATTTGGACAGTGCAAGACAATCTCATCCTTCAATAAACTTGCATAAAGTATTCTACTTCTGTTGGTGGATTATGAAGCCTAGTTGGTTTTATGTGCACCCTGTCCAGCATCTCTGCCAAATAAGCACAAGAGATTATCTCACTTAGGTTCATGAAAGGAACCTTTCTGAAGTATTATAAATGGTGCAATTAAAGAATGTTTCTTCTAATAAGTACAGCAGAATGATAAAGCTTATGTTAATTATGTACTTGCTTGTTAGACTGAATTCAGATTTAATATATTCTAAATTGTTTAAAAATCTAAAGGCAGTTTGAAAGAAAATGAAACTAATATTTGAATTGTATGTGCTATCTTAACTCTTTCCTATGTGTATTAACTGCACAATAAAAGAGACTTTGCATGCGATATATTGTCTGTAAATGGCAATGATTGTCTCAAAAGACATATTTGCATGATTACAAAGTAGTATGGTTTATTTTTCAGGTTTACATTAACTTCAACTCTTGTATTATTCCATTTTTTTTACATAAGCTTAGTCTTTCATATGGGTTAGAAAATTAAATTTAAAAAATCGATGTTATTTGGGTATGAGAGGAAAAATACTTTAAAGAGATAATTCCAGTTCTTAAGAAAATTACATCATTCTTCTCCTATTCAGCCTTTTAACACATTTTTTAAATAAGAATTTGCGATTAATAATTATAATTTGCATTACAGTATACACTACTATTGGTATGTTTTCATTAAAATAACTGAGTCAAATGCATTCTTAGAAAAAAAAAAGTCTTGTGATAATGAATATCAAAGCTGCAACGTTCCTCATTATAAACTTAAAAAATAAACTTTTTTTGACGTTCTAATTGTTTTTTATAAATCCCATTCCACACAAATATCAGAGGCACATAGAAATAGGACTCTGAGACCAAACTGTTTAAGTTCATTTCGGAAAGAGCTATAATATACTTACATACTATAATGATTCTTAAAACCATATTTCAGCACTCGAGTAGTACCTATGATAGGATTACAAATTTCAGCTCAGAGGTTTCCATTGAAAATAATGGATGTTCTCAACTTTGGAAACACAGGATACTTTTTCTGTTTTTAGTGCAGTGAAATCTCTGGTATAATAAAGTAGCTCCTAAGTAATCCCAAAGCTACCACAACTTCCACAAACTATTAAATAAGTTGAAAATACTAGTTTTCAAGGATGACGAAGCCACTGCTTAATTTTATGGATGTCAGTAATCCTTAAATGAATTGACCTGGATGGTTATCTCAGTGGATAGAAATTGTTCCTTTTCTCATCTCAAAGATACATCTTCTCTTTTATGTGCTATTTTGTTAATTCTGCAGTAAAGTTTAGAAGTTTAAAATTCAGTTTTGAATATATCAAGAAAATTAGGATGCACACTGATTTTTGACTGTGCACACCCCAGTTTGGAGTATATGATGAAATCTTCTTTACCAATTGTCATTGTAAATGGGATGACGTGTAGTGTCAAGGTTCAGGGAAGAAACGGTAGTGTCTGTTAAGGATGTTTAAGTGTAACACAGCTAACCAAGTGTAACTTGCCATCTATGGGATTTAGGATGACTTAATTCTCTATCATCTAGTGGTTTTTTAGCTCTTCAACCTGAAGTCCAACCTCATCTTTTTAAAATGTGGGCAACCAATAGCATGGGACCTTACTCACTTCCATGGGAGGCTTTGCAGATGCAGAAACAGGGCCTTAGCTTCTACAAGCACCAGTGCCTCACCTTGGCTGTTCCAGGGTTCTAACTAAAACGAGTCCCAGCTAATCAAGCCAAAAACCACTGTGTGAGTGTGTGTGTGTGTGGATATGTGTGATGTGCATGTGCCTATATACACATACATACATATTTCCTATAAAATACACACATTCATCCTAGTTTTGACAAAAAATGTAGGCTGCTGTGGACTGTGGTATTGACCCCTGTATATGAGCTAGCTTTTCTAAGCAAGAAATCCAGCAAAAGTAATCTCAGATGAGACAGAAAGTGACCAAATTGTATTCTTTCTCTTGTTCATCTAATGACACAGATTGTGATAGTTAGCATTAGTATCTAGGATCGGAAGAGTGCTTTAGATCCTTAATATAAGCCTCAGTAAGAAATTCTCTTGAGATGAGTTATGAAACAATCTAATTCATGCAGGCAACCAGTCCGCACAAATGACTAAAGCATTTTGCCTGTTAAATCATAACTATTTAATACTAGCAATTAGACACTAGCCAGGCAAGATTCAGCTTTTAATAAGGTCTCTTTTACTTCTTGTGTGCTGGTCTAAATAATTTTTAAAGTCATTTCATACAATATTAAATTAATGCACACATTAGAAGTAATAGATTGCATAACATCTGGACTAAAATAAACATTTATCCAAAGACTTAACGTAATATGTGATGACTCTTTACCACATAAACAATATTCCTTTTTAAAAAAACTTGTAAATCTATTACTCCTGTTTTTAGAGAAAGTTAGTGAAATGGTCATGAGAAAGATCAGCCTTTACCAGAAAGCTTTTTGCCGGTCATTTGGCAAACCAATTAGACCATGTCAACTTTAACAACAAAATTATGTATCCTACAATTTATATTTTAAATTCTCTTCTTTGTCATGGAACAATTGCATTCTGTTTTGTTATTATACCAACAATTGACCCGATTTTAGATTTGCTATTTTCTGGTGTTTTCTGCTGAAACAAATATACTATCTTTCTTCTATTTCTACATGTACCTTATTTATTAGAAGTTAAAATTCAAACTTTCAGTACACACTAATTAGGTGTGTATTGCTTTGCTTTACCCTGAGGGTCAGTATAGACGAAAATCTCTGTGCTGTATAGTATAAATATTATGGAGCACATAATAGCTGATTCTGAACCTAATAGAAAGCAATGATGTCAGATTTCAGTAGGCATAAATCTATCTATTTACAAAACTGACTTCAGTCAGGGTTATTTCATTCCCCAGTAGATTTTGTACCACTGTGAAAATGTTTCAAATATAAGAAAATAAAGCTTCTAAAAGGAACACCATTCTGGTTAATTTTCCATGCACAAAGAAAGTGAATAAGGCAAAAATCAGTGAATGGAATTCAAAATAAGAAGACATGCAATATTTCTGCTTAGAATTATGAAGAATGTAGCTTGGTTTGTTCATTTCATAAAGCAGACTCAGCTTTCCTATAATACCGTTTCAGAGTTCTCCAAAATATTTTTAAAAATATTCAATTAAAAAGTGTAGGAACTGTGGAATTTGGGTTTTGGGGGGTTTCTTCTATCTTAGTAAAATGTATCTACTTTGACTGATTTTTCACCAAGCACTTTAGAAATGTGTGACATCTGCCATGTGCTTTTGAGATACCAGAAGGAAGTGAAGGTAGCATTCTGCACCGGGTTTCTCCTGATACCTGATATCCATAGCTGAATATCCACATAGACACAGCCCTTTCACTCTAATTTGTTACTAATAGCTAAATTATGCCTGAGTTCAATGTCTCTAATCTTGCCTGTAACTTTGCTTTAGCTGCATGGCCAATTAATAACCACTCTGCATGTTTGCTATGCACAATGCACATTACTGCCCTTTCACCAGCACTGGATCAGAACATTTGACCTGTCCTTGGTTTTCAAAGCCTATCATCTCCGGCGTGAAGAAACAGATTGGTTTGACAAGCCCCGTGAATCCCGTTTGGAGAATGGACATGTCCTGGACAGAAGGCTACCAGAGAAGTTAGTACACTCTCGCCCACCAAGTCAACACCAAGATCAAGTAAGTTGTGCCCGTAGTTTTATAAATGTCTAAAAGTTTAATCATTATACTCTCTCATGGTCTAGGGATTGTGAGATTAATCAAATTCCAGGTAAATTTAGTTGATGTCCTGTTGAATCTGCATTTGTCATCAGGGCTACGAGGATGATCAGGGGCCTGGAACATCTGCCCGATGAGGAGAGGCCGAGGGAGCTGGGCCTGTTCAGCCTGGAGAAGAGAAGGCTGAGAGGGGACCTGATCTGTGTCTATAAGTGCCTCAAGGGAGGCAGTGAGGAGGATGGGGCTGGCCTCTTTTCACTGGTGGTCACTGACAGAACCAGAAGAAATGGCCACAAACTGAAGCATAAAAAGTTCCACGGGAACTTAAGGAAGAACTTTTTGACCGTGAGGGTGACAGAGCACTGGAACAGGCTGCCCAGAGAGGTTGTGGAGTCTCCTTCTCTGGAGATCTTCAAGACCCGCTTGGATGCAGTCCTGTGCCACGTGCTCTAGGTGGCCCTGCGTGTGCAGGGGGGTTGGACTAGATGACCTCGAGAGATCCCTTCCCACCTTAGGCATTCTATGATTCTATGATTCTATTCTATGACCTGATGATGGCTTTAAAATAACATCACATATTTTCTCTAAATTTTAGTATTAATTTTGCAGGTTGTATTTGATCTCTGAAGCATATCTGAAAGAATTAATCCACTGACCAGTTCTATATATGGATTAGGTATTCACATTTTACCTTAGCATCTTTCTCCCATCCAAATTCAAGCCTCATCTTTAGCAGTTTAAAAAAAAGTTGCTTTTATGCTCCTGACATTGATTCCCAGAATAATCCCAATGCCCTGCAGTCAATTACCAGATAGATCAGCAAGACTGTGTTGATCTAAGAATTTATTTAATTTATAATATGGAGAAAGAAAAATACAGTATTCTATTTTCTAAGCATTCATACTTTGAGATCTAGTTCATCTTAGTACAAGGTGAATTAGTAACCATCTATCCTTTTTTTATTAATGAAATTTATATATTTCATGCAATATATTTAAGTACTTTCTTTTGAGCTATCATTTTTACTGATTGATTCAGATATGGCCCATTTTCTGTGAGATATAATGAGAGCAATAGAAGGTATGACATGGCCCTTTTATACTACTTAATAGCTAATGTGCTCATTTTATTTCCTCAGATCACATCCAGCAAGCAATAAACTACTCTCAAGTAGCCTTAGAAAGTTTTTAGATGGTGAACATTTTCTCTGACATGCGATAGCAGAATGTAGGCGTTATGAAGTAGCGATTCACAGCTTATAGTACAGGCTATTGTTTACTTTCATTTTTCTCTCTCTTGCCTGTAACTAGTTTACTGCATATTGAGATTTATACAGCCTGGCTTGTACTGGGCCTCTCCTTTCTTGTTGAGGAGGAGGACTTCACAAGATACCAGATAGTCTTACAGAAAGCTATTAGAATAATTTGCTACAAATCAGCTTTTATGCCCTAAGTAGTTGTAAATGGTACTTTTACTAGTGTAAGCTTTGTGAACCAAAATTTAAAGATGCTGCAGAGGAACTTTTATGACGCTTTCCTCTTCATCTGTTTCAATCCAGTTTAGCTTTCTGTCACTCACCCACTGGTGAAAAATCATTTTGAAGTGTGTGCAGAAGAGAGAAACGCCAACTCTCACCAACGTCTCATCATCTCTATTGTCAAAATGTTGCACAGAGCTCATGTGTGCTAAATACCTTCTGTGAACATTTGTTTGAGAAAATAACTGAAAGCAAATTAATTCTTACACACATCCAGAAATGACATTAAAGATATGAAAAAAAATCATTTTTAAAATGTTCAATCATTAGTTTCTTTTTGAATTCCCAAGGTAAAATATTAGACAATAGAAGCAAATAAATCAATATTAACATTTATATTTTTTAACATCCATCTTATATTTTAGGGCTATCAAGAAAAAAAATCAAATTTCAGGTGAACTAATTTGTTCAGCCAAAGTAAACACTCCTTAAAAACGCTTTTTTTCAGTCCTGTTCATTTCTACAGCAATAAAATTTGGTGTCTAGTGCTGTCTGACTACAAGCCCAGTTCTGCACAGACAGCTGTAGTGTTCAGGTATTTTGGAGTGTTTTAGAACCAATAATGACAAATCATTATTCATCCTGACCATCTGAACAAGCCCAGCATCACCTGGAGCTTTCCTTGCCACAGAGGCTTTTCAGAAATTAGTTAGAATTACAGTTTTCTGGTTAGTACAGTAATTAAGCAAATGCAACTCCTTTGATTTTTCATGCTGAGCTCAAAACAGTGGCAGAAGGAAGTGTTTGCATCAACAGCACTAATCTGCTGTCATTTAACAAATTTCCCACAATCACTTATCCACCATAAATATCCCAGCTGTATTTTCTTCTTAAAAAAAAAAAAAAAGTGGTAATTTTACCTAACACTGCCATATTTATATTCTGGAATATTGTTTCACATGTGTGAAAGTTGATTTTCCCTACTGTAAGAAATAAGAGCTATTTAGTTATGTCCCACAGAGCATATACAATTAAAGCTAGTACATAAAGCCCAGTGCTGCGCTTTTGAAGCCAGCCGTGTGCAGCAGAGTAACAGTCCTGAACTTCCAGGATTTCCATGTATTTCTTAGAGCCCAGTAGCTCACATATTGTCCTATTAATATTAAAATATATTTGTTTCTATAGCAACTTCTCTGGTGCTGTTCTTTAATCAAGTTAAATTGCAGCACAGTTTAGGATCTTAATAGTTAATACAGTGATTCTGACCTGCTCAGCTGCAAAGGATGAACGTAATTTACACCTAAGCAGTGCACAGTCTATTGCAACCCCTTAATTTCTCTCACTGAGCCCTGCTGATCCCAACGGTTTAGTTAATCACTGCCAGTTGTCCAAGAGCTTCTGCCAATCACCAGGGATCAAGATTCTTTATGGGATTATTTTTCTGTGAAAATTATTGGTATATCTGAAAATAAACTGGCTGTTTCAGACAGGGTGTGAAGGAATGGTAGGAGGAGCTGCCAGGGCAGCCAAAGCTCGTGGCAAGGAGGTGGACAGCACGAGTGCATTGATTGAAAGAGAAGTAGCCCCTCAGTGAGGAGTTTTAAATACAAAACTTTCAGTGATCAAAGGTGATCTTTTTAAGCCCTACATAAGTAAAAAAAAAATAAACTCATCATAATAGCAATATATTGCCATTAGAGTTCATTTCGGCAACAGCTATTCTAAGCACAAATGAGAAGCCTAGAGCTCTAGAGACAAAAGCTCTCAAAGGTTAATTCCCTGTTTCTAAAGGCTTTCAGGAAAATATATGCTTATCTTGGCTCATGGATGCATATTGGTTCCCTTGAAGCATCATCTAAATTAAGCCCCATTAAGAACAGTTTTTCTTATTTTAAAATGATGAAAAAAATGATGGCCTTAAGAAGAGCAATAGGTTTAAAATGGGAAAATAGTTTGTGAATGTGACCCAGATGGCTCCCTGGAACTTTTTGTTCCATACTTGGTAGTTCTATACTGCTTAGCTTTAACTGTTTTCAAATTCTCCAGGAGATTTCATTAAAATTGTAAAAAACAAATTTGTCTTGTGGGAGGAGCATTTCATTTTTCATATTCTCTGAAAATAAGATGACAAATAGGGCATATCTAAATTCAGTGTAATTGTAAAATTGCAAATTGTCAATGTCTAATCTGCTCTGAGTAAATTGTCAGCAACTCCCTCACTATAAATCAAGAGACTTTTTCCTACGGAAGAAAAGTTACTCATCCTTTTAGTCACCCGACATACTCAGTTCACTGCATGGCAGAATGCTTTCATACTGAAAATCAGGGTCCAGTTCTGAGCTCAACACGAAAGCGCTGGCTGTTTTCTCTGACTTGTGCTGATGGACAGGAACATTGTCTGTGCTTGCTAATCTTTTCTCAGATGCTTTTATTTGCAAAGTACCCACATCATCAGGGATCTAGCTGTAGTGAGAGCTCCACATCTCCAGGGCTTCTATGGTTCTATGATTCTACACAGTTCAACGTTCTTGCTCCACACAGAGGGAGCGTAGCTGTTCAAAGGGATCGGATACCTGTGTGAGCCCCCACTGCTCCCTTCCATGTGCCAGGGAAGCTGTGGTGGTTTGAAATTAGGCTAGATTCATTCTACCGCTCTTCCTGAGGATCCATCATGCTTTTCTGGTAACATTTTGGCTGAAGACATTATTCCCTAGAGGACCACAATCAGTGATAACTACTGATCAAACCCTATCTTAGAGTCTGCTGGAAGGCAAGGTGCAGCATCTTTAATAGCAGGGCTTACTGTGGCTGTGCTGGTCTGATCCAAAGCCCAGTTTCTTACACACTTTGCCTGGGACACTAAAAACAGAATTGCATTTAATGCGTTCTAGTCCATGTATGTACTTAAAGCACTGAGGAGACTGGCTTTTCTTGACTGTCCTCTTTATAGAGTACTTTATGCTTTTACATATGTTGTCTTTGAAATTTCTTTATCAGACAAAAAGGATCAAGACAATAAAGGGGGAAAAATGGTATTTAAACAGATTTCTGTAACAAGAGAAAACCTCTGCAAATGTATTTGCCGTTCACTCAACTCTTCAGAGAGGCTTTAAGCTGACTATTAAAATGAAACATGTGACAGAAGCTTAAGTGCCTGGAGGAGACACTTCATACTCGACTTTTCACTTAACTCACTGTGATGCAAAACCCCGAAGGGCGCCCTGAGTAATGTGCCAAAAAATGTGACCTGAGTCCCATGTCAGCCTAAAGCAGCACGTTAGATAGGAACACGCACTGGAGAGTTGATGTGTGTGTGTGATCAGAAGAGAATGTTGGCAGCACTGAGCTGCAAGAGTCATTAATAAAGTTTATTAGGTGTTCCCAGAAAGGCAACGAAAGGATTTCCATGGAAGGATGGATTTCTGTGGGTTTGTAGTAAACCAACAAGATTCAGGCTACTTGAGCCTTGTGACCTAACCCTAGGCATGAGGAAAGGTGTGTTCTCCATTCCTGCATCCTTGAAGATGAAGCTTTGCCCCTTCAGGGCTACAGTTCTGATTTATGCTGCTGGGTTTTTTGACATACCTATGGATTTTCAACGGGGTAACTGAGAGAATAATCAGGTTGAGGAACCCCTTGGCACATACTCAAGTGAGGAGAATTCATCTTTAGTGAAAGATAGAGGTGAGCAAATGAAATCACTGATTGATTTGTGTTCTTCCCTATTCCAAATATATTACTAGATTTCAGATAAATATTGTCATTATTGCTTAAAGTAAAACATCAAAAAATCACTGTCCTTGCTTGCAGGGTATTTACATCAATAATTGTTCCTTCCTATTTATTCTTCTGCCACTTTCAGACACATACTATTTCAAATGTAAATGGCTAATATTGTATTCAATTTAAATACTGATTTCCACTAACAATAAAAAGTAATAATATGATACACTGAATGCTAATAAACTTTAATGCTTTTATTCATAACTTTATAAATCACCAAGACTTATACTTATCATTCTGGAAGTAAAAGTAATGAGGAACTAATACACTAAAGTAGCAGACTTTATTTTCTAATATATTTGCCAGCAAATTATATATCGCATGTTGTTGAATATTCTTGGAGTATTATTTATTCAAAAAATCAATTTTGCTAAAGAAAGATAAGATGGAGTAATAAAAACAAATTGTGAATAGAAGTTTATGAGCTGTGATTTACCTTGGTTAAATTGAATTTCTTTCACTGAAATGGATCCCAGTTAAGGGTCTGATCCAATATGTTTATACAGTTTCCTTTGAATTTTATTACTTTGCATTCTTGCTTATTCATTTAATCAAAACGCAATTAGATTACTCTTCCTGTGCAGATTTTTTTTACAATTTTGTATAAACAATATATGACAAACTAGATTATTCTTACTGTTAATTTCCACTTACTGAATTTTTGATGGTGTCATTAAAAACACGACAATGTCCCTATGCCTTTATAAGCATAAAAGTCTCATAACACTTTATATGCTTGATAGTATTAGACCCTATGTCTTGGCAGAATTCCATGTTAACTCATAACGTCTGTCTGCTTTCAAGTTATGATTTATTCCAGAGTACCAGTTTTTCATTCATGGTACCAGTTTTACTGTGTTATGGGGAGGTTTCAGCTTTGTAGGTGCTACATCCTATGCTGAAACTAACTTATATGGAAAGATGTGTCAGCTACTTTGCTTACCCTGGAACTGAGCTGGGCAAGTCACTTGGCCTCTCTGTCTCCTCTTCCATTGTCTGTGCTCTCTGCTAATCCATAAGCTCTGTGGAGAGATCCTGAGTTTGAAGTGCTTAGTTCAGGAGCAGTTTAATCCCCTTAAATGTTACTTAAATAAAAATAATAGTAATAAACACTTGGCAGCAGGCTGCTCATGTACTCAAGCTGCTGATTAATATTGTCCCATTGGCTCCTTGGACTCCCCACTGGGTCTGAGCTGCTCAGTCTATGCAGACAAGCTCTCCAATCTCAGTCAGGGTGTATTGGCTCGGGCTTGGAAGAAGGTTATGGATTCTCCTTTGATTCTGAAAGACAAAAAAAAAAGGAGAAAAAGGCAGAAAGAGTGTGTGATATATGTGATGTGGTTAGTTTTGCAACAGTCTATGAAGGCATTTTAGTGTGGGCATGCCATGATCATCTCTGACAAATGGGTCAATACATGCCACATCCTCTTCGGTGTTCATTTCTTAGGGAAAATGTAATTTTCCTAGATGAAAATCTCTGGGCTTTTGTTGCTATTTGTTGTTGTTGTTTTTTTTAGTGATTGTTAAGGAGATAGCTGCTTCCATCTTGGTCATTTTCCAATATGACCCTGAGTAAATGTTGCACATTTTCATGTCATATATAGTCCTAAAAGTTCTAGACTGGTTCTTTCAAAAGGCCTTTAAAATTTGATAAGAAGAGACACATTGGAATATGTTTTTCTCCTGAAACCAGAGCAATATCTCATAGCTATTTATATTATTCAACCACTATCTTTTTAGGTTACTGCAAAAAATATATATATATATAGTTGTACAAATTATATATAGTTTCTTTCCTTTCTTGTACATCCTTGTACAAGGGATTAATATTAAGAGATGCTAGAGAAGACAGTGACCACCTTCCATTTACCAGGAAATAAAACTGGAACTAGAGCTATATTCAAAATAGACCTGGTTTTAAGGAAGCAAATATTTGTTTCTCTGCAGAAAGAATCTGTAGCCTGACAAATGTGTCTTGAAACTTGGTGAGTGTCTGGATCTTGAAGTTCTGGTATTTCCCTGGGTGAAATCTATTGTTTGCTTGTTTGTTTGTTGTTCTTAAATTATTTTGCAATTTATAATGTTTTATCTTTTCGTGACACATGTATTTTGTGTTCCTCAGATAAATGGGAAGCCTCTGCAGTACCTTTTTCCTCATGCAAGGCTGAAACTACTGAGAGACCCAAAGGATCACACAGTTTCAGGTAAACAACAACATTCCTCTGTTGGACATAATAATTTTTTTAGCTTGAATCATGCAAAAGATTTGCAATATTAAAAATAGTTCCTATGTCATGTGCAACTGGAGATTCAGAGCTCATTTTAAATCTTGCTATTTGGTTAAAATAGAAAGCAGCAGTGCAGAAAAAGGTCACAACATTAGTTTAAGATATGCAAACTGTATAGACGTTAGAAACAGATGGAGAATATGTTGGGTTCATTATGCATATCAGTAATCTGTCTTGGTGTTGCTTTTTGTACAACTTTATACTCTCCATATGAAAATTTTCTATTAAATCCACGGGGTATTAGAAAAACTGGAAAGGCTTGTGTAGGCTTTAAACATGCACAGAACTGAGATTTGAATTCTTATAAAGCTTCTGGAGCTGTACTATACAAGTCTATAGATGTGATTAATAAAATATGATCCCATTTTTTTCTGTAGTAACAGGAATATTTATCACAAGAGTTTAGATTTAGTCTCCTCTAACACAAATATACATGTAAGTCTGACTACTTGCAAAGGAGAAAACCAGTCTGTTGTACTTTTGGGATTGTACTCTTTCTAATATGTAAAAGAGACTATATTAATGAGGAACTCAGAGCTCTTTAATATGCTGTTTGTCTTCTTTCAGAGGTATGTGTTGTAAGCCTGTGTATTTTTGTTGTGAAACAATCAGATTTTCTTTTAACTAGCTTAAGGAATTCTAATAATATATGTCAAACTCTGATTCTGTAAAGAAGTAATTACAAACTGCCAACTTCAGTGTTCCCTCAAGCATTAATCAGGAAGTGGCATGAACTCACTTGAATTGCTAAATACTGTTTTCACAGGGTTTCTGGCAGTAAAATGTCGATCACTTCCACCTCCAGTATCTACCTCTTATTTAGGATGTTACATCAATTTTCTGTATGAGGTATTTTCTTGCTAGTTAGTGTAACACCCACTGATGATTTCAGGATGCATTAAGAGCCTTTCACCCACACAGCAGAGTTGAAAGAAGCAGTGACCCCCCCTGTTTTGTCAGCCCCTACTGCCCTGGGCCCTTATAGTCCCTAGGAGTGATTTGACAGCCTAGCGGAGATCTTGTGCCCTGCAGGGTGATGAGTAACATTTTGATCCAAGCAGCACTCTTGCTGAAAAACAAGGGGAATTATAACCACAAAGCCGTGGATTACTCATGATTTAATGTTGCTGAAGGCCCCATTCTCCTCCTGGGAAGTCACTTACTTGTGCAGAGTAACACGCCTATTGCAAATCCTCTGCTAGCTGGAGCTGCTGGCAACTGTCACACTCATACTATGCACCAAGGTAAATAACTCGAAAGGGATGAATGGAAAACCAAGGTATAGCTATTGACTAATGCACTGCTCAGCGTGAGATCTCATAGGACTGAACATTCACTTGGGCTCCTGCTAGGGTTTCATAGCCCTTGCTGAATTCCAGACTGCTGTACCTGTGCAAAACCTGAGCTCTTGTTGGGGTAAGCAAGCTCCGTTATGCATCTTCCAGCTGCATCAAGCTTCAGTTTGCAGTCCAGAGACATCCCGGGAGAGCCAGAGAAAGAGAATTACTTGTATATGATGCTTCTTTCCTTACAAATCCAAGAAGTTTCAAATGCAGATTGAATGAAAAAGAGCCAAATAGCTCTTTATAGTGGAATAGCTTTCCAAGAGGGAGAAGCTGAGGCAGAAGGAATTGCTCTATTTCTCACTCCTTGTACATCTCTGAGGTACCATAACTCCTTGACCTCATTCCTCCTTCCCTCCCTCACTTTCGATGTTTGAAGGATTAAAATACATAAAATAATACTCTCATTAAATGTGAAATGATTTCTGCTGAGCCCTCACCTTTCTAAAGGGTCTCTTCGGGAGCCACATGCATGACTTTTCTATTTGCATTTATAAAAATTCAGTTGTTATTAACCAATGATTATTAAACACAGGCAAACTTAGAAATCTATTGTATGACACAATTTACTTAAATATCGGACAATTAAAAATGTATACATTATTAAACCACCACAGCTACATCACCGCAACAGTGACACACAAGTAGGAGTATTGAATATTAATCTAGATTACATGGTTAGTTCGTTGTTTTCCTTCCTTCTTTCCTTCCTTCTTTCCTCTATTCTTTTTTTTTTCTATTTCCCCCCTTCCCTTAGCTCTCATCCTTTTTCCTCTCTCTTCTTCTTCTCACTTTCTTATCAAAAGTATCAAAATGAGTTATTGAAGTATTTCATTTGATTGTTTGCCTTATACTTGTTGCATATACCAAGGAGAATATATGATGGAAAAGAAGGTAATGCTCAAGTTTGGAGTCAGATCTCGCTAAGACAGCCAGCAGTCACTGTCCAGGTGGTGACAGAGTCTCTGTTTCAAACATCTTTGCTGAAAAAGTGTCTTCAACTGTATCAGATGAGACTCTCTGAACTGTTTTTTTGTTGAATTTTTATAACCCACATGGCCTGTGGTCCTTCTACATGGCCAATCTAGCATATGCATGGTCTTAACTATGGTCTTAAGATGGACAAAAGATTGTCTTGTATGATCATTTCTGCACATAGAAGAACAATTTCTACTGGCAATGTGAAATCATCTGTGTAGAGTTTGGTCAATTCTACAGCAGGAGCTGCTTGAGGAAGTCAGTAGCAATGCCAGGTTCTCCACTCAGCGAATGAATCAGCACATATTAGTGTGCAAATAGTGTATTTTAGTTGGTCTGTGCACTGCAGGAGCTGCCTGCAGAAGTCTCCAGAGCTGCAGAGCTGTGCACTTGCAGCATTCCTGTAACAGTTGCTGCTTTACTGTGAAGCTGCCAAGCAGTTTAGTCCATCACTTTGTCCATCTGAGTAGAGACTGGCCAGGGCGTTCCTGGGCCAATCTGGACATTAATGATTAAGTATACTAGGCATGCAAATAGTCACAGGCCTGATACCCAACGGTACCACAACTCTAACTCCGGGACAAACTTGAATTTCATTCTTATATCATGTTTATAACTTAAATTCCACTGAACTTTCCTCATATTCACCGAAGTGGATNAGCATTCCTGTAACAGTTGCTGCTTTACTGTGAAGCTGCCAAGCAGTTTAGTCCATCACTTTGTCCCAGTCAGTCAGAGCAGAGACTGGGCCAATCTGGGCATTAATGATTAAGTGTACTGGGCATGCAAATAGTCACAGGCCTGGTACCCAATGGTGCCACAACTCTAACTCCGGGACAAGTTCAGTTCCACTGAACTTTCCTCATATTCACTGAAGTGGATGTTACTTCTGATTAGGGATTCTGAAAATGTCATGTTATGAATATCAATAATAAAAGTAGTCCCAATTCCTTTAAAATTCATAATCTACACATGGGCATTCTGTTTATTTGCTTCTGTGCTTAATGAAAACTGTCTCTGAAATACAGATGCCTTACTGCATAGTTTTGTATAATCTGCATAATCTGGCCTTTTGCACACAAAAGCGTTTACCACCAATTTTAGCATGTGAATGAGGTGTTTAAGGAATGAGGAACTGAGCCAAAATTGTGATGGTAAGAGAATAGTAGCTGTGAATGAAAAAAAATAAATATAGGCTTGCTATCTAGCCTCTCTTGAGGCTTATTCTTTTTTTTTTACCTTCAGCAAAATGTCATTATCTAGAACTCACAGCTCTGCTTTTCATGATATGCAGCATCACCATCCTCAAGCAATACTGACAGATATGAAGGAGCTGCCAAGGGTTTTCTCGGCAAAGATTCATTAATAATTTATAGTTTCTTAAAAACAGAATTGGCATCATGATTCTGCTCAGGTGCCAAAGCAATGATGATAGAGATCAGTGAATTTGATAATGTAGCAATATCTAATGCTGTAGCAACTCTCTGTTTTCAGTGAGAATCACTTGTTTCTTTTGGATTCCTCAGCCCAAGCAGCATTTATTATGCCAGCATTTTCCCTTCTTGTTTTTAACAAGGCATAGTTATATTTGACAAAGGAGAATATGGCTATTTAAGACAACAAAAACCTTGGCAATGCCTGTTGGAAATGTTTCAGAGAAAGATGCACATTGTCCTCTTCCTGAGCAGACCTGTTGGTACCTAGCTCTCAATCTCTTAGATTTTAGTCAAAGGTAATTCTTGCTGCTTTGCCTCCCTTGGGACTGGATCACAAGTAACTCTACCCTTTCCAAATGTGGGAAGGGTATTTTGTGTGTTCAGGCTGCAAAATGTCCCTGCGAGCTGCCTGCCTGTCTGTGCTCTGGAACCTCCTCTCCAATGCTGCTTCTGCAAGAGAGGAGGAGACAGGGAAGTAATTCAGGAAAGGCTGTGACATCCATAAGGTAAAGAGAAGCATTGGAGTCTGAGTTGAACTGTGTGTCCCTGATCTTCGCTTTAGCAGTGATGCCGTTGACACCACTAAGAGGCTGACAAGGTGGCTGTGAGTGCACACGCACATCAGAGAGGCCTCCTGCTCCTCACACGGGCTACTGATTCNCAGGCTGCAAAATGTCCCTGCGAGCTGCCTGCCTGTCTGTGCTCTGGAACGTCCTCTCCAATGCTGCTACTGCAAGAGAGGAGGAGACAGGGAAGCAATTCAGGAAAGGCTGTGACATCCATAAGGAAAAGAGAAGCATTAGAGTCTGAGTTGAACTGTGTGTCCCTGATCTTCGCTTTAGCAGTGATGCCATTGACACCACTAAGAGGCTGACAGGGTGGCTGTAAGGCCTCGTGCTCCTCACAAGGGTTACTGATTCCTGCATCCAGCCCCGCTCTGCAGCATGCCAGCTCATGGGGCACTTATACTCAGGAAATGAAGCGAGTTACGGGAATTTTCTTTTGTCAAGCCCACACAAGTGTAATCTCAAATATTTACTTAAATAAACAAACATTTTCATCACCAATGTGATGAAAGTGTTCTTCATGGGCTGATAAGGTAGTACAAGATGCTGTCACTCAGCATCGCTGTATCTCATCACCACATCAAGCTAACTGAGGTGCAGTATTTGTCAAGTAAAATCTCTGCTTTTCATTATCCATTTCTGATTTTTTTTTCAGTTTAACTTTGTTGATGAGTATGTTAATTAATATAATGTGGAAGAACTATTTTTTCTTTGGTTTCCTTTGCAATAGGAGCAACCAGACTTCTTTACTGAAGGACATCAGTTTAAAACCGATTTAGATATAACAAGTGATTAGTGACAGTTACTAACCTCATTCAGTAGTGTATGATTTCTTCAGGATAGGGCATGCCAAATGAACTGAAGGTGTCAGCATGTGTTTAAGTGGATAGTTCCCTATTTCCAAAGCCAAAGTTAGCATGCATCCACAGATTTAATGGTTAAAAGAAATAAACTGTCAAATGGCTACATAATGGTTCCAGTGGGACAGTCTGAACAGCTGCTGTCTGATACCCTTTCTGGGAATAAGCAATAAGTTCTGTCTATGCTGTTGTCAGCTTAGGATTTTTTGCAAGCAACAACGAAAAAGTTAATTTTAGTTTAGCAACAGAGGAACTACAATTCTTTTTTTCTTTTTTTTTAATCTATGTACATATTGTAAGACTTTGAATAAATTATACACTAGAAAGATAGTCTAAATATTAACTTACTCTTTGAGAAAAGAAGAAAAATTCATAGAAGTTTGGTTTCTATGTGTTTTTTTAAACAATGACATAAATGCACAAAAATAATTTTTATTATGGAAGAAGCATGTTTTACAGTTTCTAGTTCCACAAATTCTTCCTCATTTATGACTGTAATATCCACACAACACTGTATTTGTTGATTCTCTTGCCCAGGAAAGCTATTTTGGTGAGACAGTTTTCTGATTTTCCTTCAGAAGGAATTATCTAGCCTGCAGAGGCTTTGCTAGCAATAAGTGCAGGCAATAACATGTTTCCTGCAAATTCAGTCAGTCAGTCAGTATTTTTATTGACCAAGAACCATGAATTTTCCCTAAGACCTGCGTTCTCTCCAGAGGGTCTCCTGTCCCAGAGGAAGTGACAAGCAACTTCTATTTAATAATTTCCAACATCTCTGCACAAATATAATATCTTATTCAGCTCTAAAATATATAAATTATTGGATTAATTACCTAAATAAAAACCAAAGCTATCTGCAGCTTTATGTGAATATAATACTAAGACACTTTGTAATGTCTGTAGTGACAGGTCAGCAAACAAATCTGTTAATGGAATTAAATCCTTAGGCCTTACTCAGTGTTTTCTTAGAAAAATATAGATAGCTTCAAAAGCTGTAGATCTGCTTGCAAAATAGTGATATAAAACCTTAATTTCAAGCTTTGGTACAAAATGGTAAGATACTATATAATAATAAGGAAAACCATCACACTCACCTAGGACTGCAATGCTATTTGCACTGTCTCAACACATCGCTGATAAACTGTGTTTGTAACATACCGTCTAAGCTGTGATACATCAGCTAAGCATTGTTGTTGTAAATCCTTTTCCTGTGCTGATGTTGTTGCCTTATACTATGTGGGAAACACCACTAAAATCGATTCAACTTTACCCCTCACTGAGAAGGACATTAGCAAAAAGCTTGAGCTAGTAGCAACAACTATAGCATTAAAAATGTCACAAAGATTGATTTCTTACAGTAAAACCATGACTGCTTGGTTGACGCATTGGCTGACAATTTGTCTTTTATGGTAGATTCATTCCTAAGTGTCTTTCAAGTTTTCTGGGCTTCAGCTGAAGTTATTGTCTTGCAGTAAACTAAAAGAGTCTCCAAGCTTTAGACATTTTCTTACATTATCTTTTTTTTCCTGGAGTTGGGATGTTACAGTAGGGATGAACAGGCAACCAGATAGTAAAATGGTTGAGTAGTTTGGCTTAGAGGGACCTTTCCCAAATTTATTAAATATAAGCAGACTTATTAAGAAGTCATCTAGTGCTACGTTTATTTAGCTCTTTATCCTTTCTCTGACAGAAGATACCTAAGAAATTAAGGTCAGAGTAAGTATAGTGTAATATTCTCCTAGTTTCCAACATTCTGTTATTCAGGTTTTTTTGGAAGGAAGTGTTTTTTAGGGGTTTTTGTTTGTTTGTTTGTTTGTGTTTAATAGGGAGTTACTCTTTTCCTAAAGGCTCTAATTATGCATTGTTATATACATAACACATGCATGTGTATTTACTTATTTATTACATCATATTTACATGAAATCTGTTGCTGTATCTTAAATATCCAAGCTGATGAGGACATGAGGATTCAAAACTAACATTTGAACAGTGGGTATCAGATATCAGCCAATAGTGTCTACTGTCAGTAAACACAGGTGAAGTCTAAATGCACACTGCTTTGTATAGGTTTAAAGCTGCAGTCCGACACAGAGGTCAATATAGCAATCTTGCTCTGATGTGACAGAGGCCATCTAAAAAGGAGAGGCCTGCATCTCATTTTTAAGTACCAGCGATAAGTGCTCCAAGCTACTAATTTGTAAAGCACTTTATGATCCTTCAAGATGATATCCACTGTGACGATCAGCATGGAAGACTCTCAGCTGATATAAAACAATACTGCTTTATTAAAACAAACAGTGTTTGAATTTTAGCAACTGAGTATTTGGACTCATGTATATTTTATGCTTTAACTGGGAATGGCCAGAATTGGAATAGTTGAAGTTGTTTCCTAGAAACATGATTAAACCTATTCATTTAAACTAATTTGCTTTAGAAAGCAATAAAACAATTATACTGAGCACATTGTTGAAGACTTTGTACCTATCTAGAGAGCCAAGCTTTGATTTGGATCATCATAGTATTTATTGCATTGAACTACATAGCAAAAATAATGAAAACAAAAATTTACACCAGACTGGGTTATACAAATTACATTTTCCTGTTGCTTTTCAAGTGCCTCATCTAACATGTTTTTGTCTGCATTGTCGTGGTTTTTTTTTCTCATCATTCTCCAGATTTGCTAGATTCCTTTATCACAACTATGATAGCTAAGCAAATAGTTTGTTTTTCTTCAGAGGGCATGTAAGTCTGAACTCTCCAAAGGGAAGTCATTGCTGGTTTTTCTGTGGCCAACAATTTTGTTCAGCACAATAATTCAGGAACAATAGAACATGGTGTAAAATCATTCCCATAGATAAGGGAACCCTTTTACCCGATCCAGGTAAGGCTGGAAAAGGAATGGGGAGATAATGGATAGCAAAGACAGGAGGAAGATGTCTCTGTTCTCAGCCAAAAAGAGTTAGAAAACTTCATATTGTTTTGTTTATTTGATATGCTCTCACTGCTATAGGATAGTATTTTCACACATGGTGAAATTCTGTATACCTGATGCTTTTTTTTCCCCCCATTTTTTTACTATTGTGTTTTTTCCTTATTAGTGCCATTAGACTTTGCTTTCAGAAAGTCATCCTATTCTTTTTTTTTTCCCTCTCTCTATGACTCAGATTCATACTATTCAGTTCAAAGTATTGTTAAAAAGTGATATAAAACATTGGATATTTTTCCCCCCTCAATCTGCACTTTGAGGTTTAGACATATTTTCCATTTCACTTTACTCAGGGATTTGTGCCCTAGTCCTCATATGTATTTTGCTCTTCAGTTCCACTTCATTTTTCTTCCATTCTGCTTCCTTAAGGTTTCAGTTTTATATGCCTGATATAATAACCAAAAGTAGTAAGCAGACCATGGACTTCCAGAAATAACCAGTGATTTTCAACCTTCATATTTACAAGCATGCTCCTAGGCACTAGAAATTCAAATACATAGTTCTTTAATTCTCAGAAAATCTAACATCTAGAGGTCTATTAAAAATTCTTCAGTTGCTGCTACAAGAACCATATTTCTATTGATTATTTGCAGTTTCCTATGCCAATTCACACAAACTTAGAGGTGATGACTGAAAATCTGTCACACATTCTAATTGCTTCTTTCTTTTCACTGCCCGTCTAATTAGGCAGAGAATTCACTTTATATTTCAAATATGTAGCCCCAAGTTAGTGTATGAGCAATGCTTTCACAGAGCTTCTGCATCCTACACCTGCATTCTCAAGCCAACATTGAAGATAATAGATGTGACTTACCTACCAATATTGGTCCCCACATTCTGTGCTGGAACTCTGCTTATTTTTATATGAGAAAATATCCCTCTAAGCCATCTTTTTACACTGCGGAAACATAGGAATTCTCTGCTCTTGTATTTTTAAACATTATTTTATGTAATACATTACTGACATGTATTTGGTAAGGCAAGTCGGATCTCTCTTCAGATGCCGCGATAGTTTTAGGAAATCTAGGCTATTTATTTTCTAATGGTTGTAGTAGAGCTCTCTATCTAGTAATAAAAAATGTTAAATGAACTTCCCCCAGGTAATGAACTTCCCAGTGAACTGAGCAATTCTAACTGGCAATAACATGATCCTAATCTTAATGATGAAAAAAGACCAAATCCTAATTGCAAATCTCAGGTTATGGTCAGTTTGCTCCAGCAAAATAAATTATTGTGTGTCAACTGAGTCATGTTGCCAGTCTTTCTACAGTGTTTCTCTCAAACTATTTGCACTTATCAGACTTTTGAAACCTTTAAAGTCTGTATGTTTATATTTTTAGCTGTATGAAGTAGTGGCTGACAAGCTAACTGAGGATTTACTGTGCATGTTTGTTTACCAAATTATAAAACAAGTTCAGTTGCATTTGATGTGTCTTGTTAGAGTTCAACATCTTAAAGTTTCAGCTGAGATTAGGTAGAAGAGTAGAATCACAGCCTTGGGAGATCAGTAACAACTGTTTTAATTAATTAGCAGCTCTCTAGCTTTGAAACATTCTAAAAAGGATTGTATCTTAAAGTGTAAAATTCCTTTTGAATAGATGTTTTCCTGAAGATATTTTTCACAGAAATCAATAATCAGAGCTCAAAAAGGTGTCCTCTCTCATTTAAAGCAGAGGGATTCACTTTCTGACAATTACCTGGTCCAATGTCTAAGAAAACAGTAGTTCATTAACCTGAAAATCTAATATTGAAAGATAAATATCTGGATATATCAAAGCAGTCAGAGATGGACATTTAAACTAAAAGGTTAAAAAAAGTATCAAAAAAGGAGAAAAATAGATCTAAGAAACAAAAGGCTTGATGATAGTTTTAAGCTACCCACATTCTGTGTGATAAATTGAGCAATATCATTGAAAATAGAGGTAGTAAGTTCAATATTTTCAATAGATACAGTATCCATAAACAAGTTTGAAATCCCATCAGATGAGAAAATACAGCAACATCCAAGCAATATTTCTTTGTCAGCCAGAGTAGAACACTTAATACAAACTAGACAAAAAGTAACTTTTTCATTCTAACTCTCAGGAATTGAACCTTTGATTTAAAACATTTGTTATTTAAGTTAATTTTTTTCTTATAATACATCTTCACAACACACTAGTAATGAAATGCAATTTTCTAATTTAGTGCAAACAGATCAAATTAAATGGAATTTCCTTTGATTTGACCAGCAATAAGAAAGCACACAGATGCACATACACACACACCCATGGGTTCCTTTAGTATGTATCCTACTACTTAATACATAATGTTGCTCATACACTTGATATAAAAGTTAAGCATATAAAATCAAATTCTTTTTCAAGTTCTTTAAAGGAGTTTGTTAGTAATTATGTGGCTAAAATCCTTAGATTTGGAGGAAATATGTATGTGTGTATATATATATATATCAGCCATGATGTTTATATCTATCTAGTAATTCAAGTGTCAGGAAAACCTACGTGTATGGCAAACCAGCTCTTTTCTGCTACAGTTAAAATACCGAGTAAGAGCTGCTAGAATAGTGTGTATGAGAAAACTCTGAACCTGAACTCTGAACCTGTAGACTTACCCCAACGTAATGAAAAGAGTCTAGTCCTAGTGATGAATTGAAAAGTCTGTATGTTGGCCATGTGGGCCAAGTTGTGCATATGCATATACTAGAAGTATGATGTGTTTGAGCTTACTGAACTTTATGGTTCCCAGATGTGAGCCTCCTGACTGGGGACATGCATTAATGAGAAGTGCTTTATCAGAAGGCCTTAAATAAATGTGCAGAGTGGTGAAATCCTAAGTAAGTCATGAGAAATTTGAATGCTTCTGAATGGGCACACATTCTCTTCCTCTAACGTGGTGTTCATCTTTGAAAAACTGTAGCTTTCAAATTCTGTATAAGGCATTTAGAACTTCCATTTCTTTCCCTATAGGATTAGGAAAAAGCAAGCAAACAAACAGACACAAAACAACCATTTCACAGGTTATTTTCAGTGAAATAACTAATTTAAAATAACTATTCAGTTCGTTTCCATCACACTGATTTATATAATTTCTGCTTATAAAGAGACAGCACAGGATTTCTCATAGCACAGTCCCAGAGTCTGCTATAGCTCTTGTTTTAAACACAGGATCTTTTCTATCTCTTAGATCACTAGCTTTAAAAACTAGCCATCAAACAGTAATATATTCTGTTAGGCAATTATCGTCCACATAGTGTTTATAATTAAAGGAATATTAACTACCATGACAGAGGTATCCTGTAGCAAAAATTTAGTTATATCCCCTATGCCTGTAGTTAGCGTGTGTATTTACGTGATGCTGTTTTATGCTGATTATGTCAGTCCATTTACATGTTTATTTTAAAGGATCCTTTTTGGATGGAAATACTGGTTAAAAGAGGGACAGACATTTGTTCATTTGCTGTATCTGAAAAGAAGCTGGAAAACAGTTTTACAAGAGGCTAACTCTAATAAAGATTTTGATCAGGCTTTCAAATTGCAACTTGAAGGCATGAGTATGGGGGGAAATTGACTGCAAGTTTTAGCAAAGCAAGTCCAAAGAATTCACTAGGTAATTTCATTATAATATCTCAGTATTTACAGCTCATATTAAAGATTTTCAAATCTGCCTGCATGACATTTCATAAAGACTTTTGAACTGTCAAGGTTAAACTTTAAGAAATAAATAAATAAATAAAAGAGAGGATATACTTGCTATATCAAATCCAAATCAGAATTTATGAAGTTATTTTATTTTGTCACAGACTTTGAATTTACACATTCTCTAAATGTATTATCTGTTTTGTATCAACGTAAGTCAAAAATTACTTCACAGGTCAAAAAAAAAAATTGAACTCTGATGCAGATTTACATGACAAAGCTGAAGCTTGTCTCTGATTTGTATACAAATATAATCCAGGTAGGAATTATTTTCAACACACGGGCAAAGCGCTACAACCCGTACTCATCATTGTACTGTACCAAAATGTTTTTCTCAGGTTAGACACTATAGTGCATAAACAGTATGAAATTTGGTCTGCTGAGATCTCAACTTTCTGTACTTACACCTCTAAGTTTCCCGGACCATTTATCATAAAGTAGCCCTCAGCCATCTCATGGATTACTGCCAGGATATTTACCCTTAAGTCTTTTCCTTGGCCTTCAGACCTCAATAACATCATCCAGTAGGCTCAGGATATCTCACCACATACCACCCCACCGTGACTCCAAGGTGCTCCTCCTCACACTGAATTCCCACCCAAATGAGTTAAAGTCGCTCTCAAAACCAAATTCTGATGGAAGCCGTCTCCTCCGCAAAGGGTATTAACCTCTACAAGGTGCCTACGGCCTCCATGGTTGTCACTTTATGTTTGAGCGTTTAGCACATTCCAGCAATGTATAGTGTAATAATGCTACATCATCTCAGTGCATCACATATACCTATGCACACTACCTTCTTTGGTCAGAGTCCACACTAAGCAATGAAATGGAAAAGACAGACAAAAGTATATACTGTGTGCTATATGCATGTAATCAATTATAGGACACAAAAGATAAAACTGTAGACTGAAATCAGTGCAAGAAAGATTACTGCTCCAAAGACCCTGGGGCAGAAACTCGCTGTGACTCTCTTGCTTCTAAAGTAAACTCAGAACTGGTATCTCAGAATACTAGTAGCGTTTTCAGGAAAAGTCTTACTCTAAAAAGATGCAAATTTTCAAAGAGATTGTGCCACGAGCTTCCTATAGCTGATTAGTGAAATCACTCAGCAGGATTAGGTTATTAAATTAATAAATCAAAAAAATACTTTAACCTTTACAACAGGGATGGGAAAATCAGCCTTTAAATTTCTAGATCAAAATGTGAATCATCTTGTTTGAAATTTTCTTTTTCTTTTTCTTCAAAGGAGATATTTGTTTTTCTTATACAGAAAATAGTTTTTAAAATAACAAGATGAAATGAAAAATTGGTGATGCCTAAGACTAGCTGAATGACACTATTTTGTAACCTTTGGTTTTCACTGTCAATTTTCTATAAACAAGGGAGATCAATTATACCATTCCCTTACTAATCAAACTGATTTTAATGTTTTCATCTTTGTATTTTTTAAAGAAGAGAGAAAATATCTTTGATTTGATGTTATATTACACAGAATTATTGTAGGCTTTTTTTTTATTCTGATAATTTCTATGTTCTGTATAGAAAAGATGTCAATTAAAAGGAAATATTTTAGAAAAAGTCCACTGAATACTCCCAGTATTCTGCAGTTGTGAAGACTGCTTGGTACAATAACCTTAACCTTCCAAACACAGCCACATGGTCCTAATGACATCCTTCTGTAACCCCTGATGACTTCCTTTTCTTTCCAGGGAAATATTAATTGTTTCATCTATCTTCACAGTTGTGTTTCTTTTGATCACAGGCAATGGGCTGGGAATCCGAGTTGTAGGAGGGAAGGAAATCCCAGGAAGTAGTGGAGAAGTTGGAGCTTACATTGCCAAGATCTTGCCTGGGGGAAATGCAGAACAGACGGGAAAGCTGATAGAAGGTAAGATGAACATATTATCAAAAAATAAAAAGGCATAATCTTATTCAATAGAGGAAGGGCATCACACATCACACCCTAAACCTCCAGTGAGTCTTAGTTCAGAAAAGGACTGATAGGAGGCCAGCCCTATTAAGCCCTATTATGATTTCTGTAGACAGAGGGAATTGCCACTGTGAGCATCATTATGTCAGGTCTTTCTTAATCTGCAACGTACTGTCTGTACTGGCTACAATGAAGTGACTAGACTCTATCTGTATCCTGTACATCATGTATCATTTTGAGGATATTTAACCTGTGCAGATCATCTGGGCACCTGTGTTTGAGAGTATTTACCTTTCTTAGTTGCACTAAGAGGATCGCAGGTGATCACAGATTCAGTTACAGACTTAACTTTTCTTAAAATTCCAGAGATTTGTGTCACTGAAGTTAGACTTGGCTGAATTTTAGCTTTCCTGTTTAAGCTAGGCATCCAAACTGCCTCAGGAGGCAACAGAGAAAGCTGCATTGACAGAAGAACATTTCAAAAACCAGGAATGCCTTCCTTTAAATTGCCTTTCTAGGGTTTATTACACATCTCACTTTAGGTTACTGATGCTAGGTGATGAAATAAATACCATTTAGTTATTTTCTGTTTTCTATTATTATTACAAATGTGATAATTTTAACAATGTAAAAGTCTTAAAAGTGCTTTCTTTTACTTTATATGTGTTAATACAGCTGCAATAATATTATCTATATCTGTATCTGTATCTATTATCTAAGCTATATTATCTGAGTTCCAAATAGCCATGCATTTTGAAAAACTACTTAGAATTTATTTTTGTCTATAATCACATACATGGTCTGTTTTCCTCTAAGTGCTTCCTGCTTCCTCCTTTCATATGAATATCAATACGCACCTATTCCTAGGCCTATTCA
Source organism: Crypturellus undulatus (assembly GCA_013389825.1). Classification (NCBI taxonomy): domain Eukaryota; kingdom Metazoa; phylum Chordata; class Aves; order Tinamiformes; family Tinamidae; genus Crypturellus; species Crypturellus undulatus. Next base: position 371,639 of record VWPW01021544.1, on the reverse strand, counting down.
CCCATGAGCAAAAATATCTAACATTTCTTTCTAATCCACTCAAATAATTATTTTTGTTTCTTTTAAAAATATTAGGAAAAAAAAAAGAGAGAATATAAGCAGGAGGAATAGTTCTTCATAGGCATAATTTAATTCTCATACATTTTCTGAATTGCAAACAGCATGAAAAGATGATTAAATCAAAGGTACATTGTGGATAGAAAAGCAGAGTAAGTTGATTAAAGAATGTATTCTTGAATAATAATTTAAATATGTTGGAGGTGCAATGAAATAGAATTTCACCTGTTTCATGTTTTCCTTGATGCTTTTTACATCTTGCATGATTTCTTTGTCTATATTTCCAACATATACTTTAAAAAGCAGGCATATCAAGGTGATTACCTTAAAGCTGAAGTGAAGGAATGATGTGTGTTTCCCTATACAACTGATGAGTAATGCCTTACTTGTAATAGTGATAAAGTGTTATTTATTGCACATAGATTCTTTCAGTGGGTATCTCAATTTACGGTCTTTTGAAGTAAGTATTTATTTTACTCTCATCTGTACAAGAAAGTAGGTCTATCACAGGTGTGTTGAACTCTGCAGTTTCTCAGTAAATGAGTTTTCATACCAAGCAGATAAAGAGGAGGATGGCATAGTTGTTCAATATTCCATAGAAATTTGTCATTTGAAGAAAGGGGATGAGCAGTTTAATGCTTGGCATTATCTCTAGTCTGGTGTTTTCTCTTGTCATGAACTTCTTTGGAAACTGAGGCTTAAAGAGCCTCACTCACTAGGTAGTTACATTATTTTGAGAGCTCAAGAGTATCTTGAATTTATAATAACCACAGGAGAAACTCAGACACAACTGTATGGTTTCTTTCTGCTTCTGTGATTTATTTTGAAGGTTTATTTCATGTTTTACAGAAAGATGAATAGAACAGTACAATATTTATTCTTTTTCCATTTCACTCTCCATCTTGTGATCGGTCATGTTTATGGTCAGATCTTTATGAAAGTACCCTAGACTTTGGTATGCTGGCATAAATGTGGAGCAAATCCATCAAAATGACTAGTATTAATGTGCAAAATTTGTCCACAAGAGGTCCCAGGTTGTGAATTACTATTGAAATGTTAAATGTTCTGTCAGAGAGAAAAATAGCTTTCTGTATAGCATACAAGACAAACACTTCCCCTTACTCTTATTTACCTTTTAAATTTTGCCATTATAACTGATTTATTTTTATGTTATTTTAGATTCCTATTAGAGATCTACAATGAATATTTTGTTCAATACTTACTGTTGGATTTTTTCCCTCAATTTAGTGGAAATATGATTGATATACATCTAATTTCTGACCTTTGAAATTGCTAACATCAATAGTCTTTCTAATGAGGTCTTCACATTCTCACCTTCAGCTATGTATGCTGTTAATGTTACTGATATGGCTGATATTGTTGTGCCTGAACACAGAGGTTAGCATTTCCCTTCTTTTCAAGTTACTTGTTGTATCTCACAGATAAATTCTTTCATAATAATGCTTTCATATTAATAATTTGTATAGTAATTGTGACTCACTTTTTCTGCTGCTGCAATGCTTTGTAACTGCAACTTAGTGTATATACCTACTCATCAACTAAACATATACTAATGTCATGACACTAATACTAATACTAATGTCATACTAATGTCATCTTTCTAAGAACATGATTCACTGCAAAAAGCATTAAAAAATGTAATCAATTTTTCCAATACTAGAGGCATAAAACTCTGGAACAGGTCTGAATTCCTCTCAGTAAAATAATGTACATGGATAGAATTATTTTGATTACAATGGAAGGAAAAATCCTATCCATTGTCACCATAACTGCATGTATTAAGAAATGAGAGACTTTAAAATACAAATAGCATTCTATTTCTTAATGAAAGGCAATCCATACGCATTTGGCCCACATAATTAGCTTTGGAAGGATCTGCTGCTGCTGAAAAGTTTATTTATGGCTCTAAATGGCAAATACACAATGAGAGCACTTCTTGGTGCTTTCACCTTGAATCACTTTAGGATGTCAAAAATATCCCTGATTCATAACTCATTGGCATTGTGAAAACTGTAGGTGGAGAACTCATTCTACTGAGCTCGTCAAGTGCAGGGCCTTTTGTCAAGTTGAGAGATGGGTCTGTGCTCCCCGTCATGTTCACATTGCAGTTGTCTTCCTCTTGGTTAATCGACTAGGGGAATGGTCATCTTACACGACCAGGATTTTCCAGTAACAAAATAAACTAGAGTAAAGAGCAGGCATTCTTTATAAGGTCCTAAATAAATCCTTGTAAATTAGTTATTTCACTCATGCTAGTTTTGAATATTCAACTGAAGAGTTACAAGAACGTTTTGCCACAATGATTTTAGAGTGGGAAATCCATTTACAGATTTCTGATGAGTGGAATACTACCTCCATTTTAGTCTTTTTCTGGAGATTCTCTCATTTTTCAACCAGCTTTTAACTCCCAAGGTGCTTACACAGTACCCTGATTAAATCCTGGTGAAGACATTTAATCTGGACATTGATATAATTGAAGAAAATGCTGCAGGAACCAACATGATTTTATATACCATTCTCTCATTTCTGCACGATGAATATTCAGATCTTCTGTCTATAATTTCCTGTAATTCATAAGATAAATGCTTAATCCAAATCCAGACTTTTCATACTTATTAAAAGGTATCTGGGCAGCTTCTGTCTACGAGCACAGTCAGATATTTATTGCCAATGCTGTTTAGTCTGGTTTCCTTATTATCACCAGCCATCATTTTCCATGCTTGTGCTGGGTCTTTTATGTGTGTTTTTGCCTCTGCACAGTTAATCAGGTTAGAGAGCTAATCCCGGCTCAAAATCATTTTCTTTTATCTGGGTCATGATGTGGCTGTAGGTATGCCTAGGTCATTGCAGTAGCGCAGAACTGCGCAGGAATAGCAAAGTAGAAAGGTTAGCAGTTGATTATAATAAAGATTTTAAAAAATAAATTAAAAAAAAAGTTGGGGGAAAAGTACAACAGTGCTACCTTTAAAAATGTTACTGAATTAGGAAGCATCCAGAATAAATATATTTTTTCATCCTTTTTAAAGCCATCTGGTGCAGTTACAACCTTGACCACAAACATTTTTTTTGTAAAGAAACCCTGCATTGTTTGATATAGAATGTATTAAAATACATGAAGATTTGCTCACTTTTTGTTTGTTTGTTTGTTTTGTTAATCACGATTGCTCGCTGACTTTATTTCCTGTGTACCTTATTTTGAGATCTAGATTCCTGATTTCTTTTCACAGAGCTTCGCACTAAAGCACTTAACTCCTTCACATTAGTTAACTATTTTCATGACAGCAGAATTGGAAAAAAGTGTTAACACCCTGAATAAAAATAATGAGAACTTGTTTACACGCAGAATCAAAATACTGGTATGGAGCCTATCCTGACATGTTCTGATTTCATCCACCAGATTTTGAGCATCTTATTTGGTAGAATAGAAGGAAAGGTGGGTTTTCCTAGTCTGTGGCTCCTGGTTAGCTAGTTAGCAATCCCCAGGATCCAGAGATTCCTGTAATTCCAGGTGTCCTGCCAGTTCCGAAGAACCTGCAAAATCTATAAGCTCACAGTGAACTTGATTTGTGGTGATCCACAAATCCAGTTGGCAGCAACCATGACATGGATCCAATTTTTGTTAACTTGTGTGAGCCTGAGTAAAAACTTATTTTTTATGTATATACATTCCTTAAATAATATTTTCCCAAACTTTAAAATAGGGAAATCATGTACAGTAAAGAGAAAAAAGTAAGGCATTATTAAAGTTGGAAGGGCAACCAGTTTCTATTACATATATATGTATAAATGTAATTTTTTTAGCATAACCTAGAGGGATGCCACCTACCTATGAGTCATAGACCCTCACTGTAGAATTTTAGTATGTAAACACACTTTGCTAGCAAAGAGAGATGTTATTCAATTAGGTTTAGTTGAATCTTGCATTTTATAATTTAATAATCAGTACACAGGGATATTCTAAGCTTCTCTACCATGAAGCTATCCCAATATATATGGATATCCCAATATATATGACAGACTATATGATGTGTACAGACAACTAGAGATAATGCCGCGCCATTTAAGCTGTTAAGTGCTTCTGAGGAGGGAAAATGTACTGCAGTTTGAGAGTTCTTGGTAGTTGGAGATGTCCTACCCATCAGTCCACATCCATTCCCTTCAGGATGCATAACTACTCCCTTGAGGATGCAGAAAACATTATTCCGCAAAGCATAAAGACCACTAAGAAGAGCAACCCACAACTTAATGGCAGTTACAAAAGGTAGACAAAAGTACATTCAGGGCCTTCATCATATAAGTTCAAAGACTGAAGAAGAGTTCTTAAAGTACCCAATACTTTCACACTTGTAATCAACTACTAAAATGCAGCTGGTCAGTGTTTCAGATTGGCTGGTTGTCTTTCATTTAGTCGGGGCAGGTCCCCTCGAAACTGTTTCGAATGGCTAGGTCTTTACCATGAATGCCATATGTCTTTCACCCTGTCTTGGAAAACTGCACAATCTGAGAACTTTAAGAGGCGTTCAGGAATTAAAACTGGACTGTCTCCACCCTCCTTATATCTATTAATTCATGTGGGTTTTTTTCTCTATTGTAGAAACTGTTATATGTTTACTGTGTCACAATTTCCTTTGATGTACAGCTCTTTTCATGTGTCTGATGGTGTAATATGAGCCAAAGAAACATTAGGATCACTTCTCAGGCTGTGATGGCACACTTACTGTCAAGAGATAGTTTATTATCTCTTGAAGTCATGGATCCCATCCAAAGCATCCAAAAGAACACTTTCTCAGGGATATTAAGCCCCTGAGGTTGCTCACTGCTTGCCAACACAGAGCTTCCTACACCAAGACTAATATATAAGAAAAGGAGTATGTGCCAGGCCATCGTGCACTCACTGACAGAAGAGATATCTAGATCTGTGGAGGTGTTTTCTGCCCAGAGTACAGTAAGGTGCAAAAAGGAGGAATGTGCTATTAGGATTATCTCCACAGATCTTCATACAGCTGCCAGCTTCCCCACTTTCAGATCTCTAAAGAAGGAGCAGACCCCAAGGCCCCTGTTAGGGGCCTTCCTTGTGCTCCTCAGCTCTCAGTTATGGTGGATGACACTTATGACCTAGTACACTTCAAACATCTTATGGGCTCAGGCTTCGCAATGAAAGGAGGTATCCAAATCTCCTTGAAGATAGAGAATTTGCCAGGTGAAGCACGCAGGGTTCATGGGGATCTTCAGCTAGGTGGGACCAAGTGCCATAGTACAGCTCTTCATTATTTCTGGGACAGACTATTAGTTGTACAGAAAACTGTGATAACTATATAGAGAGGGGAAGAATAAAAAAGCACTTACTCCTTCAGTTAGGTGACAGTCTATTACATAAAAATAAGAATCAGTCAGCCACTCTGAACTGTGACTGTATGAGAGCTCCGTGTAAGAAATTTGATTCTAGAGAGAGTCAGGAAGCTGATAGACAGCTAGCAGCTTTATGGTGCATAAGCAATTCCTTATCCACAACGGCACAGCCTACATACACTGGAGGAACATATCTTCCAGTATTTATAGTATCTACAGTTTTTTCTCTGAGGGGAATGCAAATAAAGCTAATGAGCAGCCTGGAGAGGAGTTGGCTAATTTGGGGAGCTGATTAACACACTGCTGTTGTGCAGTATAAGAAAGATGAATCTGGGCATAAGCAATGTTATACTGGGGCTATTGGGACATTATCATTACTCTTTAATCTGCAAAGTATTTTCTGGGTTCTTGGCGCTGACATCTTTGATTACAAGCAGTATTTTTTCTCCTCCAGCTACTAGTCAACTTCCAGAAGCTGTTTCACCTCAGCTGTGTGTCAGGGATGTGTTTTCAGATCATAAGTTTTTCAAGTTTGCAAGAGCTTGCCATCTTACAGCATATTATTTACTGGCATGGGAAACACATGACATCATATTTTAAGTCCTCTCAGAAAAGCAGTGGGACGTGCAACTGGATTGTTGACCAGTCCATGAAAGGAGCAGAAAGAAAGAATATTTTTTTCTGCAGCTTCTTCAAAATTGCTTTGGGCTGATTTGAGGAGCACTAAGTGACTAACATGGCCAAAGCTGCTGCTCCCTAAGAGCTTGGGAGCTGGCAGGACAGGACCACACTGGCCAGTGCCAGTCCCCCAGGATATGAGCAAGAAGAGCAGACCAGAGCCAGAGGTTCTGACCAGGTTTAACCAGATCACCAGGCAAGTCCAAGTTGGAAAACCTGAAAAGCAGCAGTAAGTCCCTATCCTTAACCAACTCCCCCAACTCACTCCTCTCTTATCTCTGAGTTACAGAGGGGCTCACGCCTCACACCAACTGATCTTGGTCATATGTGAGTGGGCAGTGCAATATGCTCAGATCTTGATGATTTTTTTAAGATCATAGTGAGTGTTGCTTGCCGTTTAGTCAGCTAAAATTAGAAACATTGATCAGGGCATCAAAGTTAAAAGAGATTTCCTAGTTCCTGTCAAGCAGGGGGTACAGAGGAAACAATATCCCTTCTTGTATCCCTCTGATAATTACACTCCTGGCAGAAAGCAGATATCTTGACAAAGTTGGAGAGTGATGAAAAGAAACCAGCAAACATAAAAAAAAACACACAGAAAAGAAAATCTCTCAGAAAACTTTGGATCAGGCCATATATGAAAAAAAAAACAGTCCTTCTGTCCTACACATCCATTTTGCAGTTTGACTGCTTTAATTTATTACTGCATCAAAGGAAACAAAGAATTAACTTTACCTGGTTCTCTGAACATTAGTCTTAGTGATTTATACTGCTGTCGATGCTTATTCTGTGGGAGAATAACCCCAGAAGAGCTTTTTCTCAATTGTCCCTGGGCTACAGACTCAGGTTTATCTGTCCCAGCAGATGCTGACTTTATCAAAGGAAATGTGCACAAAATAGCAGACAGCTCAGCCCATATCTAAAAAACTGTCCCCTCACTGTCCCCAGTAAACTATCAGATATAAATCTCACCTAGGTTAGTTCTGCTCCTATTATCTGTAAAAAATATTTAGAAATATTTCTTTAAATATGTATCCTTAATCTTAAATAGATAACTAATTTACAGAGGCAAACAACCTGGACACTTCAAACAGGAGGCAGTCCCCAGAGGCAATCACTAAAATTTCCAGAGGTGCTCAAAGGAAATTGAGAAAGGCCTGAAATGTTCATCAGGTGGATTATACCACAGAGGACCATGGTTACAAATGTGCTTATTGCTGTGAATAGTGTCATTCTACCAAGAGCACATTAGAGAGCACTGAGAGAGCAATCCTTACTGCTGGGAACTGAGAAGTATTTATACATTACTGTGCAGCAAACAGTTATCAGACACTCTGATGCTGGCTGTCAGCACTCAGGACCTTGATGGATTGTTCCCTGTTTCTCATTGAAAGAATCCTTGCTTCTTCCAGAGGATGCATGTGAAGTCCTATTTATCTGAACACAATAGAAATAGGCAGCATTCTTGTCAGACAGTGCACAAAGCCCTTCCTCCTTGCTCCTACATGACCTATCCCTAAGCATAGGGACCTCTAATATTGATAGGTATAGCCTATCCCTATGGTCCTACTCATTCCCTCTCAGTCTTGGTAGTTCTTGTTGTGCACTGTGGATACTATTAAGGCTCCACAAAAGAGCTTAATTCCTTCTTTCATTATCTTTATTTTTTTTTCTATTCTTGTGTCGGACACACATTTGCAGATCAGACTAACTATATTAAAGTATAAAATTGTTTTAAAATCAAATTGGTACAGTTGTATTTTCTATTTCTGAGACCCAGCAGACACTGGAAGAAGTGAGGAGAGAGGGCTGGGATCCTTTGGATGCGGTCAGTGGTGCAGAGAACATGCAAACTGCTGAGCCAGCCCTGGGGACACCGTGGCGCTCCTCAGCTAAGGATACAGTTTCAGTGACTGGGCCCAGGTTGTCTGGAGACAGAACAACAGCTTTAGTCAAACAAAATCCCACTGTCTGAGGGCCAGGAGATCCCACTCTCCAAATCACATTCTACCTGTTGCACTAGCAAATAACAAAAGCAGAGGGGCACATTAGTGCTTTACCTACTGTCTAACAGTTATTTACTCTAGGTGCTAAATGATGATTGAATTTTGACTTGAAGCATATTTGTGGTCTCATATACATGTGCATTCAAAGAGGAAACGTATTTTTTATAGCGTGAAAAGGGCTTTTATATGTATATATATATATGAACACTAGATTGTGTTGTTTAAGAATAGCTCAACCCAGCAAGCTAAAAATGCCATAATTCTGTTTCCTATTGTGCTGGCCTTTTGAGGCCGAATGTAGAAAACTGGAAAACATCAGGTTTAAGGTGATTTTAGTGTGAGAAAAAAAAAAATTGAAGTAAAATTTTCAATGATATCCACCACTTCTGGGGACCAGCTTGGAGTGCAGGTGAAATATTGCTATGTCCTCAAGGACAATTTAACCTGCTATTAAATTCCAAGAAGTGCATTAAAACAGCTTGTATCTATATGTATTTCTGAACTGAATTCTGAATGCCCAGCATTCAAGCGCAGAGACTAGGCACTCCAGACTAGGCACTCTGAGAATGCTCTGCTTTTGTAAAACCTGGCCAGGACTCGAGAGCTGAGCTGAGCTGTCTCTTGACTGAGTGTTGTTCTCCAGCAAGTCAGACAGACAAATAGCCACTGTCGCTGCACATTTCAGAGGCCGTGTATTAGCTGTTTGCAAGACACACTCTCAGAAGTAACTAAAGAGGCTTACAGGTAGTGTGTTATTCCCTCTTGATCAATCCTGATGCTGCAGCAAGCTGACTTTCTTTAGTGCTCTGTTATTTTAAATTACTTTGTAGGTAGCTGTATCTTGTTTCTTTTAAGACCTACTAATACATTTTATTGATATGGACAATAATTTCACAAGATTCTATGGCAAGGTCAGTTATTATTTACTGCATGGATATACAGGATATACACAGAATTACTGGGGACTGGGTAACGCTGAGTCACAGGGTTCAGATTGGACCCCCTTTCTTTCCAAACTCCTTCTGAGAGGAGTCTGGGTGCAGCTGGATCCAATCCTAGTCCCCGACCTGGTCAATGGTTTATGACTAGGGAATTTTGTGCACAGTTATGCAAGGATCTGGCAAGGATCTCTTAACCCCAAGGAGTATCCTTGAGAGGCATCCCTGCTCAAGGGGAGATCCTGGCACAAGAAGAGCTCAATGGGCTCTTGGGCTGTCCCCGTATTTATGGGATAAAATGAATGACTTATAGTCATTCTTTCATTTCAAATGACTTTTGACTGGTGTATGCACAATAAGCCTTATCTCCCCTTCGGGCTACAGCCATCAGGACTGTCATTGATGGTTATTGTCTGAATGGGGGAAGAAATCAAGGAGGCAACCAGCAGGATCAGATAATATCACTGGGCTGGGGAAGGAGCACACATCTGTCACAAACATAAATTTGGAATGCTTGGTTGTAGAGTTTTGGTTCAGTTGTTCCAAAAGGCAACAGGATCGCATAGATAAAGTGCATATTTTTAGCCATAAAGCATAAGAGATGGACAAGAAGTGGACAAAAACAATATATTTTCTAAATTGCTGATCAGACAGTCCCTGGAACAAGCAAACAAAAAACTGCGTGAGCATGTTATTCCAGAACTGTTTCAGGATTTTTTTAAAACTTTTCTTCTGAAGCATTTGTTATCAACTGCTGGACTAGGCTGTACAATGCTCTAATCTAATCTGGTCTGTCAGTGTTTTTCTTATTCAGTTGGAATGGTAAAAGAACACAAAGAATGAAAAGTAATTTTCTGTAATCAGTTGATAGAGTACATAACAAAATACAAATATCGTGTACATTAATAGAGAAAATGAAAAAAATTTTAACAGGCATATTTAAAAAAATAAAAATTATGTGAGCACTCTCAGAAAACATCATTAAGACTCTTTCAAATTGCTTGAAACATGTTGTAGTCCAAAATCTAATTAGATCATCCATAAAATATGGCTGGGAAAATACAATAAGATAATCTTCAGTTTTTGTTGTGACAAAAGGAGAGTGTGATTGTATCATTTGATAGAATACAAGGCAAAATGTTCCTGATTAAAAGCATTACTCTTGATCATTTTTATCATTGTACATGTTTAGTAATTACCATGTGAAATTAAACAGTTACTACAGCTTCACGCTCCTAGATCCCTGTGGAGATGCTGAAAGAACCCTTGAAGTATAACTGTAATGACACAAGCGGAGGAAATTGTGGTTCGAAGTATATAAATTATTAGTGACTAAAGCTAGAAATGGAATATATGTTGAGTACCAAATCTTATTTTCATTTAGCAATGGAGCAAAACAATGATCTTATGAAAAAATCAATTAAAAATAGTAGAACTAGATGTTGCAGTTCTCTTTAAATCTTGGGGCACGTAACTGGTAACATACCTTTTAAAACTGTGAACTGCTTCAAATTCTAAAATATTTGCTGCAAAATTATGACTTTTTTTTTTACTTATACTAAAACGTATGAGCCTACACTTGGTGGAATCTGTAATATTTTTCCTTTCTTGCAAGGAGAGCTTGCATCAGATCCTAAGTGAATATAAAACTTATTAGTGTCTTTGTAAACATAGTAGCAAGCAGAATTCTGTTAAATTCTCTGGAGTTTATGATGCAGTTGAAAACTGCTGAAATTTCATTATATATATATTAATATTTCATTATATATATATATTAATATTTCATTATATTCATTATTTTCATTATATATATATTAATATTTCTTTGAACATTCTAGGTAACTTTTCATAGTACTTTTAGTCGAGTACTCTCATTATCTCTGGAAAAATACAACCAGTTGCTAGATTTCGATGGTTGAGGGACTAGTATAATAACTTTGTAAAATATAAGGCTTTACAGACAATTATGTTCAACTCAGACTGTGAGACAGTAATAATGTTATAGTAATAGCCTTTTGCTTTTGATATGGGAGATCAAATTTCATTAATGATACATGGTACAATGATTATTTTTAAGTCAGTGTGTCTCCTCTTATTGGTATAAAAGTGGAAATAGACTGGAATATAAAAAGAGCTTAATGCAAAAATAAAAGAGCATCTAGATTCTCCAGATCTGAGCTCTAATTAAACCTCTGAAAAGGATTTTCAGGTCATCATGCATGGCTGTAGCAGCTCCTGAGCACTTTCATATAAAAGTTTAGTTGTTCAGTATTTGCCAGAGAAATGAGAAACCTTTTACTCTGGACCTTTCTTCACTCAACAGATGCTGAACTGCTCAGATTAATTCCACTTCTTAGCAGAAATGCATTTGAAATGGAGTAGTTTACCACTAGAGTCCATTGAAAATGGGCACCTGTTCCTTTGCTTTGCACTATAAAGCACCTGGATCTGGTTTCCAAACTCCGTATGTTCTCTCTTCCAAAGGATGAACACCAAGCTATTATTCAGTGTTACACTTAGGGCATTTTCTACTAGTTCTAAAGTTCTAACATTTCTAAAGTTCTACTTGTTTGCCTTCTTTGTTTTTATTCCATCTCAAAGGACTTTTAAAACAATAATCTTTCATTAAAATTAGTCTCTTTATTAGTCTCAATCTTTATTAAGGGACAATTTTGTAATTGTTACTGGGAGACCAAATCCCCCTGAATACGGAGATGAGTTAAACCTAGTTCTGAGACATAGTTAAAGTATCTAACCCTGCAGCTCTACATTTTCCAGGAAAAGAGCAGAGCACTAGTGCTTTTGATGAACAATTAATATATAATACACTCTCTTAATATGTGGGTGCAAAAGAATTCTGTAATGCGGTCCTGGGCAACTCCCAGGAAAGCCTTTGGATTCCCATTTAGAAATCCTAATGCATCCAGGATTTATTATTTAGCATCCAGGATTCATTATTTATGAAACAATGATAATTTCAACACTGTAAAGCCAGATTTCTCAGTAATACTAAACTTTCTCAATAATATTAATAAGAAGACAGCCTGTTTATTTTGAGAGACTAAGTACCACACGGACAGATTCAGATAAATCCAAATAATGTTGTTAAGGCTCAAATCTTTGTATATTTCCCAGTAAATCTGTGTTACCTTTACTAGTTCTTTAATTCCATTGCTTTCCTTTATCATGATAGGGATAGAGTACAAGGAAGAGAAAAATATGTGCTGGGTAAAGACATGAACAAGTTGTATGTTTCCTATTCTTCCCAAGGGATGCCTTAGCATCCTCACCATCACTAAATAAGCCTCTTGCATTAAAAACTAACAAAATATTGCAAGCTGACATATCATAGTTGAATTATAGTTGATCTAATATATGTTGCCATTTGTCCCAAGCAGCACAGTTGCAGGCTGAAGTTAACAATTCATCTGAAACAGAATGCCATGTAGCATAGCAAGCATTTAAGGCTTAACAGGGGAAAAGTACATTAAAATGGTCAGAGAAAGGATGTCCTAGATAAAATAGGGAAAATTTTTCATGCTGACTGTGGCTGTGGCCTTCTCAAAGGCATTTCATTGCTCAGTGATTTGTAGCTATGGAGAATGCTATAATTCCAATACGAAGCAGTTGGTTACCTGAGAAGTCTGGGCTTTTGTTCTGTTGCAAAATATCCTTTCTCTGTCTCTTTTTTTTTTTTTTTTTTTACAGATATAGGCATTATTTTATCATTCTTATGCTTTTATTTTACTTTACACATTTCCCAATACTGATTACATTAGACTCATCACTATTCTATCCTTTTTACGCTATTAATGTAACAAATGGCAACAAGACAGATATGCCACATCCTACACACTGCAAGGTGATCACAGTGGCAAGATTCAGATCTTAGTTATATCAAAGTAAATTCAGAGATAAGGTCTGAAAAACATTCTGTTCATGAGAGGGGAACCACAGGGCTCATTGTGAGTGATCTGTACAAGGTAACCAAGGAGGAAATCTATTGTCAACAGATTTAAATTAGGTATCAGGCAAATACTGGTGGGTTTCATTGAGTTTGGGTTTCATTCCCAAACAAGCTGGACTGGTTGGGGAGGACTCCTGCCGGAGCTTCTGGTTTTGCAATAACACCAGCAGTGGAAGGGACAGTTCTATAGCAGGTCCTGTTAGCTGAACTACATCAAGCACAAGGTAAAGGAGATAGATTTAGAGCAGGTGGTAAAAAGCAATCTCCAGTGTAGTTGGAGAGTGTTTAATTTGTTTCTTTCGCTAATCTATTTGCACAAAAAACCTAGAGCAGTGCCATTTGCTCAAAAGCAGTGACAGTCCCATTTAACTGGGCTGACCAGTCATCTGAGTGAATAGGAGGTCTGATTATTTCTTCATTACTTCATAATGTGCTGAACAGAACTCTATGAAATTAACCTTTAGGATGACACAGTAAAAGGAAATGAGTCATTCAAGGGGATGTTCATCAACATGTGAGCACTGGACTTGCTAAATTAGTCCTGCCACAGTGTGGGTGAAATGGAATCAATCCATATCTTCCATACATTTCCTGCCTGTACGCACAGACAGGGGACTGATAAATAGAAACAAGCTTTGATTTATATCTAAATACAGCAAAGTTTCTTATGTTTGCTGATTACATTTTCCAAATGGATCTGAAGAGACTGACTAGAAGGAACTGAGAGTTCCTGAGATGTATGTGGAGAGAAAAGATGAAAGAAAGAAAATTTCTCGGCAATGACTTTCATAACCCAGGCTAATGGAGAAAGAGAAATAGTTTTAATCTTACCCAAAACTAAATAAAGAAAAGGCGATCTCTCATTGTCTTATTCATGGACATTGTACTATTCTTAGAAGCATCAGGCTATCAAAAGAACTCAAAATGTACTGAAGTGCCATGGTGACCCTTCTTAGGCAGGACGGAGACAGACTCATAGACACGATAGAAGAGCTCTTCCCTCAGCCAAGCACTTAGCTAAAACAAGGGCTGAAATACCTGCTTCCCCATCCTCATGAATACGCAGCAATGATGCGTTGGGACACTTTGCAATGCAATTCCAGAGGTTCTGCCTCTAAGGGAGGCTTTTGGGGCTTCCCAGGGATATACACCTCTCTTTTTGTAGCTTCAACTTATATTGAAAAGTTTAGTGCCACCTGATGACACTGCCTCCTCCCTCAAGAATTTTGTATGCGTTAAATTGTATACAAGAATGGCTTTGGAAGGGATCTGTAGAGGCATGAGACCCTTATTTGTTTAATGTGTCACATCGTTAAAAAATTCTAATTGGGTATGTTTAGTTATATATCTTTACACATTGTATTGTAATATTTATTCTTTATTGCAAAAGATTTACTAATCCCCAAAGGCCATATGAAAGGTAGAAGTTATATGTTAGCACCATTGGGAAAGGTAATAAAAGGATTTAGTGGCTTTAAATTTATGAACTGATATCATTCTGCAGCTTCCTTAATTCGAGTGTCACACATGGAAGTAAATCATTCTATCTAATGCTCTGATGTGCTTTTAGGTGAAATTTAACTAGCTATTGCATAAAAGTGAGATAGATTTTTCTAGATCACCCATAAAGTAAGTTTACTGCTCTAACTCCATGGATATAGATCTCTCTCCTGGTAGAGATGTTGGTAAAGCATTGCTTTATTTAGCATTGGAGTTCATACCAGTGTATTTATAATTATAAAGTATATTAGCAGAAAGGAGTAAATCTGTGCTGCTGCCAATATGAAGAATGCCATAGTGATCAAAACTACAAATAGACATCGTTATCCTGCAAAATCTGCTAATGATGTTCTTGTAATATGTCATATACAACAGAAAGCAAAACAGGTATTGCGACGTTATAAAAAAAATGAAAGGCTATCAGAGTAACCATCTAGTATGTTCCAGAAAGAGTAGATTAAATGCAAATGAATATGTTTGCGTGTATGTGTGTATGTAAAGAACGCTCTCACAGCCTCCATCAGCTTGGAGTGTGTGTGCAGGTGACTGTACAAGCCGGTATCTTCTATTTATTAATCCATAGACTTTAGGCATACAGGACCGTGGCATTCCCCAGAGGGAGTAACCGTGTGTTGTATAATAGAAATCTCCCATGAGCCTGTCTCCCTGTAGTATCATTTATAGCAAGAATGTGAGCATTAGGACTAGGATTGCAATTCAAACACAATCCAGAATTCTGAACTACCATTGAATTCTGTGGAGGAACACAGAATTCATGCTCAGATTGGTGAAATTTCAATCTGTTAAAGCTTTGTAGAGTTTTCTATGTGAATAAAAAGTTATTCTATCTTCAGTTTGCATTTATAACTCTTTAGGGTGCCTTATAGGTTCAGCTTTTTTTCATTTCTTATGGCTAGGTATCCTTAGATTATGATTTAGGAATGGTCCTGCACATTTTCTGGCAATTGACAGAGAAGAAATACAGTTGTCAATTATATTTCTATTGCCTCTGAGCTATTGGAATGACCTGGGAAAACTGACTGGGCTTTTTATTACTTTCTTTAAAAATTTTTATATACATTCAGTACAGTTTTTAATATCGTGTGTAGAAAAGCAGATTAGATAAATCTGGAGCATTAATTTTACATAAAGAATATTATTGGCTTTGGTGGCAATAAAAAAAGTCTTTGAAATGCTGATGAGTTGATAGACAATTTATTAATTCCTTAGATACTTATAACCCAAGGAGAATTACTCAGACCCTTTCATCTATAAAGCATATAACATCTGCACTTTACTCTTTTATTCTCTTCAGTGTGTTTTGTGGGATTTACAGTTTCAGATGGATTTTTTTTACTGCCTGCAGATCATTTACACCTTGTGCCATTGGTTTATAAGTGACCCCCAGTGCTGCTCAGCTACAGTTGATCAGTTTTGCAGAGCAGGGTTGTTATTGCTTAAACTTTTTCTGGATGAAAGAAATACATAATCTATATCTAGTTAAATACTACTACTACTTTGCTCCTTTTATCTGAAAAAAAAATATTTGGAGGGTTGATGCAGAGAGACAGACAGATTATTTACCTCTCTAATATCCTTTGCCTGTAATAATTTTGAGACTTCAGTCCGGGGAAAAAGATTTTGACCTGTGCAATGACTTTGGTGAAAGGAAGGGAGTCTTAGAGGATTATATACAGAAAGGATCAAACTCCTTTGTCCCTGTTGATCCATAGTACACATTTAAGCTTGAGTCCATAGAGACAAATTATCAGTTTAACACCTACGTTTGGCAGTTTAAAAGCCATCCCGGCTATCTCACTTGGGGCAAGTGTTTGAGGGAAGGGAGGCTGTTGCAATTTCCAGAGAAGCTAGCAGGAGGCACCATGCTGAAAATTCACGAGGATTTTTGATATGTAAGTAAGACACTTGTTAGGGTTTGGAAACACAAGGTGCAAGGTTGGCAGTGCGAATAGTTGGGTGAGGGGCTGGATTAAGATTGCTGGAGCATCGCAACTGCCAGGTTTGCTACTGCTGCTGGCAGGGGCTTCCCCTTAGCAGCAGCAGTCGTTTTTGTGGAGCAGCAGGACCAGCAGGACAGCAGGAGTAACACTCAATGCCACTGCCCAGTCTGCAGGGTCAGGTCTTCCAGCTCCTTCCCTACCTCCTGACTAGACAGTTTTGATCAAGCAAGCCCAGCTCCTTATCCTTTCATGTGAGCAGTCCAAAAAAAGATTTCATACACTGTATTATCCCTAATGAGCTTTGATGTATTTTGTAGCTTCATCAGATAGGCTCCAAAGTGCCTTCAGCGGAGCAGACTTGTAAATGAGCCTTTAAATTATCAGCCATATTTCTCCTTTTGCACATCATCAGGTATAAGCAGAGTTCATGGTATAATCTCATTCACAGGGAAGTGGCAGCTTCTTCCTTGGAGAAACTGTTTTCCCTAGAGAAAGTATTACCGTCCGCTTATTTGGTCTGCCTCCTTCCCAAGGTGTATACAGCAAATTCAGGGCATTAGTGGCAACCATAAGGAGCACAAAAACTCACGGGGATGGGCTGATAAAACAGAACTTGTTTTGGTGTAAATAATGAGAAGAAAGAGAAACTGCTGCTAATCAGTGAATACCAAAGACAGCATGAATTCACCCTTATCTTTATGGAATCCAGATAAATAAATACATGCCATGGATCTCTAAAGACATCAAGCAATGAACGCAACATGATTGATCACCTGACATGTTTATCCCTAGTTCTCATATATTTGTCATATGCAAGGCAGAGTAAAATGACACCCTGTGGTGGATCTGGATCCTAGGGATTATTTAAGAGCCAAGGAGATTGCAGCCCTTGTCCTCCCGACTTGCTCTCCTGTTTGTTCACTGCTCGGTGCTGCACCCACAGGGTCTCCACTCCTCTTCCCAGCAGAGAGGTTGCTGCTAGTCCAGGATGGTCAGGCAGGCGGTTGTGGTGGCTCCAGCTGTGCCGCTGCTCACAGTTACCTGTCTTGAAGTCACTGGTTTGAGTTCCTGGCATCCCCCAGCATTAGTGTCCCTGCACTTTCCTCATCTCCAGGGTCTTCCCCCACTTCCTGAATCTTCACCTCCTTCTTTCCTGTTGCTCGTCTTTTTCCCAAGATCACTTCTTCTTGGAAAGTCTTCTTTTCAGTAGTCTCTTCTTTCTGGACATAATAGCTCCTGTTTTCCCAAACTACATAGTCTATATGCAGCAACACACTGTGAGTTCAGCCCTCCAGGTGACAGCTCTCTCTCATTTCTTATTTTTAACTATATGGCATAGGAAGATCCACTTTTGTTTAGGTGAGGTGTTATCAGTACCTACAACTAGACTGTACGAGGATGCACTGGCAAGTAGCAGCATCAGTTTAAGAGTTCTGAAGTTCAAACAACCCTCTCCCCCTACAATTATCTGCCTCCTTGTAGCATTCCTAACTTAAAAGATTTTTCACCTATGAAAATACTAAGTAGGCTTTCTGTCCTACCAACACCAAAAAAAGAAACAAAATATTTGTCTCATAATTTCCCTCCAAAAACCTGCAGTTATTACTGCACAGTTGCTGTGAAGAACAAATTCATGCACATGTCAAAAAATTGCCCTTTGTGACTCCTGAGAATAATGTAAATCCAACATCTGAATCAGACTTTGACATTGGAAAAAAGACTCAGCAGTGTGGAATAGCTAGTGGAAAATATGTAGATTATAATTTTATTACTTTGCTACTTTCATGTAGCTTCCCCCTCAAACCTAGTTGTCCTTTTATCCACCAATTCTACCCCATCTGGCATCCAGTTGGTAAGTTCTTGACCTTCAGCTATTGTTTTCTTTGTTTTTGTCTGGATGTTATTTCTCATACTGAGCCCTTAATCTTTGACTTGAACTCTAAAAGCTTATTGTGAGTAATAATAATCGCAAAAGCAATAGGGCTTCTTTTTTAAAATCCTAAAGTACTTTTAGAGAGTCCCACAGAGAATGAAATAACCACAGGCCTGCAACATTTATTCACAAGCCCAATTATTTATTCATACATGGATTCCACTGTATTTTTTTCCACAGAACTACTTGTGAGAATAGTGATACTTGCTTTACCAAGCACTGTTGTAAACATATATATATATATAAAACTTCATGTGACATGTATAAATATGTTGGAGATATGTAAGCATCAGAGGAATTAGGCTTTAAGATGGTGAAGAGAAAATCAACTAGTACTCACTAGCATCTCACATTAGTATTTCACAAGTGCTATATTGTAAATCTATTAATGTTAGCAAGACTTTTAAAGTCTTGCAGACACTCACAATTTGTCTTTGTCTTGAGAAGATTGTGTCTTTAGAAGTCTTTTAGGAAGACTTCTAAATTCTTGCTAACACCCCTACCTTTACTAACAGTACTTGTCATGGGTAATATTTACAATACCACCATCCTCTTTGCCACACACCTTTCTAACACATGAGGAAACTGAGGTACCTAGAGGCCCATTGGTTTGCCTGCGACACCTGGCTGGCTAATGATGGAAGCAGGACTTGAATTCGCATCTCTGAGGTCACTCTGTAAATCCCTTCCACTACTCTGCATCTGCATTAGCAGTTTTCATTGTTGATAAAGCGCTGTTTGTGTGCTCAGTTGCAAGAAATATTCATTTCTATTTCTAGAATAGATTTCTGTATTAAATGAGAAAGCTGCAAACCAATGTGCATATATTTAGATGTCTGAAAAGTAAATATCTTGCCTAAATTGATATGGGATCTTTAACCACAAAGGAAAGAAAGGTACTGCAAGGTACTGTTATTCGTGTAACTCCAAAATTAGTGTCAGCTGAGATGAACAATTTTAAAAGAGAGATACTTGTCTCTCTTATTCATTAATTATTCAAAAATTCCTAGACAACTACCTAAATTAGGCACTTGCCTTTTAAACAGCTAAAAATTTAATCCCAAATGTAGGTAAAACCAGCCGATAGATTTTGGGTAGACATGACAGTTCTCCCCTGCAAACCTTTAGGTTACCATCCACACACTTTCCTTTATTATTTTAAATGTGTTAAAATTTTGATTAAGACATTGATAATTTTGTGCATATTTGTCCATGATCCAAATTATTTTTTGGTTCTACCAATAAATAATCAAAAAAAAATCTCTGCATAATTCCTACAATGTCCCTATAACTATGGACTTACAGTATGACAAGAATTTGTCCAAATAGAAACTATGACAATTACCATCTGCAAGAGAATCTGAGGAAATGTTGGATTAAGATAAAATCATTCTAATAATTAAAAAAATAAGTTCTCACGTCAGTGATGTCGAATGTTTTTTTAATCTCTGTGAATTAATTATCATTCCCTGTAGCAAATCTGATAGCTTTTACTTAGAAGCAGTTCTATAAAATATTGCGTTCTAAATTAGTTAACCGGTCCATCTTTTCAAGCTTCACTAAATGCATTTTTTATTTGATCAAATGATGCATCTAAGAATATAGCACTAAAAAGATTACAAATGAGATTAGTTAATTTTTGATCTGTGTTCCACCCTAATATTTCTCAATTACTGCTGCTGCTGATAAAATCTTCCATGAAAGAATGAAAAACATGAGAAACAAACAAACAAAAAATACCCAGCCATTTGAGAAGAGAGAAAAGAACTGAACTCTAAGTCACTACAATATTATGGCAAGGCTTTCATCTTTGACCTGTGCATAGGTTTACAGTAATATAAAAGTTGACTTCCTGAAATTTTTTTCTTGAAGAAAGGTGGGGATGGGAAATTTCTTCAATTTAAAATTGAATATATTTACATTTAGGAAAGAAACATCCTTTTGAAACTAACTACTATTTGAAAAAGATGAAAAATTACTTCAAAATTTTCAGCTAAAATAATGCCAAAATGATAAATGAATTTTTCAATAGTTCCAGTGATTATGAATTTGTATTTTTTTTTAATATAAAATCAGTATCTGACTGAAAAATTTAGCTCAACTCAAATTATGACATGAACAATTTGATCCCAAGATAGTATCATGGCTTTAGTTTATGTATTGGTGTTCTGAAGAGTATCATTTCCTGATGTTTTTTTCTCAGAAAGGTAATTGTACATAGGCAACTGAAAAACAGATATGTGCAAGGGAGGACCATATAGCACCAGGCAGCAGTTTCTTCTCAGTTTGCTTAGTTTTCATGTTAGATGGTTCTGACAAATGAAGTAATAACAAATAAATCATATTGTATATTTGAATAACCACGTAGCGTCAGAACTATAAAATTATCCACAGGGTATAGGGGATGATAATTGGACAGAGTCACTCCTATTAGCATGCATCAATTGAACATTTTATTCTTATCTTATATGACAGAGTGGTATTTTAAGGTCATCAGTCATGCTTCTCAACAAGACTTGGCTTTTTACTTGAACAGTGGTGTCTGCTCACTGTGAGTCACAAAAACTTTCTGTTCTTGCTTATATATGACCTTAATTATCGCTGCCATCGATGCAGAGCGCTGGCCCGCTTTTCATTCCTGGCACTTCTCCCATGTCTCAGTGATCACAGTAGATTCCTTAGCTCGGACTCTAGTCCCTTCATGGTAACACTGCTGTAGGCCCGCCCGTGCTGCATCAAGGAAAGGTAGATCCCCAAAGCAGTGTGGGGTACACCCGAAGAGCCTGTGGCTTCTGGGAACCCTGATAGAGGCAGCAATTTGGTGGTCCTCCGCAAAGACCACCCTGCAGGCTCTTGCAGCACAGCAATTTGCAGTGTCTGTTCTGCTTCTTAATGCAATAATTTCCAAGCCTTTTAGTATTCCTACTCTGTTGCACTTTCTAAATAAACCCATTCTCTCACACCCACAAACTCATAAGCACGAAGATGTGTGTATGCTCATAGAAATGGGATGACTTAACATATAAGAGTGAGTCTTCAGCTTTTCTCTTAAGGTAGCAACCATGTGATGATTTTGGATGTGCCATTTGAACCGTTTTAAAAGCTGACAGACTGACAGTAATTTTGGTATTTTGTTTCTCCATCCCATGCCTCTGTGAGTCATTGGGCATTATTGCTGGGTTACTTACTGCCTTTTTTTTTCTTTTTTCTTATATTGATGTCTTATGGCTTCAGTTCTGCTTATTATCTTCCTGTCAATATCTGTTTAAGGCTTTATGACTTCAGACTGCAGTTTGTTTTACTCAGTCCTTTGGTGTAGTGTGGGTGTACCCTGTCCTGCTTAGACTACCTTCTCTTTCCTCATCTGAGTCTCGAGAAGCAGCATGTAAATGTGCTGGGACCTTGATGACCTGCTAACCCACACACCATCAACCCATGACTGTCTTCTTCCACAATTTTTTCATTCATTCCAAACAATGTTTCTATTATGACAGAGATGAAAACCTAATCTGGATGAGATTCTCTCTCTTGGCTCATCTTTTCCTGCTGCTTGAGTGGCATGCTAACATATCACAGAGTGCTGTTTATTTGCTGGTGTTTTTAGTGTGCTAAAGACGACTGGTCCAAACTCATTCTGACCTGTCTTATTTCAACACTGAGGAGTTTCAGATGAGAAAAGAGAAGTGATGGATCAGAGAAAGGAAACATAATGTCTGTAGTTTCAGTGAAAACAGCTTTTTTGTTTGGTTTTAATTTTTCTTCTCCCAGTATGCTGTTAGAGTTAGTTATTAGTTACCACTCATTAGTTACATGCATTTGTTCAGCATGATATAACTCATCTTTTTGTTTTGCTAGTCTTTCTGATCTTCATTTAGCTTGCAAAGAGCTTCGATTCAAGTCATACAATACATCCAGATCATCACTTGTTGTCCTAACATAGTTCAAACTAAAGGATAATCATATGCCAGTTATATATAGATAAACATCTTAGATTTTGAATTAGAGAATTATTTAGTATTGGGCAAGTTGTAACAACTGTACCAATTAGTGGAATGGTGTGTGGCTGCCAGTAGATGCATTCCAAAAATATAAAGATGATTTGCTTTGACTATACTTTATTGGTGCCATTTCACAGAGTAGCAATGAGAAGACATAAGCAGGTTCATTGCTGTCATTTTTACTTGTTGAACAATGTGTCCATGTTAGTGTTGTCCATATAATAATTATGGCAATAATATAAAATATTCAGCCTGAGCACAAATGCTGAATGGGAGAAGAAGATAAGGTGTCTTTAAAAAGTAATGAGTTTTGGGGTGATTCATGCTCAGGAGTACAGGCAAATGCATTAACACATTCACTTTGTTCAACTTATTTTTACCATCGAGAAGGTGTAGAAATAAAAGAAAAATAAGGAGAGGAAGCAGATCGTAAAGTAGTATAGTACTGAACATCAAACTGCAAGCTGATATTCTTTTGTCTTGTTCTGAGTGCACATTTAACTTTTCTGGGGTTTTCAAGTACAGTTTCTGAATTTTAATCTTTCTATGAAATCAACAAACACTAACATTCATATTTTACTAATCAAAAACGCTAGCCTAGAGAGACCAATTTTCTTTTGCTCAATAGGGATCGGACCAGTGAAAAATAGGGACAATGACACATTTATTTTGCGTGGGAATAGGCTGTACAAGAAGAAGCAAGAGGATAAGAAGAATCAGAGGATAAGCCTAAGCAATCTACATGTAAAACTATAATATAATTAAAACTAAAGGCTTTAATATTTAATAATCATAATGCCTAGATCTTTTCTAATTTTCATTAGAAAAGCAAGCCCAAAGCAAGTTAAAAAAAAAAATTATACATGTATAGTCTCATTTTTTAAAAGTAATTAGTAACTCCTAGTCACAAACCAAACAACAAAATTTTATCACCTCTCAGGCACCTTGAATATGTTGAATAGGTGTCTCTGCAGTGTAATAGTGCATACAAAGTGGCTAAGATTAACTTTATAGTAGCTCTTTCTGCGTTGCAGATAGAAATAAAATTCAATAGATGTTCTACGTCTCAGCTTAGTATTTCTGTATTTTAAGCAGCTATGTTGGGACCCATATTCAGAAACAAAAAGGCTTTTGATGATTTTCAGATTCCTTTCAATTTCAAATCTAATCCTACAATCCTCTCGTGTCTTCAAGATGAATAAAATAGTTTGGAAAAAAAAATGAAGATGAGTGGAAACAGATATATGTTGTGTCTTCAGCTGACAGTCAGAGACTCAAATACCAAGAACTATTCTACTTGGAAGATGTTTTTTGCATATTTTATGTTTCGTTTCTTGATTTGCTGTATATTGGTGTGTCATATATACAACAATAGTCAGTCAAACAGTGCAGCTTTATCACCTAGATGGTGGACTGAGACAAGTATTTACTAAGAGTAGACATTCAAGCAGGCTAGAAGCTCTTCAAAACATTAAAATATAAATCAATGCAATTTCCTAATGAAGCAAAAAATATTTCTGTCCTTCTTCAGCACTGAGGAATCAGGTGTAAAAAAAGAAATGCTACAGGAATGGCTAGACTAGATCTAGGAACAGATGCTAGCGCTTCCAAATCCAGGCTGTGTTCAACACACATAGACATCTTCTTTTCTAAAAATTGTCTGCATTTTTTTTAATCCAGCCACTGTAAGCATTGCTAACATTTTAGTTCATTATTTTGCTCTCTCTTCCCTTTTTTGAGTTGCTCTTTTGCAAGAGTAAGATTTTCTCTTAAGGTTGTATAAAAACCTTCTTCGTATAACATTATATGAAATCATAGGATTTGAATAAAGCATTCTTGTGTAGTTCCATGGAGCGCATGCAAATAAAAATGTCGAAGAGCTGTGTCCCATTGCAAAGCAGAGTCAAGACAGGTTATAAAGAAGGAACTGTCTCAGCCTAGAAGAACCTCTTCTGTGTTATAGAGGATCCTCTGAAGCATCAGCTTAGGTAGCATCATCATGAGTTATTGTAAACCCACTGTGTCACAGCTTACATGCAAACCATGCAAATCATGACATGTGTTAGCATCTTTAGTGGAGAAGGGTAGAGGTCTTGATGTATAATTAGAGCTGAGTTGCTGCCTGTGTGTTTTGGTATTGCTAAAAATAAGCTGTAGCTCACCATCAATGTAGGAAGTAACAGTTTCAATTTGAAAAAAAAATCTAGAAGCACAGAAATGATTAATTGCTTCCCTCTAGAGTTGTCATGGTACAATGCAAATGTTTTCCTCTTCTCCTACTTTGATTTTCATTCACGATTGTGTGTAGAGTTCTGGAAATGCAAATAACATATCCTGACCAGTAGCAGGATGTGGCTGATTTTTAGAATAGTCTTATTATCTCTAAGTTTCAGTGACTCCTTGATTTTTTTTTGCTCTTTTTGTTGGTAAAACCCACATTTCTTTTAAGAGTTTTGTTTGTATCAGTTTTTGATAAAAAAAAAAAAAAAAAGCAGTTACTCTTTGGCAAAAAAGAAACCAACTTCTTGCTTAAAATCCAATCTTCCTCTGTACCAACAGCGTAAAATGGATCTCTGCATGAATCAAGGCTGGTGGGATTCAATTTACTTTTGGCTTGCTTCTCTGCTTGCGTGTCCTTGACCTTACTGTGATTTGCCATGGTGGCCTTGTGTTCAAGAGCAAAACTCTTAACCATGGAAATGAGACTCCATTTGCCAGGTGAAGGAGGCCAGCATTCCCAGCATTGCCGTACTACTTTACTTGGCTCTTCCTGCTGCTTTTTTAAAATTAAATTAACTTTTTGATGACAGCCTCGCAGGAGTATACTTCAGTTAATTTTATCAAGAAAGTCTGCAAGTGATACGTGGTAGACATAGGATGGTACTGGGTGCGTCTTCTCAGCAAGGGTCTGTTGTACTCAGCATCCTATGCTGTACTAACTTTATTAAAGCATACATTGTAAATAATTTTAGTTCCTTCCTTTTTAGAAACCTTCTAAAGACAGACAGCATTCTGTTATATCTGTATAGCTGGTTTTCTTGCCTTCTGAGCATCCCTTTTTAGTCATTCTTCATAGTATGTGTTTCTGTAAACCGACTGCTGTGAATATGAAGCTAAATTTTACTGAGAAAAGTTATGAGCAAATCTGATGGTTCCAATCCTAAAGCGTGGAAACCTATAGAAAATATCATAATATAAATAATAACTGTAGTCTTTATTTCTCGTATCTTTTTAACAATCACATAATTTCATCTGTTTTATTCTGTAAACACTATTTTATTTAACAATATATTTTCTTATGAGTTTATCTCCACATTTTACTCCATTATTTTTCCCATTTGTTGTATGCAACGATACAGGATTCTCAAAATAAAAATATGACCCATATGAAGACCAGATTTTATCTGTGTAAGTGATAGCAAGCTAAGTGTTTGTGGTTTTCTTTGCTGTGCAGATGATGTGGTTTTCAGATTTTTTTTGTAATATATTGATTTTAGTGAAATACTAAAAATTGAGTAACTTTCTCAATAAGAAATTTTTACTACTAGAGCCTGAGGGATGGATTTTGATCTTCTTATGTACATTATTGAAAAGTTAATCTCTTTAGAATTATTCTTTTGACTAATTACCCAAAATATGAATACACTTTCCAAAACCCCAATATAAATTTGCAGTACATTCTGCTGTAACCCCAAAACGTTCTGCTGTAACCCCAAAGATTTGTCATGTAATCAGAACACATCTGACATGATTTACAGAAAACTTGACTCTGAAAATACTAAGCATAAAATTTCCACAGCGAATTCAGTGGTTTAATATACCAAGTGTCTGCCTCACTCCTGAGACGAACAATAAAAAAAAAAGTTTTTTTTTTTTATTAGTTTTCAGCCTGTTATACCTCCATTCCTATCTTCTGGAATTAATTATTGACAATCACTTTGTCATCTTCTTCATTAGAAAAGGTGTGGAAGTAAAATTTTAGCCTGAATTTTTATAATTCCAGAATGATGTTTGAAAATGTGAGGTATATTTTCACTTGAAACCAGTTAGTTTAAATGCCTTCTCATATAATATATGTACATATATTAATATATATGTAATATTAATATATAATGCTAATATTTTATATGTAACAAAATATGTTATATATATTATATATAATTATATATAACCATATAATTTTATATGTATATAATATATATTAATATCATATGTATATATTAAATGATAGAGTCGAGAAAATGTTTTTGAATTGCCAAAGCACATTCACAAAATTAGTGCAATTTTGAGTCTCAACAGCTATTTGCTACCACATGAGGAGTGTCTGTAGTTACCTTCCAAGATGATGCCTGGCTAGGAAATGTCCAGTATTTAAAATGGTTTGTTTTCTTGCAATGTTGGTTAGTGTGCATGTTTTTGGTCTTGCAAAAGTTTTTCAATTATTTCATGTAAACCTGACTGTGGACAGTGCATGTTAAGTTTGGGTCAAGGAAAGTCACCTTATAACTTGTTTATACAGGTAAGTTGAAGATGTTGGGGTCATAACATTGAAAAGTTTCATCAGTGTGAAGTGAAAGGGCTTTGTTTTGTGCCATTTAAACATTCACGGAGTGCCACATCAAACCATCTTGTTTAAGTAGACTATCTATGGTCTTTGTCAAAAATGAATGCTTGATCTGGTGCTGTTTTGCTATCTTAGGAATGCAGGTGCTGGAATGGAATAGCATCCCCTTGACTGGAAAAACTTACGAAGAAGTCCAAAGTATTGTTATTCAACAGAGTGGGGAAGCAGAAATATGTGTAAGACTGTGAGTTTTTCCCCATCTTTCTGTTTCCATTTTTTGGCTTTTCATGGCTTTTTATTTATTTACAGTTGTTAAGGTGGAACCTTTGTTACCCTGAACACCAATGGACTAATTATCAAAAGAGTTCAGTGTGAGTTTAGGAGGTCTTTGTGTTTGTCTTTTTTTTAAAAAGTCATAAGGAAATATAAATTGAAATATATTTTACTAATTATACTTTTATAGATAAGGTTTTCTCCATTTTCAGGCCACAGTCTCCTCTCATTAATACACAATTTGCTGAATTTGTTGGGGCTGGCCATTAATAGAAGATGATATTTTTGTACTAACTTGATTTTTATTGAAATATGTAGCCTTTAGATGAAGGTCATTTAAACATCATGAGAAGTGTATGTACTCTGGTATAAAGTCACATTCAATCCATTAAAGATTTCACCTTAAAAGAACCTTTTTTCCTCAGCTCTTTTGACTTTAACAACATTGCCAATATGTATATAAATATATACCAGCTAAGAAGGGGCCATGCTTGGGAGCTGCTTTCTGTCATGAACCACTATTCATTTATCTACTTAATACAATAATAAGGGTATGAGGAAAGAGTTTCTTTTGTCTCAGGCTTCCCATTGCTCTCTTTAGGGACCTCAACATGCTTTCAGATTCTGAGAATCCCCAGCACCTGGAGCTCCATGACCCAGTGAAGGCAGGTAAGTGGCGAACCTCACTTTGATATTTAAGGACTGGAAAGCAGCTGGAAATTGGATATCGTATAGGCCAGGATTCTAGTACTATAAACTCAAGTGTTTCCTTTGAAATCTCGTTATGGGCAAAAAAAGAGGGGCCAAACTTTATATATATGAAACCAAAAATTTATTGGTCTTACTGAAAGTCTTAATGACATACAAAAATACAACTAAGAGTCTTTATTAGTAGTCTAAATATACTGATACTGACACCATACAAATCACCTAGTTAATACAAAGGAAATCGCAGTAGCAATACTGTAGCTAGCATCTGTTATCCAGGGAAAATCTTCCTTTTTTCTTTCTTCTGTGGTGTTTTGCCCCTTCCACTGCTTTTTTGAGCAGTGCTGTCAGCCTGGGGCATGGCAGCACATTGACAGTGTCCTGAGGAGCTGGCTGGAAGGAGCACAATGTTTGTGGGGAAGTTTCCTCCACCTCCTTGCTGGGAAGTGCATGATGTTGATGATTCCTTCCCTTTCACTTCAGAGTCTCCTCAAGGCCATTTTTAACATGTTTTCTAGCATGCTTCACGCCCTGCTCTTTCTTCACTGGCTTGCAACCCTATATTGCATGTAACATTTCTCTATGTTGTACATATGTTAGATACCTGGGTTTTGTTCGTTTTGTTGCTTCTAAGATTTATTTTGCCAAGCTCCTAAGTTTTGATTAGTCACAGTAACTGACCGCTAAGCTGCTGGTAGCCCTGGAGCCTCGGTTATCATTCTGTGCCCAGACTTTCAAGGATCCTCATCCCACGCTTGTGCTACTATAAACTGCATAGTCTAGAGTCACAAATAATTCATTCTATGCCACATAATTACTTGTTATTCCTATAGGTGGATATATGAAAATTATTAACAGTAGGCCACACAATTACACAGAGTGAAGCATAACCAAGACAAATGAAGTCACAGCCATCTGGTCATTATGCATTTGCTGTTGCATCGAAACAGCCTAAACAACCCCCAGGAATCTGAAACAAATCCAGACAAATCCTGACAAGCCCTGAGGCCTGTGTTAGCTTAATGCAGAGCCTGTGGCCTCTTTCTAGTGATGATAATACTGCTCATACTAGGATATGGGCTATGATAGCAGGATACTTTGTGTGAAGTTCTGTTATGTGACTTCTAAGATGAAAGCTGTTTTGTGGCAGGGAGGGTTCCCTTCTGTTCAGTCAGTACCATGACTTCAGGCTATATACTCAGGCCTAATATAACTTTAAACCAACATCCACAATGTTACACAGTCCTTTTCGCAGTTGTTCTACCACTTCCCAGAGCTCTATGCTGGGGCCTGTGTTTTTGTGGCTGCACTTTCATGGAGCCCTTCACATCTATTAATATCTTTACAGTGATATTACCTTTTGATGAAAAATGATATTATTGAAAAATGATATTATTAGTTGCAAATGAATATTGTGTTTGACAGAGTTTTGAGACAGGTCTGAGGTTTTGCTTCTCTTTGGTTTGTTTATTCTCTTTGGAAAGGAGCAGTTTCCCTTGCTCTAAACCTAATCCAGCCCAACGGCCAAGATAAGGCTAACAAACATAATTGCCTCTCCCTCTGGTGTCCAGACTGCAAAGAATTTAAGTCTCTGGGAAAGGAATAATACATACTAAGCTATAAACAAACAAACTGAGATTTGTTGTCACAACAGTGAATTAGGAGCAGGAATATGTAGAAAATTTATTTTATCTGATCTGTAGAAGAGCCAGATCAATGACAGCAGTAAAACCTTAAACCTCTTATACTTTTGAAACTCTATAATGCAGGCTGAGCCCAATGTCATTTTAGGTCTAAATACTTCAAAGTACCTGTGAAACTTGGGCTTATTTGTCTATTAAAAGGAAGCGGACAATCAACTATAGGGCTAAATTATCCCCTCTCATTTCATACACACCCTAACACAGATGCCACATGCACGGGTGTATAATAAGGGAAGATGAATATGGGTTCTGGTTCTGCATTTACATTAATTTTGTTCTGTTTACAGTTCTAGAGTTTCAAATCCATTTTAGTCTCTTCATTTTCTATAAATTATCTCAATTCAATTTTATTGAATATTCATTTAACTCAAAAAAAAGCTTAAAAAAGCTCAAAAAAAAGTTAAAACTTGCTTTAGCAAATTTCAGACACTTTATGAAGCAAGAGCAGTTCTCAGCAATAAGCTGAAGCACAGGTCAGACTTTAATGGTGTCATTTGCTCCAGAATGATTCAACGTGACCAGCCAAGGCTTAATTTACTTCAGGTAGAGAGTAATCTCTGCAGAAAGCCTGTGAGAGGGATAGTACCAATTGATTCAACAGAGTAAAAGTGTTGAAATTGGGATGTTGAAATCGTGTGGGGAATGCCTCTGTTTTTCACAGATTGGCTTTTGAATCTTTAAATTATACAGGAAAATGTATGAAAATTTGTAGAGATCAATATACTGCTTCTGTACATTGACAAATAGAGCTGAATGTGATAGCAGTTATCAAAGCAAAACTCTTTTTCTTTAATCCAGTAGATAAAGCAAAGTCGCCAGGAGTTGATCCTAAGCAGCTGGCTGCAGAGCTCCAGAAGGTTTCCCTGCAGCAGGCCCCCTTGCTTGCTTCCTCGGGAGTGGAGAAGGGTTCTCACGTCCACTCCGGAACCACTTCTGCTGCCTCCAGCGCTGTTCCTAGCCCTGGCCAGCCTGGTTCTCCCTCAGTGAGCAAAAAGCGGCATAGCAGTAAGGTAGGGAACTTCTAAGTTATGCAAAAGTATCATCTGATCTATGATTCTTATGAGAATAACTACCAGAAGAATGTCTTGCTTATTGTAGCAAGAGATCACAGCACGTTTTGACAAATCCATTTCCATGACAGCGAGGAGTGTTACTGTTAAGTTATGCTGTTTGGAACTAAGGAGATTATGCAATTTATCCAAGGTCATGCAAGACTGGACACTCTTTGAAAATAGATTCCTTGAACTTAACATTACTCTTTTAAAATGAAATAATTTCCCTTTTCAATCTTTGTTTTGCTTTTGAACTCTATTCTACTTTATGGGTGAGGCACTCATTACACAGAAAACGCATGCATTGGTAAAACTGGTATTTACTCCTTTAATAAACTACAAGCATGGTTTATCACAGCAGTATTAAACATTTCTCTGGAAATCAGGAGAAGAGTGAATTTGCCATCAAAATGTATTTTCCCACTATCTAACTCCTGTGAACTTGTTAACTATAGTTTTGCATTTTCCTTGCCGCATTCTGTCTATATTTCATTTGAATTTCTTTCTGCTTTATTATTCTGCTTTATCTTGACTTGTAAAGGTTCTGTTCATTGATGCCATGCCAAGTTCATAATGGGGTTGAGATCTCTTAGAAAAGAAAGTGCCTGCTCATCCTCTCTCAAAAGCCCCTCTACCTTGGCCTGAGAGTATTTCTTGTCAGACTGCAACACTGATTCCTAACATTTGTCAAAGTTTTTGACAGAATAAATATCTAAACTGCCAACAGTTGCTTTTGCTACTGATCATATTTTTAGCTTTTCTAAAGCTTTTTGAATAGGAAGTGCACTCCAAAAGGCACCATTGTAGAGCACCAACTATTTTCTGGGCAGCAAAGAAGAAAATAATATCAAAATAAATTAGATTCTGCATCACAGAGGACCCAATCTTTGGGAGCTGGGAGCAAGCTGCATGATGTCCAGATTAGTTCGTTTTGTAATGTAAATGCAAGGTCACTCTGCAGTCCAGATTACATCCTGGATATTTAATGTCCTCTAGAAACTTTTAATTGTTTTTTCATATTGACAGAGAATGGGCTGCTTTTCTAAACCTTTAGATCCCCTGGCTCCCAGGGAAGTCGGAAGATAATCATTTTTCCTTCTTTTCAAATTAATCTTCACTGAGACCTTGATTAATAAAGATACTTAATTGCAGGTCTGAGTTTATATCCAGACCCCACTTCAAACTTGGCTCTGGTCTGAGCTGTGGATTGGCCCAGATTAGCTGCAGACATTCCTTCCTGCCTAAGCTATTCTTATTCTCCTTGGTCAGTATTACGTCAGCTGACATCAGAGAAAACACAAACCATTTAACATATTGGATCACAGCCTTATAAATAAGTATGGAGCTTTAATGATGATATAGTAATGATGGGACTTAATGATGCACCTGTATTTTCATGGTCATAGGTGAAGGCAAAATACCTTCACAGTTAAAGGGTAAATTCACTTTCACTACCTTTGAAAATCCCCAGTTCACCATGCCCTCTCTGTTATGTTTGAACCCTCCTAGAGCATCATTTGACAGAGAGACACTCTGTGTTGCACATTGTTGGGGGTGAACTGGGTTGAAGTCTGAACTCTTAATGGACAGTACAATCCCTTTGGAGGAGTAAAGCATGAGGAATGTAGGCCACTTATGCCCTACTTCATAGGTGTGCATGATATGAAGATAGTTTACTGTTTGGGACAAAAGGGGCAAAAATCTCTCTATGAACTTTTTTTTTTTCAAGGACCAAGCAGGTTTTAGTTGTTTGCTTTCATTATATACAAGCTAGACTAATCATTTATGATCTATTATATAAACATCGCCAGCTTAGTGATGTTCCGGGACTTTTAGATGGCTTTGCAAGGCCTCAGAGAAAAACTGTTTTTTTTTTTTTTTCATCAGAATTACTTTTGAGTAACATACAGTTTCAGCAAAGTGAACTTTTTTTTCTTTTCTGAGNCTATATGCAAGCTAGACTAATCATTTATGATCTATTATATAAACATCGCCAGCTTAGTGATGTTCCTGGACTTTTAGATGACTTTGCAAGGCCCCAAAGAAAAACTGATTTTCTTTTTTTCATCAGAATTACTTTTGAGTCACATACAGTTTCAGCAAACTTTTTTTTTTTTTTCTGAGAAAGCTGTTCTTAAGGAAATACAACTGGAATGCAAGATAATGCACGTAAAGCAAATACACAAAAATGAGGTCACACAGGACAGTAAATATGAGTATAGATAGGGAATATGAAATTCGCTTCATCTGGGACTTTTGTTGTGTAACTTAGTGATGCATTTTGAGGAGACAGTCTGGCTACAGGGACATTCGTATGAATAACAGGCAGGTTTTGACTGTTTCCCTTGCTTTGTTCTGCAGACAAAGACAAATCTTGGTTACGATTTTTTTCTGGTTAGTTTTGGTCCTTCTCAGATGTGAATGACTAAGGGATGGATCTTCATAGCAAACCTGGAATAGGTAGTACGCTACCTTGAGTTCAACAGGCTGTTGCCCAGGAGATGCAGGTCCCATATTGGTCTAATTTAGAAAAAATATCATCTGACACCCTGAGAAAATCTAAAATTTGGGAGGGATGGGGACACAAACTAGACACGTTTTACTATTCTCAGAAAGTGCAAGAAATCCTAATGGCCCAGAATAGTCCAGCAGGCCGCTGTTCACATCTATAAAAGCAGGAAAGGTTTCTAGATCAGCCTTCTGAGAACAGCAAGTTTATTCTTGTTTGCATCCTTTGTTTTCCACTGCATCAACCAAGAAGGGCGTGTGGTGAGAACGCAAAAATATTCAAATCTTGCTGCAGAACCAGAGAGCTTTCTTGCTTGACTGATGGTTTTCAGATTAGAGATAGATCTACGGTGTCTCAAGGGCACCACCATTTAACAGAAAGATCAGCTTTTATTGAGAGTCCGGGATCGTATGAAACGAGTCTTATGAGTCCATCACCTTATGAAATTATGCTTCAACTATTAACAAAACATGAGGTAAAGAAGAAGAAAAAAAAAAGAATGAAAAGTCACTATCTAAGGGTTTTGTCACTTTTGTCAGCGACTCAAAAAACAGAATACGCAGGAACTGGCAAGATTTTACAGAGCTGTGAAGCGGAAGAAATTTCATGTAATAGTAGATGTAAAATCTGCAGAAGAATTAAAGATGAAATAATGTATTTGAACTAATTATCAAAAAGCAAGAAGTACTAAAATGAGCTGGTATGGAATTATTATATCCGGTTATAATTGCCACCTGTTTTCTTTCCTTTCTTTCTGAACACACACTCACTTAAACTTGATTTAAACTGTTCTAACCCATGTCCTTCAGTAGAAAACATGCCTGTACTGTGCTTGACCTCTTACTTGGTTTCACTTTACAACTTTTGGTTTTGTAAGACTGGGATAATGCCGGGTTTCTCCCTGCCCAAGTCTCCCTGGGTGACCAATGTGCTGAGAGCCTACAGGTGTTGATGCCCAGCAGTGTAATTCTGTACTCTTAGCAGGCCTGTGGAAATGGCTGAAGTCAAATCTTTAAGTATTATTGGAATATCATAATTGCTACAACTGAACATACAAATTAGAGATAGTGAATCATTGCTGAAAATAAATGATATTGGAGCAATGTAAACAATACTTGTTAAAAATGATAACTTAGATAACCTGTTATTTCTAAAATGCACGTGTGATGTTTTCCTATGTTTTCCTATGCATTTATTTGTGTATTTTAATTTGGCAGCCTACTGAAGCTACAAAGTCTGCTTCCCATCCAATCACTGGAGAAATTCAGGTAGTTATTTCAAGTAGTTATTTCTATGTATGTGAATTGTTTTTGCTATTGGTGGTGTTTCTATTGAATAAGTTTTCTGAAAACAACCTCCATTAAGTGATTTCTTGTTCAGCTCCAACCTCTTGAAGTGTCTTTAAGTGAAATAACAAGAGATGACACTGCTAGATTTTCACATTTGTCTTTAACACCAGTATATGAAATACAAATAGAAGAATGTAAAATGCAGCTGTTTCTGAAAGAGCTAAAATACAGTAAACTTCATTATAATCTTTAGCCTTTAGGCAATTATTGTGCGTTACTTCTGAAATGCTGAGACTTTCTACATGAAAGTGAACGATGCTGTGAGTTTATTCTGATGCAGTGTATTCCTTTCAAAGTAATGCCAAACTTGCGATTAGCTCTTATGTAAATTGAGTTCACTTATTACATTTTTTTAAGTGGAATGTGAGCAGCAGAACAAAAGAAATACAGTTTCCTATAGATTTCTGTCCTTCACTTTCCTAGTTTATTCCTCACTCTTTTACTGATATTAAGGGTCTTTCCATACTACAAAAACATTTTCCCGTGGCTTGAGCTAGCCAGTATTTGGAGTTTGTGTNGAATGTGAGCAGCAGACCAAAAGAAATACAATTTCCTATAGATTTCTGTCCTTCACTTTCCTAGTTCATTCCTCACTCTTTTACTGATATTAAGCATCCTTCCATACTACAAAACATTTTCCCATGGCTTGAGCTAGCCAGTATTTGAAGTTTGTGTAATTCCTATTTAGTTGACTGTTTCATAGCAGAATATTAAATGCTTGGATTTCATCTTTTTCACCTATTTTTTAAGACCAATATGGTTGTTTGCTTCTTTTTTAATAATACCTGTGAAATTTGAAAGAAGAAATTGTCTCAATATCTGACATAATTATCTAGTTTCCCATTATATTCAGTAGGAAGTGACAGAAACTTCTAAGATGCGGTCACTTCCACCCAAAATTAAAGATCCAAACCTCACTTTTTTCAAAGGATTTTGAGAGAAGTTGAATCATTTAGGAAGTAATGCTTAAAAAGAAAAATCTGACTGAACTTTAATGCCTTTTCTAGCTTCAAGTCAACTATGACAAACACCTTGGCAACCTTATCATCCACATCCTTCAGGCGAGAAACCTGGCTCCCCGAGACAACAACGGCTATTCTGACCCTTTTGTTAAAGTTTACCTTCTGCCAGGAAGAGGGTAAGTGCAGGAGAAACTTCAACCTAAACCTTCTTTTAATTTGTACTTATTACTTTTCAGTAATACACAGAAGAGACAGTATAGAGAATGTAAATGTATGATCAGGAAAAATGGTGGATTTTAAATGAGTTATTCAAAATTAAGAACTGGATCCTAATTTCAAGATAAAGGGCATATTGTCTTAGTTGCTTCAGAGACATGATAATTATATTTGTTATTTTTTTTAAATCTTATTTCAAAATTGTAGTGCATTCAGAAATACAAACTGAAAGAATGATAGAGTTTGCTAAAACATACCAAGTGTATGGACTTACATATATAAGGTCTTATTAGTCTGTCTTTAATGAATATTGAATTGCCTGCATTCTGAGGCTAATAGTGAGTTGTCCTGTGATATTATAATATAGGAAGCTGTAATTTAAGGTTAAAATTCAGTTGCTGCGTTAGCTCAGATATTCTGAATTTGAGACAGATTTGCAAACATGCGCAGTCCCAGGACCTGGATTTGATACAAGGTTACCATATAATATTAAAGGTCAGAAATATTAGATAGAAGACATTCATTCCATGGATTTTTTTGGTTGGTTGGTTGGAGTTAGTTTGGTTTAAGCTTTAATAGCTAAGAGATAGTTTTAGTAATTTCAGAAATTTTGTGTTTAGTGACTATACAAATCATTTTTTCACAGAACATTTTTTTCTCAGCTCTTGCAATAATTATAAATAACTGAGCATTTTTCCTTTAAAAATCTACTTCTATATTATTGATATTATAGCTTTCCTTGCTCTGAAGTTGCAAGATGTCATACGCATAACTCTGTACATAGTTACAGTAATTCGGCTGACTTCAGTGATACAATAGATATATCTAAAGTTAAGTTGATGGATGAATCCTCAGTTTGCAAAGACAAATTCCAACAAACTTTCTGTTTGTGTAATTCTAAAAGACTCTTAAACTTGGCTGTGTTATTAAAAAATGTATTTCTGGCCTCATTTAAGGTAACAGGAAAGTGAATACTGTGATCACAGTTCAGCAGGTGATTTTAGGACAAGTACAGATAAGAGTAGTTGGATGCAACAACTAAAGACATGTGGTCTTATAATTAGAACATGCTAATTCAAACTATACAGAATTCAATATTGTTCAATGGCATTGATCCCAAAACTATCACTGAGGGTACTGGAACAGGTTAGGGCCTAGGGTTCCAAAATGACAGTTTATGGTAGGCAGATAGCATACTCAATTATTAAAAAAAAAAAAAAAGGAGGCTTTTTCATGCACTTAAGAGTCTTGTCTAGTTCTCAAATTCTTAATGAAATCAATCTTACTGGGGAACTTTACAGGTACATGCACTGATGCAGAAATGAGGTTTGAGCTAGAGACATGTGCATCCTCCAGAGTTCTAAGCTATATCCAAATATAGGTTCATGCTTGGAGCCAAATTATGAAGAATTTGGATTTTACTTTTCTTACGGTCCATTTAAAAATTGGCAATGTTCCTGTCTCACAAGTAACTTGGTGCTTTAGAGAATCATGAGAATGAAGAGCTTCTCAAAAATGCAAAGCTTGTTTGGGAAATCAGAAACTTAAGTGCTCATAAATAGCTTTTCTCTTTAGTTCAATCCACATTAGGTTACTTATTTTTTCTAATGCTTCTATTTCCTCTGGTTTGATGTTGGAAATTACCTACTATTCATATGTTTTCTTTCATCTCTGTCTCTTCCCATTTTTTCTTCCTGATGCTTCTTTTGTGTTCCTAACTATTTAACGCTGTGGGGGATGCAGACAAGTCATGGTTGTCCAAAATGCAAGGTAGAGTGTACTGTCTTTCAATTTTATACTTTAATTTTTATATGTATGCAGGATGTTATGATAAGCCTATGCATTGAAGTATAGATTTCTCTTGAGTTTTGATGGATGACAGCAGAGTTTTACTGCTTATCCTTTAGTCAATCTCATTTTCAGATCAAAAGTAACAAATAACCAATATTCCTTGATGAATTAATACTCTAGCTGGAAGTCTGGAAGAATTTATTTCAATAAGAAACATCTAAAATTGGTCCCTACTCACTGAAATTTGCAAAGTAATTATCTATGAATTTGCTTCATGACTTTGAATGGTGCCAAGAGAAATGGATGCTATTTGGAACTGAGCCTGAGTATTTTTTCTCTCTTCGTCTTGCACAGCATCTTGGCATAACTCAGCAACATTCTATATAATCACTTAAGCAAATTTAAGTTGGTTGATCATATAAAAGGCCATTTAATGTATAAAACTGTTTAGTTACTAGAATTACTTGTACTTCTTTGTGCTGAGCTGGAAACATAAGACAAAATTCTGTTCTTTAGAAATGCTCATGTCAATCCAGGGTAAGGATATGGTAATATAATTTCAGGCCTATAATTCTACACTTGTGTTAAAAGAGAAGCTTTTTCAATCTGATCAACAGGAGATATGCAAGACTTTTTAATAAACAGATTATAAATTCCCAGTGTGAATTATTTCATAACTACGTATACATTAGCTTTAATGAATGTGTTTTAATAAAGCATTACCAATCACAGTCCAGACAAGTACGTGTGCCAGTAGGATAGACTTAATATATTTGCCAAGTCTTTCCCTTCGAACTTTTAAAGTTCTGGCCTGTTGTCCAGCTTAGTCTGGGTCTGGGCTGCCTTAGGGGAGGCCGGGGTCTCCTGCTTACCTCTGCCCTATGGACTTCCTTGGGAATATTCCAGAGTTACAAAGTTAACAGCACATTTAACCTTTGTCTCTGCCAGCTCTAGAACTCAGCACTACATGAGTCACCTTCTCACATATCTCCAGAGAAAAATCAGAAGCTTTGAAAAGGTGAAGAAGTTGTAAAATTGCCAAAGAAATTGAAGACAGGAATGAGAACGTCATGGTGTTTGTTTGGGGGACACCTAGAGCACATGGCAGCAGGGACACCTAGGACACATGGCACAGGGTCGCACACCACACTTGGCAGAGGTTCACACTGGAAAACTCAGAGCATGTAACTTCAACATGTCCAAATGGAAGGTTTCATTTGGGAAATTTCAACCATTTGGCCAAGGCATGTTTCAAAGAGAAGATTTCAATGCAACCAAGTGCATAAAGGGAGTATAAAATATCTTCTCTTCTTGTGAACCAATATTTTTAATAAATGCTTGCCAGTTAGATAATGGGAAGGAGCTATAAAAGCAGGTAATTACATTAAAAATAGTTCCAAAGATACATTAACGAGAATACAGTTGGGAACAATAACCTTTTGGCAAAAGAATGAACTAGATGACATAACTTCTGACATTATTTCTAGGTAGTTTCTAAAATATCAACAGACTAACTTAAATCTATTAGTTGCATGGACACTTTCGAATCAATCCAATATTCAAGCAATCTAAAATGTATACTGTATGAAGGATGGAATTTCTAAAATACTGTAGTTGTTATTTGGATTTTTTGAGGTCAGTTTTATAATGTATTGACTAATGCAAAAAAAAAAAAAAAAAAAAAAAAGATAAAGGAAACTTAATCTCCAGACCTAGACAAAATAATACTTTAAATGGTGTTTTAATTCTTGTGGCAGTGTGTAACGAGTGCCTCATTACATAAGCAATATTGTTAATTTTAGTGGAACACTTGTGAAGTGTTTAGCAAGTTAAGCTACCATATCCAATGCTGTAATTCTGTAGGTATATAAAGTAGGACAGTCCCTTAAGAATTAGAAAAGAGAGAAAACCAAAAGTAAATATTAACCTGTAATGTATTTCTTTAACTTTTTTTTTTTTCAAAATTGCACTATAGCATTGTTTAGTGGAGTTGATGCTGGTCATTCTGTGCCATTCGTCTTTTAATGTGTGGAAAGTTTGAACAGAAGTCTAAGGGCATTAAACTTGCACAGTGGGAGAAAAAAAGATTCTTCATATCTGCAGAGTTTTCAAAGTATTAAAAGCTTTTCATGTTCTCCTACCCAGCCCTTTCATGAGCTCCATTAAAATTTATATTAAATTAAAATTGGAATGGAAGCAAATCTTACATCAAAGCTCATAGTGCTAGATGGATCCATATTCTATTAAAGGCTAGTGCATTGCTTTTCCCATATTCAGGAAATGCAAAGTATAATAGGACATGCTATCAATATTTTTTTTAAAAACAGATTGTCTGGAAAATTTTTTACTCTTGGCTATTGATGAAAACAATCCTGAACCTGATGCGCTATATGTTTCTTTACAGTACAGTTAGATGCAGATCTGAAGAGTAAGATCAATAAGAAATTAATGCTTATATCATTAAAAGGACATTAGTTACTCTGTGGCCTTCATTAAACATTGTTGTCAGCTAGAAATGCTATAATCAGAAAATGCAAACTATAAATGTAATGGATTCATGATACCTCAATGTGCTAACAGGAGGATTGTCTTGGGAAAGAAATCAATGCGTTATCGCTTTCTTTTATAATCACAGCACCTCTCCTTCAGTGCGAAAGCAAAGCACGCGTGCCCGTGCTGACTGATGCTTTAGGTAGAAACTCCTGTGGACAGAGACAGCCTGCTGAAGAGTCATAGGATGATGTTTTAAAAGCCCCAGTCAGGAAAGCATACTAAATGTAAAAATATCCTTGGGCTGGCTTTGTCCTCATATAGCTCTGTGCTCTTGCAGAACTGAGTTCTTTTCTTTCTTTTTATCTTTTGTTTTTCTTATTTTTTCATTTTTACTTTAGAAGAAGAAACAAAAGATCACTAATGTAATGTTTCCTTCCTTTGTTCAAATTCAGTGCTGAGTACAAGCGGAGGACTAAATACGTGCAGAAGAGCTTGAATCCTGAGTGGAATCAGACAGTCATTTACAAGAATATCTCCACGGAGCAGGTGTGTGCGTGTCAGTACTAGTCAGTGCGATGTGCTGCTTTCTTGTAGTGCTTATGGCGGTGGGAACAGCAAGACTGGCTATGAATGCTTGACAAATTTAGATAAAATTCGGAATTATGTCTTTGGCTTAATAGAGCTTACTATATCAATACTCTTGTACAGTGAGTACCTTTCAGACCGGGAAGTTGACTGACTGACTTTTTCTCCTCTCTGCTAACTGTGGTTCAAAGGAAGGATATCTCCCATCAACTTAATCACAGGATTATGCCCTGAAATTCATGTTTTTGTCAGAATTCCTCAGATTTGTGGGCATAGTCCAAGGATCCTACCATTCATAATTATGTTAGATGTGGCAACTCTAAAAATGATAATGGCATACAGGGAGGGAGTAAATCAAGACACAAGGAGTTTCGAAAGTGGATGGAGAGAAAATTATTCTTTGTTCCAGAAGTCATGCAAATTTACTCAGCATACAGGTTCTACAATTTTATTGTTCAAAAACATTTGTGAAATGTAGAGATACATACTTAAATGTAGCAGCAATATTTAGTAATTGACTTGAAATATGAATCACCTAAAACAAACAAAAACACAAGAAATTTAATTTCCTTGTTATATAAA
The DNA here is from genome assembly GCA_013389825.1 of Crypturellus undulatus. Taxonomy (NCBI): domain Eukaryota; kingdom Metazoa; phylum Chordata; class Aves; order Tinamiformes; family Tinamidae; genus Crypturellus; species Crypturellus undulatus. The sequence goes on along the minus strand of VWPW01021544.1, from coordinate 330,444 downwards.
GAATTCGGTCACATTTGGGAAGAAGGTCTATGAACATCTCTTTTCTTTGTGACTCACTAAATCAAATTAAGTTAAATGGTGTTAACTGAAGCAGTATGTATCAATTTCAGTCTTCTTTCTCTCTATTTTCATTTTAAAGATTTTTTTACCATTTAACGAGGCAAAATAATGGTCAGGCTTTTTGTTTAAATTGAGTACTGGATCTGCATGCAGTCCCTCATCTTTCTGTCTGCCTTAGTATTTTGTTCTTGAAACTTTCAACTTTATTTTTCAAGGCCATCTAATCTTTTGGTACTTCATAAAAGATCCTGCAATGACTAGAATTTTGAATGACCAAATTTTTCAATGTCTTCAGTGTACTTCTCCAGCATGACACCAAGACCTCAATATTATCTTTCTAACTTAAAACGTTAGTTATTCATTCTTTTTGTTCAGCAAGGGCAACATAGTTTAAGATTTTTGGTCTTGCAAGGAGCAAAATTCTTCTCATGGAGGGACTTGCATGGTTGCTCGCCTCATCTGCAGCCTTTTGTCTTTACAGTCACTACCTCAGACTAATTCCGAGGCACTCTGCTATAGGCAGTGGTTACGGTTAACAGGGATTCTGAAGCCGGTTATGGTTAGGAGGGTTTCACATATAGTTTCCTGTAAGCTTGCATAAAAACAAGCTCATTGACAGTGAAAGCCTAAGAAATAGAATTCTGAGGTTTATATGGCTGAAATACAAAACCTAAATCTTCTAGGTTCAGCAGAAAGTTTCATAAGTGTTAATATTTCTGGACGGCACAGTTCAATTTAAAAATGACTCTTCAATTTACTTAATATGCTTTCAGATACTGCTGTGATGTTTCACACAACTATAAGATAGAGTGTATGGATTTCAGACATTCAGGTGCTGCTTGGTCATTTTGCATTATAGAATGATCTCTAAGAAGTAGTAGACAGAGATTTATACGTCAGAAAATCTCCCAGTATCTTTGATGTCAGTCTTTTGACCATTACGTGATGAAATGTAGCTTTTAAGTCACATGTTGAATTCTTGCTTTCAATTAGCAAATTTCCTCCTTTTCTCTTCATCTGAGATTTTATACAGTGCTTATGGTTTTAAGTGCATATACATTTTCCAAGCATCATATCTGCTATATATTCTGCTCTTCTTAGACAGGAGGCCTGTGCAGGCAATAGTGTTTCCTTCCACATCTCTTCATATTTTTCATGTAGTGGTTAGACGATGTGAGTGATTCTTCTCCTATTAAATTCAGTGCCCTGACTCAGAGAAGACAAAATAAAATGTGTGTCTAAATTGGCAAATTATTCCATGCTGATGATAGGTATATGCTACAGTTTGAAGAACTGTTGGCATATATATCTGTTGTTCATTCTTATAACCATCATAAACATGTTTCAAAATAGTTAATAATATGAAGAAAAAATATATGTCAATACTCACTATAGACTGAGAATAAATGATCTGATAACAAACGGACAAAAATGTATACATGAAGTTGTACAGTGATAACAAGCCATTCCCTAATATTGTCATGAATCTTTATAAATGTTATTTCCTAAAAGAAGCATTTCCTTTCCATTCAAAATGCATCTTGCTTTTCTGACAGCAAATAAGTATTATTAAATATTTTCTAATATAGTGTTCCACTGTCTAGACTGTGTTGTGGCTGCACAATTTTTCGTTTTCCTTTTCTGTTTCATAACCTAGCTGAAATTAAACTGAAAATTATTATGAGAAAGAGATCACTCTCTGAAATGAAAGAGACTTTTTCAAAGTTGAAATGATTGGTTTTATAATGTAGCAAATTCAACTTTGACAGTGAGAGATAAAATAAATTCTGAATATTTAGTAATTTAAGGTTTTTTTATTAAGTAATAAAGTGGAAATAATTACAGTTTGAGAGGAAGGCCCAGCACACAGTCTAAATATTGTATAATAATTGCTAACACAAGTCAGCTATTTACTTTAAGTAGGTGATGCATTTGGATGGTTTTAGAAGAGATTAAAAGTTATTAATTATATAATTACTATGGTTAAAACTTATTAGTACTTTTGTTGTTTAGGTCACTGGTATAATACATGACCTCAATATAATTTGTGGCATTGTTTACCTCAATTTCTCATTCATGAAAAGCCTGATAAATTATTTCCTCGAGTAACAGATATTTTGATAAAGCAGTAGATTTAGTAGATATTAGTAGAATATTTTGCTCTTACAAAACAAGTTTCATGTCTTTCAATAGAAGGTAATATATTTAGAAATAATAGTGTTTTCAAAGGCCCATTAGTGATTTAGGAGCCTAAGTGTGATTCCCCAAAATAATAAAAATTTTCCTAAGAAGAGCCAATTGAAGGCTGAAGATTACTGAAGATCTTGAGCAATAGAATGTAAGTTCCTAAGTTACTTATCAAAAATCTCCCCAGCTACCTATCAAAAAAGAAATACAGCAATATAGAAATGAGAATAATAAAATGTTAAATGAGAACATAAACACAAATAAGTCATCTGGCATGATGGAATACAACACATTATATTTACACCAATACAACACTCATTAAATATATAAACTGTAATTCACAATTGCACTTTTTTATAATATCTGTGAAGCGGTTACAGAATTTGCTTTAGGCATAGGAGAGAAGAATATTACATGAAAATTTTGTTTTTGCTTTAGTCATGTACTGTATGCACTTTTTCAAGGAAAGTTTATTAAATATTTCAAGTGATGTGTTTTATAATTACAAACAGACCTAGTTTATAAGTCACAGCATAGTGGTGTTAAGTTATTCAGATCAAAAAATGGAAACTTCTCTTATGTATCTTGTTGATGTCCTCACTGTGAGAAGATATATTCATAACAGCATGTAGATTGTTCACAGCAACCTAAGACTCAGTTCCTATGCAACATGTATTTACTGCATTTTTAACATGTTCCTGCAATGTAATACCTGAAACTAGATATAGTTTGGGAACACTTTTCGTAACATAGTTTGTTTTCAAGTAATTGCACTACTTTTCCTAGTGTGTGTCTGGTCAGCTGGGACAAATGCCCTTCCTTCTATTAGGGGCACTTTCTTTTCCCCACAAGTGCATTGTCCACTAGCAGAAATCCATTGGTAGGAGTCAATTTCAGAAAAATCATCTGGCAAAAGTTAAATCCCTGATAGCGATCTGAACTTCTGGCTTAATGGCTAAAACAGGATGATGTAAGGCAGGACCTTGCTTTGTTGTCATAATATAATGGCTACTTTGCAAATTACTACCTATCAAGGGCTCTTTGCATTTAATAGTGGTGCATATCTGCAGGTTCAGAAAAGCAATTTTCTTCCCATTTGAAGCTCATTTCATGCACCCTACCTAATCAAACTCTTTTGATATTTTTTCATTGTCATAATATTTTATAAAAGCTTTATTAAACTAAGAGACTTAAAATAGGTATGTTCAAGAAATCTAACTACTGGAAGTTTTCAACAGTTTTATTGTCATATTCATTTAAAAAAGCTACCAAAGTAGCAAAGTAGAGGTGCAGATACTTGAAAGGCTCATCTGTTTTCCAGTTTCCATCAAAAAGCCTTCAAATTTATATTTTTCCCCTTTCTTGCATTTTTCTTACAGCAAGTCCATGTCCTTCCAAGATAGCAAAAACTAAGACCACTGAGACTTACATTTCTGAAAAGTACTTCTGCTATTCCTCTCTCTCTTTTTTAAGGGTACAAACACAAGTACTTAGTATATCAGGAAACTATCATTCAGGAATCTAAAAGTAGTACATATCAGAAACTGTCCAGCTCACTTTTCAGGTTATTTTTCACATTGTAATTTTGATACTCTCTTGGAATATCAAAGAGAACAAATTTGATTCATTCAAGAAAATCAGGTTTACACATATTCTGCAGAGAATATTCAAAATAGAATCTTACTTATGTTCAACTTTTCGCTTATTTTTGTAGAGTATTTTTTAAGACTATGCTAAAGTAGGTAGGATTGAAAAAAGAAAGATGAAAGAATTGCTCTCAGTTATTAATATATATATATTTAAATAATAGCTTTCAAATCACATTCTGACCTTCTTAAAGAATACATTGTAGCTGCTAAAAATAATATCATTATTCTTTTTGTGCGTTTACCAACATATGCTGATTTTAACAGGATTTCTAAAATAACCGTCTTTGCATAGGCACTTACTTTCCTAAAACTATCAGGGAGCAGAAGATATTCCTTATAAATAATAATAAGAGGAAATTATCAGTTCAGCATTTAAAAACTATCTGAATCAGTGTTCCGTTAAACCAAGGAGCAGTGGAAGTAAATAGTTCACAACGATCTTCCTGAGAGCTCATGTAACGGGGGCATTAAACAGGTTGGCTTCTGATTTTGATCAACAGTCGGATCCTTTGATGCCCCTCATCCTAAGCAGCTGAAAGCCCTGAGCGACAAGTTGCTTCTGTTGGGATAAGGAACCTGTCAATAATGGACTTCTTTTATCCACGTATACAAATAGAGTCCTGGTTCCCTTAGTAATGCTTGAAAACACCCAAGAAATTTTTCACTTACCACTCCCCAGACTTCTCAGACATCCTATCTCCCCATAGCTTCTTCTTTTTTCTCTCTTTCAAGCCCCATGCATTTCTTACTCTCTGTCTCAGCCACCAGCTGTACTTCTGCCTAGTACATGACACGGGTAATGAACCCTCTTGCCCTTTCTTTGTCATCAGTCCCCACAGACTTCTCAGTAGACACTCAGATCAAGTTTTCTATAAGGTCAAGTGGCTTGGTCAACAGCTCCCTCTGTCCCAATTTAACTTGTCACATTAAACAAAAAACAAAGGTTTGTTTCTTCCTTTACCCTGCAAGAAGAGTGGTTAACACAGCTATCGTGTTTAACAAGGTCTGTAGATTATAGATTTTGACCATGGTCATTAGTGCAACTTGTCCCAGTGACTGCATTGAGCTTGCAGGGTATTACAGCCAGGCCTTCACGGGTGACATTATGCAAAGGGATTATTTAAATTAATACATACGAAATCAACATTCAAATGCACTATAGGCAGGTATCTGAGTTCTGTGTAAACGAAAGAATTCATCAGACCTGGTGACAATAAAAGTTGTAGGAAATTGAAAAAGGATGGGACTTCAAAAAATCAGTGTGATTGCTGGTGCACCAACAGGCTGGCAAAAATCATCTTGCAGAAACTGCTCAAACAGTGTCAAATACAAGTCTGTCTGTGTTGTTAGCAAACAGTAGCTCCAAATACTTTTTTTGGGATCAAGGTTGATGGGAGATCACAAACTGCCTGGCTGTCACTATGAAAAAAGAGTACAAGGAAATAATGGATAGAGCCTGCTATATAGACTCGGTATGAAGTTTATGGTGGCAATGGGGTTAATAATGTTTTGACTTAAATTGTAGCTGAAAAAGAAAACGCTGGAAGTGACTGTCTGGGATTATGATAGATTCTCCTCAAACGACTTTCTTGGTGAAGTGAGTATCCAATTTTCTCCTTTCTCTGTCCTTTCTAGTGAGAAAGATGATTAACTGATTTCTGGTATTTGGAACCTGTTTGCTTCCTAGGTATAAAAGTAGTGCAAACATGTATTCTTTAAGTATTACCTTCACTGCATAATGGTTTTAATGTTGACTTCATAAAAAATTATCATGATTTCCTTCATTCAGACATGTATGATATCAGCCTTCTCGTTCGCTCAGTGAACTGTAGGTAAGTTTATTTGGGACTCAACACATTTTTTTCAGCTTTTTTAATGTGATATGGAAGGCTGAAAAGGTATCAGTCTTTGAAAATGATTAAAAAATTAAATTCTGCCATCAAGAAATACTTCAGCATATAAGTGAGTAGCTTTAAGTGTTAGCTATTTGGTCTTACTGATTGGAGGTTACATTTTTAATTTCTGTGAAATAAATAACACTACAAAAGCATAACTGAAAGCAAAAATTTGTAAGGCTTATTGTAAATACTTTAATAAGTAGTAATAAATGGGTTGGATAGTCAAGGGAAGCAATGCACTTTCTCTTTAAAAAGCAACTAAATAGAAAAAAAAGAAAAAAAATTGATTGCTCAAGTTACTGTTCATAAACAGTAACTTAAAGTATCTCCGCTTATCCTGCCCTGAATTTAGCAAACAGACAGTCAGTTCAGCTCCAGTTCCCTTTTGTGTAACTATAAAACTGGGCAATCAGCATCCCTATTTGAACAATTACTAAAATAAATACATAGGAAGCAACTACATGATTACTTATTTCCTGCATGCTGCATCAGTATTCTTGCTGAGTTCATTATATTTATCCAAATGCAGGGCTTTACTGAATGTTTACATCATTATTATTTATGACATTTAGAGAAACGGATGCTCCTGCAGCTGCTTTCCCAGCCATATTAAACTTTTAGCTTGAAATATTTTCAACCTCTGGAACTATTATTTCTATTATATCATTTGGACCTAAATAGAAAAATAGTTCTCCCTGGAGAAAGGAAGGGAAAAGACTATCCAATCTTGCACAGTCATATCAAAAACCAATATCAAAATTATGGCCTAAGGAATTTGTCAAAAAGGCGCAGTCAGAGCTGCTAATGGGCATCAAAGTCTGTGGTCATATTGAATGCGACTGTAGTCACATTACCCTAGAGGGCAAGTGGCACATCACGGTTCATACCCAAACACTTTTCTCTTACAGAGAAGAGCCCCCAGTCTCCAAAACCTATTGGGAATGCTGCTGTCTTCCACAGGCTTCCCAAAATCACACTAGGGAGCTTGTTAATAACTAAGTTGTATCCTCTGGTTCTGCTCCATTTATAAGAGTAGACGTAACCATAGATATCCAGCCAGGGAATGTACAGACCTGTAGAGCTGTAAGAAAGAAGGAAAGGAAGGAAGGCTTTTGACCTTCTGGACAAGACCAGTTGGCAGTTGTGAGGGGACTTCTCCATACCTAATCTTGTGGGGGTTTTCTTTTATTCAAAGTCTTGTAATCAACTGATAATGAAATATTTCCATAAGTTATTCCCCCTCCTTATTTGTCTAATGTTTCTTCCCTGCCTGATCTTAATGTTAATTCCTCTCTTCTTAGAGTCAAATGAAGGGCTAATTTTGCCCTTTCCTTTTTCAAGACTTTCTGATGACCCTTTAGTACTCTACATCTGTTATGACTTTTTAAAAATTATTTTCCTGAATCTTCTTTAGCAATGCAAGTGACCTAGAACTGGTTGAGCTACTTTTTTTTTTTTTTTTTTTTTTCGTTTTTGGCCAGGCTGCTCATTTCATTGCTACATTGCTATTATGCTATCCACTCCTCCATCTCCCTGGTGAAATTTTGATTCCTGAATAGCCTATTGAATTCTGTTATTTTAATGAAGTGCAAAGGTGCAGTTTGCAAATCCCTATTCTTTTGTTACAAATTCTGTAGTTATGGAAGTTGGAAAAGAATCAACAGGCACCAGTCTTTCTAATTACTAACAAATATAAAATCATTTGCTCTTTACTAACATTGACATAAATTAGAAAATAACAATATCCTATACTTCTGTTAAAATGTGTCTATACAAGCAAATACAGAATGGGTAGATCATTTTTCTGTCATGTCCCCAAGCTAGTGCTTACAAGCCACCTCTTAAAATACCTAGTCATCATGGTATAGAGCTGTATCTAAGCTAATAGAACCTACTGAGATCCTGCCAAGAAGGCATATTAATTAGACATAGCAACTTGTTAATGAAAGTTTCTTTATACTTTATAATGCTTTATAACAGGTGAGGTCAAGAGAGGCTGAGAATCTTGACTCTGTCAGCATCCTTAATATGGTTGCAATAAATATGTTTGCCTTAAATATGGTTGCAACTTCTGGTAACATAATGTAGACTCTTCTGCTAAACACCATCATTAATAGATCAGATTCAGGCCACATATTGTACTTTGAATCATTTATAGGTATTGATTGAGTTATCCAGCATCTCTCAGCTTGACAACACTCCTCGGTGGTACCCTCTGAAAGAGCAGAGTGAAAACATTGATCACGGGAAAACTCACTCTGGACAGAGTAGCCAGCAGTCTCCAAAACCTTCAGTCATCAAGAGCAGAAGTCATGGAATCTTCCCGGATCCCTCCAAGGGTAGGAATGACATATGAAAAGCTTTCCCAGATAATTGGAAAAAAAATACTATTCTTAAATTCTAATAGAAAAAAAAAGGAAAGAAAATAGAAAAGCTACTTACTGCTATAAAGTTTGTGTACACTTACATTAAAATATATTTCTCTGTTGTGAATTCAGTGGAGTCTTGTGCCAAGACTTAATTTTGCCTGACCTCTACCAGCCAGCTTACCGAGCATTTGTTTGTTTTAAAATAGCAACTTACAAGCCCTATATGCTTTGCACATCTACTATAGATTCTATGCTCTTTTCATTTTTTTTCCGATAGCCTTGACCAAATTCACAACGTATTTGGCTTTCTTTGTCATATTTCTTAAATATTCTATGACCATTTTATCTTCTGGAAGCTCACAATAATATTTTACAAAAGAACAACTATGCTATAATAACACATATGCATTTCCAGGCAATGATGGCATATCATTTCAATGCAACATATCTCAATTGCATTGAAAAAAAAATCAGTGGAGCTAGTGTAGTGGAATATACTAGTATTTGTGAAAGGAATATTGGTCTCACTATCTCCTGCTCGAATTACTTTACCTCTACTTTTTTGTTTGTTTTTAATAATAAAAACTGTATTTTTAGTAATAATGAAAACTTTGAAAAAATTGTGGCCAACAGGTCAGCCAAGATACAGTAGATGTAATATTCAAGTAATTCATCCAAGTTTAGACACCCAAATGGAACCCAGATGAGAACATCAGAGAAATGTCTTCTCTGTTTCTCTGTGTAATGTTTTGCTAATGTATTTTTAAAACACAGTGTATTTAGAAGATCAACATCTATATCAGAGTTTATTGGTTACTACAAAAGCTCTGATTGTAATTAGACAATGTTTTTGACCAAGGCATTCACCAGTATGGAGGACAAAGCTGCTTGTGTCACCCAAAATTTAACACAGGCTTAAGTGATACTGTTTATTCATTCCAGAGTAGATGAGTAGAAGAAAACAGGAAGTTATATAGTCTGTAGGCTTTACCACTGTTCCACGAGTACAAACCACTTCAGGAAGCATAATTTACAGCCAATAAAAAACAAATATATGAATTATTCCTTGGCCCAAAGAACAGTGAGGAAGTAGCAAACCGTGCTTTGTAGGAGTTTTCTAATGATTACATGCTCTGGCAGTCTGAATGGAGTTGTGCAGCTTAATCACTATTTCTTGTTCCGAGACATAGCTAGGGAAGGAAAATGAGTTTGTTTGTTGTTAACAAATGCAACAGTTGTGCTTCTCCGTTTCCCTGGTAGACATGCAGGTGCCCACCATAGAGAAATCTCACAGCAGTCCAGGAAGCTCCAAATCTTCCTCTGAAGGACACCTGCGCTCTCACGGGCCATCCCGCAGCCAAAGCAAAACCAGCGTCACTCAAACCCACCTTGAAGACGCTGGGGCAGCCATCGCCGCTGCTGAAGCAGCTGTCCAACAGCTTCGCCTTCAACCAAGTAAAAGACGCAAATAAATTCCTCAGCATGGCAGCTTAATGTTCATCTGTTGCCTTTTTCCCTGCTGTCCTTCCCTTTTTGGCTATTTTTTTTTTCTTCTGTTACTGGCACACTGTGCTCACTCTTTTTCTCTGTCTTTGTGTGCCTGTGTGTGAATACATATAATTACAGTATACTCTTGTATTTAGAAGTCTTTTATTTTATTTATTTATTTATTTTTAATTTATATAGACTGCAGTGAAACTGGCTGTTTCTCCATCACTCCCGTCACTCATGGTCCATGATGTTCCATAGCTGTGCATGACTCACTGAAAATCCCATTGTGTGGTGGTGTTTCAATGTCGCTCAATAACTTTCAGTGAAGCAAGCAAAACTCGCAGAGACACGGCTGCCAGCTTTCCAAGTCACACACAGCAAGTACTGAGAGCACATTAGAAACAAAATATTCATACAAGAAGTAATCAGGAAGGACAGTGCCATATAAAATGATTTTTTTTTCAAGTTATTTAAGTAGATGGACAAGATTTCTATTTTTGAAACATGTCAGCTTGTAAATATCTAATATTTTGTAGAAAGCCAATGTAAGGCGACCTTCTTTCTTAATCTCTCAGATAAAGCCTTATTAGTGAGGAGTACATGAGCAACACACGCAACAGCTAAACAAATTCAACATTAGTTGGTTTTGACATTTTTAACAACTTGTTCTCCTTTTGCTTTGACGTCGCTAAGTCAGTTGGCAAAGTCAGCTCAACTTTCCTAGTAACTTCTGTGCCACCAATTGATTAAGGGTTGGAATAGGTTTCATGTGACATCTTTAAATAAATGAAGAAATTAGAACTTTTCAATTCAAAATCATGGTGCTCCAGAGTGTAATTTAGATCTGTATCTTATTGTCGCTTGAGGATTTAGATGCTGGCAAATTAAAGCTTTCCAAGTGTCAATTCGTTGTGTTTGTGTTCAGGTACTGTTGACACCATAAAGTTACCATGGTATAGTGCAAAAAAAATAGGGGGAAAGTTATTTCCCTTGTGTTCACCATCATTAATAAAGAAACAGCCAGTTTTAATACTTTTTAATGCTGTGCATGTGGTGTCTCTTTGGTGTTTGAAAACACTACTTATTTAAATACAGAGAAAAAAAACACTTCTGTTTGCATGAATAACATTTAAGCTAGTTCCATCTGAGGATACATACTCTGGGTTTCCATTTCACCCACACTGCCACAGCAGCACATAAAAGCGGTCAGTCTAATCATGCCAGGAAGCAGCACAGACACAGCATAGCAGGAGTCCTCCCTATTCAAAGAACTCAGTCTGACAATCTGCCTCCACCAGCCAATGACAACAAAGACCAAAGCCAACTAGCCCTCAGAAAAGTGATGTCTGATGGACCACTCAAGCCTGAAGGAGGTGAGCAGAAAGACATGGTTAAGAAACCAACCACATCTCAAATCCTTCTTGCCATGTCTACTGATTCATTGCAATATTTAATTATTTATTTCCTCTACCATTAACTGCTGTAAATGTTAACATGTATCAAGAATTCTGCTTGATCTTTCCACATCAGCGCATAATTCCATAATGACAAGCTATGCTAAGCAACATTACCAAACAGCAAACTTATGCACTTCCATTCCACTGGAGGACTTGGACTTCTGTTGAAAAATGGTATAGCTTTGTTCCTGTTGCCTAATAAAAAAGCATGAATCGAACCTGGTCTTCTTAAGCATGATTAAACATATTGCGTACTGTGACGAAAACCTAACTGCACATTTTGGTTTCTGGAATTCTAATAAGGACATAATCTACTTTTTTTTCCTCTCTCAACATAGTTGTTATGTCAAAAGCCATCCACGCAGATAGTTATTCAAACCACCAGTGGAAAGGAAAGGAGTTTGGATCCATGTATACCTCAGTCTCCTGATAATCTTTCTATTAGTATCTTCAAAAATTACTGTCCAACCTGTAGATACCTGTACATTAGACCTGAATGCCAGATACCATCAGTTTATCCCTGCATCAGAAATAAAGAGCCAAATTCTCAACTGGTTCAAATCAGAATTGTTCCTTTGATTTCTAGCATTATAGTAATGTTCAAAATTTAAGGAATTAGGCCAATAAAGTTACAGACTGGACTGCCAGATTCTCTCATATACTGTCATCCCTTGCCAAGCTTGCATGATTCTTTATGTCAACTGCATCACATGCCATGGGCAATACAGTCTAGTTAAGGAGGTAGTAGGAGGCAGAGGGTGCCTTGCACTTCAAAACTGTACATCCATAATGACAATGAGTCATTACAGAGAAATAATGTGATGTTGAAATGACTGATAGAAAAGGGCCAATTTAACAAACGTGTTTAACAAAATGCTTCTTATTTGAAAGCTCTAATTACACTTCTGTAAATATGTATACAACCACACATGCACTCCATGCACCCCCACGCAAACACGTGCACATCTTATTCTATTCTATTCTATAGCTCAATTCCAGACCTCCAGTTCAAGGTAGAAGCCAAAGGATATGTCTGAACGTGTGTTCAACAATCTTGACTGATAGGCCCATTCTGTTCCTATATATTGTACAAATGTAAAGCACTTCAAGATGTTGCATTTATCATAAAGACTTCTAGTCAAATAGTGTATTTTGTCATGGATAAACAATACTAAAATTGTTTGCTTGTGATTTAAGTTTGATAAGGAAATTATCAGGTCACGACTTACCTTCAAGTACAGTTGTCACTGAGCTGTTACACTAGCTTCCTAATTCTTAAAATTGTCTGGCAAAGTAATGTATTAGTAATGTATTGAGATCATAGCACTACTGTGAGCATCAGGATAAAATCTTGTCGTTAAGAGCTACATGAATGTCACTGATAATGGGGTTGGAGTTAACGTGAGCAGACCTCATATTTTTGTCTTTTTACTTCTAATATATATGTGCAATGAATAATATCCTACAAAAAGTTTTCAAGGTTAGTTTCAGACCTCTGACAAAATTTGAATTCTTCTTGCTATACTCAAACTAGTTAGTCCTTATTCATTCATATGAAGTGGGCCAATAATTACTTTTTGGGGATGGGTTGCAGATCTCATGTACAAATCAGCAGGAGCAAATACAAGAGAAATTAATTGAAGTTTAAGTATTTAAGTTAAACCATGGAGATTATGATAAAAAGTGGCAAAGATATTCAAGAATTTTTTGATTTATGCAGGTCTGTAAGGGAAAAGGAGATGAAGTCAAAAGAGGTTTTCTCTCTAATTCATGAATTCTAAAATTTAAAACTATTGTGAACTTTGAGTATTACAATGTAAGTCCTTTGATGCAGGCTTGCTGCATTGTTGTGCTACTCACTCATCAAAGCCTGGTTAATGGGTTCCTCTTCTGGTAGCAATAAATGAATTGATTTTATAGATTCGAGCAATAATCTTAGCTTAAGGTCTGATTTTGCAGTTGTTGTCACTAAGTCTCCTTTATTAAGAAAATCAATAATTTGGCAATATTAATTGCCAAAGCTATATCCCTGTGAATTTATCAGGGAACGGCAACCACACAAAATGACAGTAAGCTAGTAATTCCAGGAGAATTCTGTGGAGAAAAAAAAAATGGAATTCTTGCCTATTACAAATATAAAATGAAAATTTATTCCTAGGATCCTTATATCATAATAAATTAGAATCTAGATGGCTGGGTAGGTGATTTTAAGCTTGAACCTCATGGTGGTCATAAACATTCCTCTATGTTTCAGACACTCATAAAAGAAAAGTTATGAGTCAGTCTCCTCTTACTGAAACATCCCTATGATGATGGATACCAAAGGAGATATGTGCTTTTAGCCACCGTGTATATGTGCTTCCTCTTTTATTTGGCACACAAAGGCATTGCCAGGACAAAACCACTGTTATGCACCTGACCTGAATCAGTCAGCAATTGTTCAATATTTAGTAAAAATACCACCTGTTCCTGATGAAATACCAACCTTTCTGTTTCTAGAAAGGTATGGGTTGAGGTGGGGACAGGAAACCACTTAGTGCTCTACAAACAATATATTACTATAACAATTTCTATCGATTTTCCCTATATTTTTCCTATATTTCCATTTTTACTCATAATATGACAAGATTTTTGCAGTCCCAAACATCTGGCAATTTAAAATCTCAGCCTTGTTCAAAAATTCCAAATATTAACTAGTGTCTGTTCCTGGAATCTACTGAACTCTCCCATCTCCTATACAGCATTTCATCTTTTACATTACAATCTTTCCATTGTGACCCAAAACTTGTGTTTAATATCCTAGGAGGATGCTACTTTCCAAAGAGTTGTGTGTGTTTCAAATTGATTTTACTGGTCAGGGAGAAGCCTGCTAAAACTGGAAGTTTCCTACAAGGATAGACTGTGCATCAACATTTCCATATTTGTGCCCAGAGAAGCCTGTGGAATCACACCTCTTCAAGACCTCTGGTTTAAAACACATAAAAAGAGAGAACACCTGCTTTTATTTCCCTGATCCACCAACTTTGATGAGAATTCATTTAACTGTCAGCATGGCAAAAAATTAAAACTAGGAATTCATGTGATATAAATACTAGTATTGCTGGCACTGTAAACTCTATGACACAGACTTGAGGCAGTGTTTTATAATTTCCAGCCATTTAGTTGTAGGAATTTAAATCTGTAGGTATTTTATTCATCACTAACTTCTCTTTACTAGCCTTAGCAATTCCATAGAGGCGATGGAAATTGATTTCTAGGTTCTTTGAATCTTTTGGATTAATTTGAACGTGCAGGAATTTAAATAACTGTTTATTTGAGCTCCTTTTAGTTATATATCTATTCTCACGCTTTCAACAGGCAATACCATGTTCTAATTTCCTATGATAATTTAGGACATTTCTTTCACATTGCAAATTATTTACTGCCCAGTAAAGCTGTTTTATGCCTAGTTTCACCAGGCTGTTAATTTCCGAGTAAATTAAATGGGCTTTCCTATTGCTAGAAATAAGCAATTTTCAAGAATAGTTATCAAAACAAGAACAGTTTGTTCCCACTCTTCACAGACAGCAGTAATCTTTAGGCTGTTGCTTTGGCCTAAAAGCTAGCACATTTTGTTTCTGGTATTTCTACTATTTACTTTTCCACCATTTTAGACTGACATGTAATTCTGGAAAATTGCTCAGATTCTTCACTTGATAAATCCTATTTAAAAAGTCGATTGGATGGTAGCCTAAGCTTGTGAAGCACAAGAAAGAAAATAATATCATCAGAATTGCTTTGCTGGGTGAAGGAATACAATCACCACGTTTCAGATGTGTGCTATTCTGCCACCATCACTCACTTTACATGATAAATTGTTTTGTAAAGACTTGTGTTAAAATTTCACAAAACATCCCTATATGTCAAAGCAATATATGTCTCAAATGGTGTCAATCAGTAGGAGAAAGAGTGAGGGAAGGAGACTATTAGGAGTGAAGTGCAGCATATCCTTTGATGACTGATTTTTATGCATCTCCACTGTGTTCCCAGAGATATAAATAGCAGTCCCAGCTAGCAAGTTCTACTCCACCAAGCTCTACAGAGCAGCACTGGAGAACCCTTCATAAAAATAGTTCAAGAGGCATTTGGGACCAGTGGACGTGTGCCTGCTAGAGGACATTCTGCATTAGGACAGACTGCCTAGTCCATTGGTCAGGAGACAACCCAGATCAAATCAGAGAGGAGACTGCTACCAGGGGTTCTCTTCTTACATGCCTTGCATTGAGGAGTTTCAGCAAGATATTACCCCATTTTGTTCCCTGAGGCTTGTCAGAAAGCTGCCAGTATAAAGAAGCTTTCAAGCAATTTGGGGTAAAGTCTCCAAGGTTAATCCTGAACCCAAGTATTTTTCCTTTATTCCTGTTTGGATTATAGAAGCTTTCCCAGTGTGCTTAGACACTTAAATTTATGGTCCTAGACAGACTCTCCAAGAAGGGAGCATACATTTGAAAGGAAGAGAATGCATCATCTATACAATCTAATACCCAAGAGAAAGTTTTGTGTGTGATCCACAGCACTGCATAGTCTATTTTTTAATTTCTTCTTTAAAGAATTGTCCATTCACTGTAGAAAAATGGCTAGACAGCACAGGATTGTTTCCACTTTGCTGCTGACTGATGTGACATTTCAAAACTATAGCTTTTCTGTGAATTATCTCCCTTAGGTTAGAGAAAGAAAATCTATTCCCCGTTGTAAGAACAGACTTTTCTGAAAGATTAAGTGAAACCATCAGGTTTTCCTTTCTTATTGATTTCAATAGGACATTTTTGTTATGCTGACACATGGCTTACGTGTTTTCCTTGGTTATTAAAGTTGATTTTCTAACTGGCTCCAGAAGCAAAATACTCTTGCCATGTCTATATATATCAGTGTATGAAAGGGAATAAAAGGTGAGGTTCAATTTTCTTGAATCAACAGTTCTTTTCTAAGAGTATTCTATCAAAGAATTTTTTTTTCTGGTACACAATATTAAAACAGTATAGAAGAAAATTGTCTAACCGTTATCATTTTTTCATTGGAAAATGCTGTCCTTATGCCAGAGATAATATTAAGATCCACTTACTTAATTTCTACAAATAGGCAATCAAGAAAACTTCCAACTCAGTTATGTGTTATTCTCTAGAATGGTTGAACCGAAACTTCTGTTTATGCCAACCAATATGAAAGACAGTAAAACAGTATCAGTCAGTGGTAGCTTTAATATCACATTGCTAGCTAATAAATGTGATGTCTCTACCCATCAGCACATTTTCAGATTAGGCAAAGGATATGGCAGAATTGTAGAAAAAGATGAAGATGGCTATAGCAATAGCAGAAATTCTGTAGAAGGGAACACATACTAAAGCTTTGAATTGCCGTTCCTGTTTCTTTTCTTCTTCTAGAACAACTTAGAGTCTTTTGAGGTTACAGTCTTTAGAAAGTACAAAACAATTGACAAACTTTAGAAAGAATTCATGGACAAACGATTGGAAAGATGATATCCTCTCACCCAGTAGGAGGTCAAATGATGATACTGGGTAATGATCTGGTTAAATTTTTCCACTAACATCTTCTGAAGTGTATTTTTTCCTCTCAAAAATAGAATGATTTTGTCATGATATGTATTTTTTAGCAAGGTCTTGAAGATGAATGAAAATGTAAAGCTTTTTTTTTTTTTTTTTTCTTCCCCCCCCCTCCCTCACTTAAGGTCGAGGAAATATTTTGAAATTTAGCTCTTTCTTATACTGGCTGCTGCCTAGTATTCCAATGATACCAGTTGGCTTTTCTACAACTCTTCTTGAGATAACAGTGTAGATTTAGGCAAAGCAAGGCTACATCTTCTCCTATAAAACTCTTCTGATATGATAATGTCTAATCTGCAAGCCACACAAAAAAATGTCTAAGGAGTCACTGCCAAACTATTTAACTCTCTAAAGAGCATGATACCTCTGACTTGAACTTGGATGTCAAAATCTGAGAATTTGGACTTTTCCTATATAAAAAAAAGACAGCTGTCAGGAGCCCCATAATTCAGAATTGAACTCTTCTCCTGAAGCCTACCAAAATCTCACTTTAGTTTCTTGTCCTTTTTGCTGACAGAAGCCCATTGGCCCATTGGCCCATTAGGATGACATTTGTCCCAACAGTTCTGACCTTCGTAGGTCTTAATTCAACTGCTGAGACTAGAGGAGTGCCATTTTGAGTTTACTCAGCCTTATTGGTTAAAGCTCATAAGAAAGTTTATGTATGTGGTCAAAGAGAGATTTATAGTCACATATAAATGACTCTCTTGCATATGAGAGCAGGGATCAAATTCAAACTTCTAACTTGAGAGAGTACAAATTTTCCTAACCCTGGTTATTCTGTTTCTCATGAAATGTTGTCTGACTACAGGCATCAGAACTTGAAAGTTTGCTCTATAACCAGCAGCACAAACTTAATAGGTCTAGATTTATCTGTAACAGTAGATAAACTAAAAATGGAATATACTGAATGTATCGTCAAGATATAGCTATTTCAAAAAATAGATATTTTGATTGTAAATAGAAGTAAAAACTTATAAGCCATTTATGAAAACTGAATTCAAATTAATTCAAATTAAATTAAATTCTAAATTTGTACTATTTTTAGGTATTCACCAGTTTAATCATCTAAGAAATAATTTCAGTCACTAGCATTTTCAGCAAAATCTTTAAATCTTTAGATACAAACCATCATTTTTGCGTTATATACTATGGTGGAGATTATCTACTACACTAAGTAAGCATGAACTTGCATACAGGGAAGGAGTAGAAACATTTATTTTTGCCACCACTGTATTTTCCCTACTTCTGTATGTTTTGCAGGTGTGCAACTATCCCACTTGTCCTCACCTGTGAGGCAATTGTCATGGCATGGCCAGAGGAAGAAAGTAAAAGAAAAAAAAAAAGCCACATAGGTCATTCAAATACTATGGTAATTCAGGTTATGGATGATTTTGGTATAGGCATGATAATATCCACCTACAAGTCAGGAAGATGATATAATGTACTATACACTTCTCTGGTCAATGAAAGATTGACTTGTGTTCTCTGAAATCTCACCCTTGCCCAACATTCCCTAAAAGGGGTTTTCTGACATGCCACCCTACTCATAGGATACCACAAGGATACAAGAATACCACGAACTGAAAGTGATAGAGTTACCTACAATAGACCGACAGAGTTCACCTGTGTCTGGGCAGGGCATAGCACAGTGCTTGGTCTGAGCTGACAAAACATGATGTCTGTTACCGTCCAAATGAGACACTCAAAGTACCTGTTCATTAATCTATGATTTTGTACTTAATTGATTTGCATTAACATCTGTGTAGGTAGGTACGATCAATGTACAAAGTCATGAAATAGAGCTAATAATTCAGGTGGACGGATTCCTTCTGTGGCTGTAGGAATTACAGACATGGGTAATAGAGTTAAAAAAAGGCATTATGTGACAGCTCAGTTTAACAGTGAAGGATCACTTTGCAGAATAAGAGTTCTATCTTAACTGACAGTTCAGAATAAGGTTTGATGACATATAGCTTGCTTCATTCCCCTCTTCCAGTGTCAGTTATTATCTGGTTTTGCATTACATTTGAGGAGTCACACTCACATACCTTGTCTCACACGAGGCAGTGTGCAACGGCCTTCACCAAAAGTAATATTCTTCTGGTCGCACGTAAGTAAGTACCAACTTTAGGCTAGATCCTTTTGGTGCTCTGGCTCTTATTTGAAGTTATTTCCACTTAAATATATGATTCACTTCTTGTTTCATAAAAAAATCACTTTGCCTGCTTCAGAGTTCCAAGGTTCACCAAAATAACAGAAAATGTCACTAAGTCTTCACAGAATATCTTTTCAAACAAATATACTGAAGAACAAAAATATAAGTTCACTCAATTGAAACAGATGAAACAAAACAACAGAAGTAGCAAATGTAGTAAGTGACATTTACAAAAGAAAAAAAATCTTGAATTCTCTATTATTGTTTTCCAGAAAATTGTGTAATTCAGTATGAGAAGAGCTGCTCTATTGGTCTTGTACTAATTATGTGCAATGTCACAGCATCCTTTTTGTGTATATTTCTCAACTTGCTAAAGGCTGAATATTGGAAAATTTGTTCATGTAGTGCAACAAAACCCAAACAGAAAATACAACATCTGATGTAAAAATAACACCTATTGGTGTACATTTTCTACACTAAATTTTCTTAAGCTTTTATATGTGAATAAAAATCCATGCATTAAACTTCTAGGCATACAGCAAGATAGACCCAGGTGGATGGGAAGAGTTGAGAAATATAATGTAGCAGCGTTGTTACGTCTGAAGAAGAGTAAATGTCTTCGTAAAATTCCTGTGACTGTAGATGGCATTCATGTGACATTTCCTTTCAGCCTCCTCTCCTTCCCAAAGGAGAAACACAGTGCATGTTTCATTGACAATGAGGAAAGGGCATTACAAAACAACCCTATAATGAATACATGATTTTCTATAACCTTAATCAGAAAAGCAATGTTAATCCTCACCCGGACACTAGATTTGAACTACCGACAAGATTGTAGAAAAATATGGTCATGATACACTGTTGTGTTTAGAACATGTTGTTCTGTGTGAAAATGAACATCTACAAAAGATGATACAGGAGTGTAAAGTAAAAAAATGAAAATATTTGCAGCATGTAATTACTTTTTCTTTTCTTAACATGGATAGCATTCATGATTTACAAGCTTTTTTGATAACCCACTGTTCCCGCCCTGTACAGCAAGGTCTACTAACCACCGACCTGCAGAAAGCTCTGTCTCCACTGGCTCGTCAGCCAGTAGTTTTGGCAGTGGATACAGCATGGATAGTGAAGGCAGCAGCAGTACCACAGGAGAGAATAATCTATTTCCCATCCCAAGAATGTAAGGCTTTTCCTTTAATATATTGTATCCTCTGTGCACTGACGATGCTTTGTATAGCGCTTTCACTTGCCAGTCCTCCTTTTGTGCGGTTTCCTTTGCAGACTCAAGTTACATGATAGCATAACATCAAACTGGGTAGAAATTCTCATAGTTCATACTTGCATTTTACTATGTGTGTGCTAAAGTGTTAATAAATAAAATCTGTTCTTCAACCTTATGAATTTACTGCTGTCACACTGTAGAGAAGCCACTTGTAACTTTGCTGCGTTTAGAAGTGTGCTTTGGTCATATCTTAGAATAAAGTTTTCCAAGGCTTAAAAATGTTCATCTTGAATTTTCAGATTGACCTCCTTAGTGAAATAAATGTTAATAGCACAGCTTCAATTCAGATACTGGCCCTGACCCAACTTTCTCCAAATTTTGAGTATTTTGAGTAGAATTTCTCAGAAAGACTTTGTTTGCAATTTTAGTTAAAGCTATGGTTTGAGAGTCCCTATAGAAATTACCAAGTTGTTATCAATGCAATGAATCTTCAAAAATGATTTTAACTTTTCACCCCTTTCCTGGGTTAACTACTCCACAATATAAAACTAGCAGGATTTTTTTTTAGATTGGCTATTCTCAGAATAGATGGATCCACAGAAAATATTGATCAGTGTTCCGTGCTCACTGAATACCTGCAATAGTGGCTCCATGTTTTCCTCCAAGGCACATTTTTTTTCTTTTTCCCCTGCAGTCCTGAATTATTAGTCACAAAGTTTAATATAGTCTTCTATAAAAGCTTGACTGATTCAAAACAGAAAACATTCAACTTCTCCCCTCAAACTGCCACATTCCTAAGTATTCCTTGTTTCTGAAATACGGCCCAAAAGCATTTGAGTGTAACTTATTAGAGGATAAAGACAGCTACCAATCTCATTTTGCCATTTTTTCTTCAGTGTGTAGGAGGGCTAAGTGAGCTCAGGATGTACTGTCCTAGTTGATTAATCTTTACTGCACTTTTCACTGATCTTATTCTAGACCAAATGAGTTGTACTTCTCAGTGGAATAGAGATTTTTAAGAGGATTTAACAATCGTAGAAGAAAATTATTCTACAGTCATCCCTAATGAATGCAGATAGGCCTTGCATACACAAACCTAAAACACAACTCTCAGAAAAACTTTTTGTTTTACTTTCACTCTGAGTTCAAAAAAATACTACCTGCTACTGTGCAGTCTAGCAACGTGGCAGCATCTACGATCATTTGGGATTTCCTTGACAGATTCCCTGTTAAGCCCCATATCAACAGCATTTCCACTGAAAAGCAGAAATCCTTCTCCGTGGCTTTCAGCTTTCCTCTTATTATAATGGTTTCCCAGGAGCTTTTCTTAATTAAATAAAATAGATCCAGACCTTTTGTTTCCTGTTGCATAAGCTAGACTACCTTTTCCTATTACTGCAATTTTAAAGTAAATTGATTATTTGCAGATATTAGACAGACCCACCAAAAAGCACTCAGGACATTGACAGAGATAACAAACCTCTTTTTTTTTTTTTTAAACTCCTCCTTACCCTGAGGAGTAGGTATGGCAGTGTAATGAAAATGAATGACAAAATTACCGTTCATCATCAGAGACCTCAGGGATCATCTCAGGGTAAAGGCTTTGAAAGAGTTAGCCCTTTTAGTTTTGAAATGAGGATAAAAAGTATATATCTNGTAAATTGATTATTTGCAGATATTAGACAGACCCTCCAAATAGCACTCAGGGCATTGACAGAGATAACAAACCTCTTTTTTTTTTTTTTAAACTCCTCCTTACCCTGAGGAGTAGGTATGGCAGTGTAATGAAAATGAATGACAAAATTACCGTTCATCATCAGAGACCTCAGGGATCATCTCAGGGTAAAGGCTTAGAGTTAGCCCTTTTAGCTTTGAAATGAGGATTAAAAAAGTATTTATATATCTGAATCTATGCATGACAGATTCTGATCAGTATTTATGTTCATACTAGCTTGATAATGACTGCAGGAACTCTGACCTTATACACTAATTTAATATACCAATGGGTCTACAGATCATGAGTGGGATGTGAAGGGTTAAACCAGCTAAATACCTTTAAGTATCTTGGCATATAAAACTTTTTTTGATAAACTCTTTGTTCAGATTAAATAAGATAAGATAATTAGAGAGTACAATTTTTAAACTCTTTAGTTTAAGTGCTTTTGGTCATATGAATATTTAGCCAAGAAATAAAATAAAATAACTGTATACTAACACCATGGGAATTGTTGAATAATTAATTAAAATAGTTACCAATATCAAATATTATTATAACTTCCAGAGGAAATTAATTATTATACAAAGTTATACACAGTTGAATAATACATTTTATAAAGTCTTTGTATTTGGGAAAATCATTATCATTTGTATTTATGATTTGTAAAAATCATTATCCAATTCCCAAAATGTGCAGTATCCCTTAAAATGACTTAAACTGTCATCTAGGATAAGGACCAGATCCTCTTTGCGTTTCTACTGTCCAACCATGTGCTCCAGTACAGCGTCTGTGCCCTGCTGTTGACTTCAAATGTCCTTTACACTGATGAGAAGTAATAGAATAACAAGTTGAAGAATTGAATCCAAATGACTCATAATTCTTGTTTCATATTTGTAATACTTACCAAATGTATTATATCAGAAAAGAAGAATATTTTTCTGTAACTTAAGAATTGAATTAAACTTTAAGATCTGACATTTCATACTCATTATTCTTTAGTCTGTTGAGAACTCAGGATTTTATTACTGCCATGAACATCAGTCTGCCTGGTGTGGAAAAACACCGATCCTTCATCTCGTAAGGAGCCATACACACCCAGGAGCCTTATATTCTCTACTAGAGCATTTCAGAAGTTACTGAAGTAGAAGGGCAAATAGAAGCACAGACTTCTCGCAGTAGCAAACAGGCTTTTGAGGATGATTATAATCATGAATAGAGTTTTGCAACATGTATATTTAAAATTAGTTTTTATTGCCTACCTTTCACTAGCTAAAAATATATATCTAGATAGTCACTCAGGTTTTCCCTATGTGCTGGAGAGAGATAGGTACCTCCAGAGCATGACTTATTCCACTCATATTACTGTAAGGTTAATGCAAGTCTCAGAACTGAATCACTTCTTAAGCAAACTTAAATTGAAATATTAAAGTAACTACCAGGAGAAGACAATGACTACAGAGACCCCTTACCTCAGAAATGAATGCACTGTAGACTGTATATTGTTACTCCATATTATATACTTCACCCTGGACAATATCAAGTTAAAATGAAGACAGGCTATGAAGACTGAGAACAGAAGCATGAGCTGGTGGTGATTGATAGGCAGCACATGGTGGCCTCTCCATTGGTCTTTACCAGTGCAGAGGCTTAGTAAAATATGATTGCAGTTGCCTCCAAAAGAGAGAAAATATATATATTTAACTGATCTGTCCAAATAGCAATAGGAAAAAAAATGATTTAGTTTGGATATATTATTTTCTTAGATCTCTTTATGGGCTTATTCACAATTTCCACTATATCTTTTAACAGTGGGAAGATGAGCCAGAATGGACAAGAACCAGTCAAGCAGTCGGGAGTGGGATTAACCGATGCAGAAGGTAAAAAGAAATACAAACAACGCTACGGTGATATGCCATTTTGTTTATAGAGTTGGTACAATTATTTCTTCTACTTGTTATGCTGTGAAAGATTAGCCTATGCTCTCTTTGTATTGTAGATTGAGGTCCTGACTTTCATTTATTCTATCCTTTAAACATAGCACTGTTGTAATGAATCTTCAATTTAAATGAGAATCATGCCTTATCTGTTTATTTAAAATAATTAAGTCAGATTGCAATGAATAATATCTGTCTTTCAATGTTCATTGCTTTTGGTAGTATTGGAATAAAAGCTATGGATCTGACTGACCCATTAAGTGAATAGCTCTCCCATGGCTCTCAGGCTGTATTTTTACAGAATTTCAGAACATTTGCTTCATAAAAAAATAATAATTTTTGTGTCTATATAAAACAGTCGGTTTAAACAAAAATATTAGTTGGACATAAGGTTTGACCACTGCACTTGCACTGTAGTGAAACTTTATGTGATTAGGAAATCCTGATGAAGAATTTTGTCATCAATGTGGTGCTGCCAAAGAAGGAGCCATCACTGCTTTTAGAGCTGGAAAGAGCCTGGCAGGATGGGCTCAGTTTCATGAGTAATGTGATCATCTCTTTCCTATGTAATAATGGACAACTGCATGAAAAATAAGAGATGGATATGTTAGGAAAATTCCATTTCCCTTAGCATATAAAGTATCTTCTTCCAAGTATGTTTTCTTTTGACCTCAAATATAAAACTTAATTACCATACACTTCATTTTATTATTTAAGTAATACTTTTATCATTTTAAGGCATTTCAGTATGGTTTGTGGTTTAAATTAATCAAAAAATTGAAATTCATATGTACAATTTAAGTTAATTCCATTTGAGGAACAGCATTAAAAGAATCTTTATCAGGTTTCTGCAATCTATATACATGGGAAAATAATTGCTATTACTATATTTGAGGTAGAAGTGGTATTATGTTTTCTAGATTTGAAGAAATGGAATTAGAAATTGGAAATTGAAGGTAGAACAGTAAAAAAGTCTTTTCCAAATCAAGACTCCTGAAGTGTGGACATGCATTGTGATGTACTGAATCTTTTCAGTACACAGTACTTTTCATGGAAAAAATGACCTTTTTAAGTATGTGTAAAAAATATATATTTTTGGAAGAGGTGAGATGGTGAGATGAAAATGGGAAATCAGGAATTTTCCATTTTTTATTTTGTCATGATGTGTTTTATATGGAAGCATAATTGTAAACAAATAGATTTTCAACATTTTGTTCATCCTAAATTACCCATTAATTACTGTTTTGGATCATATACTTCATCACACACAAATACAGAATGTTTCAATTTTATGTTTCTATTGTCAAAACAAAAAAAAAAAAAGTCACATTCTGAAAGATGACCACTAGACCCAGAAGCACGTGTGTTTCTCCTCATTTTCAAAATCCCCAAATACTTATGCTGTTGCAATTCAATAATTTTCACTTATGATTCAATTTGTCTCCCTAGATGGAGACCCTGAGTTAGAATTCCAAACCTGAGGAGCTAGACAAAGATATTCCAGAGATGGAGCCATAGAACCTTTTTCAGGATGAAGAGTCCTTTGAAAACCGTGTTTCACCCCATTAAGAGAAGTTAGGGTGACCACCTCAGTTTTTAGTGTGACTTTTCGTTGACAGAGCTTGGAAAGCTCAATCTCAAATTATAAAATAAACTTCTAAGAGCTGGAAAACCCTTTAAGAACTTTTACTTTCAGCATATTGATATAATGACTTTTGGAGATATAGGTCAGTATTTAGACAAACTGAAGATTGACCAAAATAATTACTTTCTGTAATTGTGGCATTCTTTTCACAGAGGAAGAAAAGTGAATAAAAATCTTTGTCACCTGGTCTTTAAAAAAATCAAATGATACCATAGTATCCTTAGCATACTTAGCTTTTTTATGTACCAAATGAGTTCTGCAAACGGAAGAAAACATTCATTCTCATTTTCCATTACTTTGTAGAGAATGCAGTGGCTCCCATAGTTAACATCTGTATTCTCATCTGCAAATAAGTGTTCAATATTATAGTTCAAACCTTTTAATTCTATTATTCTTTTTGCATATCAAATATTCTCAATGGATGAATTGAAAATTCTGCAGAACAAAATTCAGTCGCTTAAACATAGGGATCTTCTTGAACCATTCGAGTTGTTCATGCCATCATACAGGTCTGACAAATATGTCAGGGTCACATTCCTTGGGACCAGTAGGTATAAACAAAGCCAGGTAGGGACTCTCAAATGGCGTTGAAAAACCAATTTTAGGCAATTGGAAGAAGACCATAGTAACAGGATTGGGATCCAGGTCACAGGTTAAGACACAAAAATGTATATGGCTTATGCATCCGTCAGATCAGTAGAGAAAGTTATGCCCCTTTCAACCACTTTTGTAATTGTTTACTTACCTGAGAAATGCACTAATGTATTGCTGGGAATAAATAGTTTTGTGCTATCAAGATGTACCAGTTAAGTTACAACTAAATCGTGGAAAACAGTGCTATTTACTTTGCTGGCACGACAAAATGATCAATATAAATAACTATGGGTATTGCTATGATAAACTTTGTTTCTCTGAACCAATCACTTTGTCATTTCTCTGTATTTTCCTACTACCTGATAATATAATTCAGAGTTTTGTTCTTGGACACTGTGCTAGAGTTATTTTTATTGTATGCATTGTTGCATGCTATCTTGCACTTAACTGTCTGCTCTGAGCAGATGAAAATCTTCGTCTTCATAGACTCCAGTAAATATGATGCTGATTGTAATCTTCATTGATTTATGCAAACTGGTTTATTTATCTCAGAAAGTGCAATATCGTTTGTTTAAAGGTTTCTTTTGATGTGTTAATGGAATATTAAAGACATTACAGACAAAAAAATATCATGTTCCATGTAAGGATGTAAACTAACAATTAAAAATACATGATTAATACTTTGAATCAGTTGTAGATCATGATTAGTCTATCTGCCCTATATAAGTGTTGGGTCAATAGATCCCAGAGGGAATTTTCCTCCCAGTAAGACTTTATCCATTCTAAAATATGTGGGAAAGATTATTTTCATCTATTTAAAAAGGGTGAATTTACAAGGTAATGTTAGCTGTAATTATTTTAGGTAGACAAGAGCCCTTTAAATACATATTCCTTTTTTATATAAATAATTTGATATAAGAAAAATTTGGATCTCCTCATTTTAGACCTGCTTTTTATAAATGAAAAATATTACTCTAGGATGATGGTCATTTGGCTCCTTCTAAAATAAAGGCTGCTTTAGCAAAGTCAGTAAGCATCTTCAAGCTTCATTCATTAAGTACCTTTCAGAGTGAATGAATATTCACAATACTCCCATCACTGCCAATATTTTACCTCACTCTTGTCAGGATTTTCAGTCAGCAAATTTTATGTTTATATGGGAAGTCAGTGGCTCCTAACCCTTAACTTCTGAGAATGTCTTTTTTCCCTTTCTTTTCTTTTTTTTTTTTTTCTTTCCATCATGTCCTTATTCTGAATACCAAGAACTACTCTAAACAGTTCTACTATGTCTCATATACTCTCCACATCCTTGACATTTCCATCTGCTTTTGCTGGTCAGTAGTGCAATAAAAAGAAATTCTGCAAGGATTGAATTTTCTCTGTGTGGGTAACAAACTGAACAAAAATGCAGTTCGGCAATTTCCACAAATTAAATCCTCTGTAGAGATATTTCCATATGTGAACAGAAGTATATAGAAGTATACAGCAGTATATAGTCTTATACTACACTTTAAAAGCTGACAATGAAGAGTACTTACTGTACTTTTGCATTAGGGACATATATTTCTTCTTTATTTGTTTGTTAAGGAACTCTTCCTCATTTTTTTCTTTAGCATAAGAAATAAGTAATAAGTAATAAGCATTAACAGTTTCACCATTAGCACTCACTGTATTTCATTAACTGATTCTGTCCTTTATTTAAGAGAAAAATAAATGAAACACCTTACAGTCTTTAAAATCGTGGTAAATAATATAATAGCATTTTTGAGGAATGACGCAGGGTCTGTGAAAATAAGTGAAAGGCAACCTCCTTGTAATTTTTTTATAGCTTTCTGAATAGTCCTACTGAAATTTTCTTCTGTATTCTCTGCCTGCAATAGACCCCAGGGCAAATTATCTAGCAAACTGTATCATACTTTCTCTTGAAGGAGTCTGTTTGGGTCTGCATAGAGGGAAACCAAGAATAATACGTGGATTAGGTCTCTTGGGTAAAATAGAGTGAAACGAGCTGAAAGCACAGAAACAACTAAGCATTGCTACACTCTTCAAAGGAATTAAAACTCAGAAAAATTGATAGACTGATCCTCCTTCTACTTGGGCCTTAGGCACAAGTTAGTTTAGTTAGGTTTTAGTTAGTTAGTTTTTAGTTAGTTAGTTAGTTTTTTTTTTTTTTTCAATTCCGGGAATACTGTAGTCAGAACTATAATGCTAATCCCCACAAGGATGTTCAGAGAGAAACAGTCTGAATTTTGGAACTCCAGCTAGAAAGCTACAAATAAGAAACAAGGGGAAAACGGCAGATTACAGAGATTTGAAAATGCTTTCCTGTTCATAGATTTGTACTTTAATGTTTAAGTTACCTGAACTTATATATTTTGCTGCCCAGTAAAGCTTTTATTAGTTACCTATGTCATTTCACAGAAAAGGAGGAATATGAGGATCAGATTAAAATATGATCTTCAATATTCATGAAATAGGTTATAATTAGAATTGAAGTAGTGGTAGATTAAGTTTAAGATAGATTTGATTGTGCTCGTACAGCTAATTATCTTTGAATTAATACAGTGAGACTGGGAAAAATGTATGTGGAGATCAGGTAAATCTAAAATTTATATAAATTTAGGAACAACAAGACTTTCCTTCTTTTATAATAAATTATGTGTCTTAGTGCATATTAGAAGGTTATTTCTGTGAAATATATTCTTGAATCTTCATCTTAAGCTTAAAAACTAAACATTGCTCTCTATATCTTTTATAAAACCCATAGCAACAATTCCGGAAGGAAATATTTAGTCTTTTGTCACTTAGGCATGTATTTCTGCTTATCTATTCTTAAATATGAAAATCTAAGAAAGAAACCAAATATTAGGATATTTATAGATATCTCTCCCATGAATGTGCATACTAAACCAAAACCCAGATGATAAAGCATTGCCATTCAATTTTTTTAAGGGCTTGGAATCAAATATTTGGTATTTAATGGAGACGCAGTGTAATTTAGGAAAGAAAATGAATATGCAAAGGAAAAAGTAGTCAAAGAGATTCTATGAAAGAAGTTTGGGGATTGGGAAAGAGGAACTTGCATGAATCCATGATCTTAAAGTACAGAGGAAGGGGATTTTCTGGTGTTCTGCAGACTCCATGAGATGCCTTTTTTGTTGTCTCAAGAGGCATGTCCCAGGGAGTCTCCAGAGGGTCTCAAAGCAGGCAATGTGCCTCTCAGTCTCTTCAGCAGAACTTGGCTTCCAGGGTGCTGCGGGATAAAAATTCAATGGAAATTAGACAAACTCCAGATATAGTTCTTTGAGCAGCTAGCTGGAGGGAGAAAGTGTTGTCTGGAGTATCTCTGGAGCCTTGAGCACCACGTTCAGGGACTGAAATCTCACTTTCTGTTGGAGCTGGCATGCAGCACTTTGGGTCAGCATTACCAAGCACATTAAGCACATTAGGCACCTAATGTACATGCTATAGTCTGAGGGTCTTCATGAACTATATGAAAAGTCCAAAACATCTAGGTGCTATAATCATAGAATCACAATGGTTGGAAAGGAGCCTTGAGCAGCACGTTCAGGGACTGAAATCTCACTTTCTGTTGGAGCTGGCATGCAGCACTTTGGGTCAGCATTACCAAGCACATTAAGCACATTAGGCACCTAATGTACATGCTATAGTCTGAGGGTCTTCATGAACTATATGAAAAGTCCAAAACATTTAGGTGCTATAATCATAGAATCATAATGGTTGGAAAAGACCTTCATGATCAACCCGACTGTAAACCCATCATATTAAGCCCCTAAGTATAACCGTAACTTTCTTTTGCATAAGGGAAATTCTTTGTTAAGAAGATCAAGAAGGATAGGGTTGAGAGCTCATATTTGTTACCATTAATTAAAGATAAGATAGTTATAACCATGAGAAGTTCAGTAGGACCTGCTAATAATCCTTTCCTTTATGCCTGGTGATCTGACAAGAGTTGCCCATTCAGGCTGAGAAACTTTGCAGCTTTACAAGTGGTAGCACTTTTGTTCCCTGACTGTATTTTCTGTGCCTTTGATTATTCAACAGCTTCGGGTATATATGTCCTCTTGTTTTACCCACCCCTTTGCCTCAAACTGGTCTCTTTTCACTTTCTCACCTTTGTATTAGGTTTTGACTGCTGAAGTAGCATCAGAATTTCATATCTATAGTAATAGGCATTAAGGGTCTGAGAACCATTATTTCCCAGGGAAATTGAAAGCATTATACATCATGTAACCTCTCACTTTACTTTATGAAATTATGAATAAATTGTGTGAGTCCGCATGGACAAACATCAACAATGAAAGTATTCTCCAATCAATCTATAAATCGTGTACTAACATTGCAATTTTTTTGCTAAATCTAGTTAAACTCTTCAACTTATTTTAACTTCTAGAGAGAAAACTTTGATCTCCTACAACATAATCCTTGACTCAGAACACATAACCCGTATGTTGACCATCATGAGACCAAGAGAGAATGTTTCATTTATAACAACATAGAACTTAAATAGCTTTGAATAGTCCACGTTTCTACATCAGATCTCTGTCCATTTCTTTTTCAGACCATTTTACACTAATATCTCAGAAATGAAAAGAGCGCCATGCTCTTTTACAGATATCAAATACTGTCTTTGATGTTTGCTGTATTTCAGGTATCTCGAATGTCTCAGGAGTGTTGAACATGAAAAAAAAAAAAAACCCACATACACACTCACACACAAAAAAAATCAGAAAAACAGTCTGGACTTTTAAGTATATTACTTGAATCAGTAGGACAGTCACTAAGTATGTGACTGTTGACTTGATTGTAGTCGATATTGATCCAGGCATTGAAAGAGAAACTTAGCACACTTGAGCTGCTGAAGTATTACCAACACTGACTTGTGCACTGATTTTTTTTATTATTTTTTTTCAGTTTGAGTTCATGTCCAGCAGCACAGAGCAGAGAAAAAATACTGACTGTTCCCAAAATTTTTCTTAAGGAGCAATGCAAACCAGGAGATTTCTCTTTTAAAACATTTTTAAGAGCAGCAAGGTTTATGATTATGGGTTTATTATATCATTTTGATAATGTGAAAATGAGGTCATTGATAAAGGTGAGAGAATGTTGTCCTTACTCAGCAAGAGATTTGCATGAAACTACACGGTATTGCACCAGTGTGCTAGAGTGCTACACTATGTCTATCAATAAAAAGTCTAGTAAACAACTGTCTTTAATACTGGATTCTCTTAAGGTCTGCCCTCTACAGCAAAAGATTAATCAAGGCTCTCCCCAAAAATTAAAGGAAAAAAATGGAGAAATTTAAGGAAGAAAAGCCTGTTGTATTTGTGCCTTCATACTGCATCATCTTCATTTTGGGAATGTTAATTTTTATCTCATAAATTGAAAGGATTGGATATCATCTTTTTGTCGCGGAGGATCTGCAAGTAATCAGGCTTATTCATAGACAGAAGTCTCTCTATTTTTTATTTGTCCTTTTCCTCTGATATAACATTTTACACGTGCTTCTGTAACTTAGGGCTACCTGTGCTACTAGTGTTAAGTGCCACATTAACTTGGGGAAATGATACAAAGTAAATAGCAATTCTTGGTAAACCAATTATCAAGAATTGTAAACTAAGGTTCATCAACATTCCCCCTAAAATCTGGGAAGCACTGTGGTTTTTTTCCTATCTCTTCCTGATTGGCCCAGTGCTCTAATTAGCCCACCTGGCTCTCCAGTCATAATTGGAGCAATTAGCACTTTCTTCCTGAGGTACTTGCTAGGGTGATCCAGCTGTTCTTCCTGAAAAGAAGCAGAAAGAATTTAAATAAGAATAAAGGCTATTGTCACAGGCAGAAATATGGGAAAACATGCTAAGATAATCTTCTATATTTTTGCACACACATCGTAGACAACATTTTTTTCAAAGTAGCTACATAAAGATCACCGTGTTGCTGAATTGTTTTTATGAAGTGTCATTAAAGGAGAAGTGAATAATCCAATGAGCCTGACTGTGATTAACTAGTGGTGGTCCAAACAGCTTCTACCACTCTTGCAGCAATTGAGGCTGGCTGGATATTGTTTGGCAAGAACAAAAATTTTGTTTTTAAAGTAACCATTAAAAACAAAAATCTATTTTCCTATAACATCTACAGAAGTTCCCTTAAAACTGAGAGGACAAACAAAAAGAAAAGTAACAAAACCTGAAAGCAGAAGTATTTCATCTTAAAACTAAGGTATTACCATTTGCTTGGTGTTCAGTAAACAGGTAGAAAGACAATTTGATTGCCTAATATTCTTTATTCCTTTCATTAGTCTAGATCTTAGATAAGCCTCCAGTAACGCGCTTGTTCCTGGTGACTTCTTGTTGACACAGAAGGTCAGAGGGATTGAGCTGAGGGTAGGGCCTCTTGCTAGGCCGTATTGAATAGGGTTTTCAAATGTAATTTTCCTGGATAATTTGGATGGTGTTCTCCATTCAGCAGTATGGAAAAGTAAAGTAAAAGTAAAAACTGATCTGTAAGTAAAATTGATCTGTTTTAAGGTCACTGATGTTCAATATTCAAATATGAGAACTGTTCCAAATATGAGAACTGTTCCATTGCAGCAGAATGGGATTAAGGTGACCACAAAAGGTCACACATTGCTTCAAAAAGTGCATTGTTTTCCTGAAGATTTTTTCGTAATCTGAAGCAAAAAATCACAGTCATTATAGAGACTTTACAGCCCCATTAGGCAATCTATTCTAGTGCTTAACTATTCTTAACATTCAAGTATATTTCATAATACCTAGCCTAATCTTGATTGCTGAAATAAAGGCTGAAGGAGAGAAAGAACAGTGCAAAATTCAAGCTCTTCTCACAAATACAACACATTTTTTCTACCTTTTATCTAACACTTCCTATAAATACCTTTCTTCAAGCTTCCATACAAACCATACCACAGCAGTTCCCAGTGGATAGTTCTGTCTCAGTTTTGTTATATTTATCTGAAAGAGGGAAAAAAAAAGTAATAACATAGCATGTTTTTATACTTAGAAATAGTAAGTAGTTATAAAGAATTTTTCTCTCATCTATCAGTAGATATTGCATTAACTGTAGTTTTTCATAGTTTATTTAATTTTTTTATTAGTTCATAATTTTCTTTGCTCTAATCTGTTATCCTTTTTTTTAAGTTTTTGAAGAAAGAGGTTTATAAGTTTTTGGTTTTGTTTTGTTGTTTGCTTTTTCCTCTTCTCACATGTTCCTGTGGTACAAACCCTTTCAACCTTGATGTTCAAACTTGGTTGTTTAAACAATGCTGTTTAAATGCAGATAGATCTAGAGTATAACCAAGTAGGATCACAAGGCAGGCTAAAATTAAAGTTCAGCTGATATTTCCATTAGTATTTGAGATTTCTCAGAATAATTTATGAAGTTCATATGCTCCATGTGCATTATACTGCCCTGTGTTGACAGTAAGTTTCCAGACTTGTAGCCTTAAATATATGCTGTCCATTGTAGCATTATTTGTTCAGCCAGAGATTCCAAGTGCTTGTTTATCCTGAAGACTTTCCAGCAGTTTGTCCTGTGTAGGCATTTGTGACTGGTTTAGGGTGTTCTATGTCACATTTCCTTTTTGTGCATCATTTCTTCTGAAACCGTGAGGACTACGTTGTTAGGGAATTGAATGCGTAAATGACCAGGACCAATTTAGTGGCAGAAAAGTGTTTTCTGTAGAGTGCAAACTATATGTCTTTATCCAGGAAATGATTCATGGTTTAAATACAAGCATGTCCTGTTGTTTTAGGTGCTTTAAAGTGTTTTCTACGTTGCCTCCAGTTACTGCTCCAGAAAGCGTGAGTGTCCCATGGTTCTGCATCACATCTGGCAGTAGTCAAATTTCCATTCAGGCAGTGGGGAAAAAAAAAAAAAACTGGCAAGAGCTTGCTATCTGTTAAGATGAATAAAGTGATTATCAAGAGGTTTACAGCATTAATTCCTGTATACATACCAAATGTTTGATGGGATGAAGTCCAGTGCTATTAGTTCTGGCCTTGTCTATAGAGTGATTATTAGATTTGTATGTGTTTTCATACAACTTGTTGTATGGGTCTGTTTCTCTGCTGAAACAGACACATTTGGCATGTTTCTATTTTTTCAAACTTTCTCTTTCTTCAAATTTTCTATAGGCTTGTTTGGCTGTGGTTTAGTTTTGTTCCTTGACTGATGATGATGTGATAGTAATGTGAGATGACTGCATTTCCATTCCTTGGAAAAATGCAGCAAGCCAGGGTAGACGGTTGATAAGTACATCTGCCATCCTGTTTCTTGTTTGATGTTGCTGTAGTACCTAGAAGTTCATGTATTTCCCAGAAGTCTTACACGGTATTGCCAAATATAATTAGGCAGTTCGTTTGATTTGCTAGAAAAAAAGTTCATATGCAACTTGCATTAGTGCCTTTTGAGGATGTTATGAATTCTTCGTCCTGTTGCTCATCTGATGTCGGTAACATTTACTCACAAAGCTCCTCATCTCCTTGGCTGAGTTTCTGCTCTTTTACAAACACATTCCCAATTCTGAAAAACTCTGCTGTAATCCTGAAGGAATTAAGTTATTACTGATCTGAATGCAGTGATTTTTTTTCTTTCTTTTTTTAATAAACTACACCCTTCTGAATAAAAGAAGGAAATTTGAGCAGTATTGGGATTTGCATGAAACGATGCTATATAACAGAATATGTGTGTATATATATATATATATATATATACTCTGCTTATTGTCAATCATATACACACAGAGTTTTCATGTCAAATGAGAGTCAAGGTTTAGGAAGCAGAGCTGAGAAGCCTCTTCTGGTCTCAGTTGCCTCTGTGTCATTCTGTTGCATAAAGGGGCTACTTTAGATTTATAACATTATAACATCACAGAAAGAGATTGGTACGTTGAAGAGAGTGGTTTGAGTTTTTGTTTGTTTTAGCTTGCCTTTGGAAAATGACTTGAGTATGCTCTTCTGGAATTAGAAAAAAATAAGGATTAGTACTTTTGGTTTTATTAGGGAGATTTGTAAGATTTCTACAATATCGGAGAGATTTTTACAGTTTATCCTTAGAAATATTGTAGTGAAAAAATATTACTTT
Source organism: Crypturellus undulatus (assembly GCA_013389825.1). Taxonomy (NCBI): domain Eukaryota; kingdom Metazoa; phylum Chordata; class Aves; order Tinamiformes; family Tinamidae; genus Crypturellus; species Crypturellus undulatus. Next base: position 295,340 of record VWPW01021544.1, on the reverse strand, counting down.
CCAAGGGAAAATTGAAAAGAATCAGTATGGCTGAGCTAAAACTACTTTTTCATGCTTTAATCAAAGGACAGTAATTAAACATAATTGTGCATTGTGCCTGTTTGTTTAACCTTTTGAAATAAGCTTGTTGAATATATGATTATTTGCCCAATGTATTACAATAATTAACTTATACAAAAAGGTCAGACACTTTTGTATGAAGTTTATGAGTTTATCCTCATGATTATTTTTACATAAATGATCTCAAATACCCAAGAACAAAATTTTTCCTAAAAAATAAATATACCAATACATTTCTCAGATCTTTTTTTTTTTCAAAAATAGTACCTGTTTTGATATTTTAAATTCTAGAATTTAGAAAAAAAATGCAATAAATATTTAAGAGATATTACTTACAAATGACATCCTTTCCCACTAGTTTCTCAGTGAATCATTTGAATGAATAATTTATCTTTATAATGTATTTTCCCCATTGCAAGATGAAGGTACCTGTACATTCTCAGCTGTGTGAAATACTTTTGAGTCTATTTTCTGGGGAGCTTTGCATAACTACCCTTTCCAATAGCACCAAATTACCTTCAACTTTTAGCTCAGGTACCTCAAGACTTCTACATCTTTATGAAATGACAGTTCATACCTGAAGGCAATACTCCTACCTGGAAAATATAAACTGTGTTCTCTCCTTCTGTCCTTCTCCTTAATTCTATTGTTGCAGTCTCAGAATGGATATTTGAGATGACATTCAATTCCTGCAATGGCATACAACTCGGATAAGCTTCACTTAAGAACAATTGGCCCCTACCCAGCAGGGAACTGGTGGGACAAATTGCTGCTCCTTTGCTATCCCTTAAGAGCTCTTGGCCCCTACCCAGAAGGAGCTTAGTAGATGAGACTGCTGATGGTCAGTTATCTCTGCTGTCCCTCTGGAAGATTTTATGGAGATACCACATGTCTTTTGTCCTCCTCTTCCTAGAAACACTCATCTACTTTTCCACCTTAGACAAATGTAACCCCTCTCATATCCATCTCCATTTCAGTTGAGACATTTGAACACTTTGCCTTCATTACATATGCAGTATGACTGCCAGTACTAAGGAGACAATTGGTCTCTTGTAGTCTCACAAATTCTCTCATCAGCTTGTATGGATGAATCAAAGTCCTGAATTGTCTAATCTACCTTAATTTAAACTCTTTGCACTCATATAAAATCCTCAAATATAACTTGTTGACAAGAGATGGAGAGCAATATACAGGAAAAAATCTTTAACCAAATATACAGTTAAAAAAAAATCTTGGGGATCATAGAAAACATCTTGCCAATCAATCATGAGCTTTTCTCATGTGAGAGGGCAGTGATGGAGACCTACAGACCTGCTCTATATTAGTTCTTCACATAGTCTGAATTGATGCAGACTGCATCTACTGTACAATTTTCATTCACAGAAGTAACTCAGCATTGAAATAATTTCTCCAGTTGTCTCTTTCCATGTGTTGACTGACTTTCTAGAATAGTTTTTATACCTGCAAATCAGGTTCTTCCTGAGGGAAGCTAAGCTGAACACTCTGCTTCAGGTAAGCGCTGAATGTGCTCTAATCCTTGAGCATGTCATATCCATAACCATCAACTGGTCCTTAAGACAGACCTTGAACCATATGCATGAAAGGCACATTTTGTTGAGGGACTGGGAAAATGCAGTTTCGAGTAGAAACACCAAGCTTTATGCAGTATAGATATAGATGCCTCAGAAGCAACTGCTCTGATCAGCAGAGCACCAATTCTATTGCACAAGATTGTTTGTTAATGAGATAAATGTGACTGTCAACTGCCATATGCTGCAAGAAAACAAACAAAAAAGAAACAAGCATCTCATCTGTGTCTACCAAACTGCTTTGATGGAAAGTGTCTTCCAAAAAGTCTTTCAGACCCTTCATGGAAGAGTGGGGAGGGGAAGAGAGAGGGAAACACAAGGGGAAGAGTATAAAAATCTACAAGGTTTGGTAGTTTGTGTTATTTTGTTTTCGTATAGTTTGTTATTGTCCTAAGTTGATCTTCTGTGTGAGCTGAACTGCTCTATAAGGTGATGTTATCTAATGTTTTTTACACAGTTGCCTTGGAACATTTATTTAAAGCCTTTGATGTAAGTGATATTTTTCAGCTGCATTACAGACAAGTGAGATTCTTCAGATATTTGTTGCTTTTTTCCCCCACTCATCATCTAAACTGGATCAAGTAACTTCACAGTATATTTTTATACTAGTTCAGAAAATGATATTACCCTTTGCATTTCCTAAAATCTCAAGTTCCCTTGATACTTAAGACCAGAGAGACTCCACTGAGTTAATGGGAGTTTTACCATTGATTAGTGGACTTTGAATTCTACACTAAATTGTGAAATAAATTACACGGATTCATACATTCTACCACACTATACAGGAAATCCTACTTCATTGCAACATAAAATAGAGAAGGGTATACATACACAGTCAATTAGATGTAGTGCGATAGCTTTAAATCTTCTAACAATTTAAATTGGGACAGACTCCATTAAAGTCACTGAAATTGCATCGGTGTTAGACTGTCATGTGAAAAGAGTAATCACGCAGTAAGAGACTTTCACATACTGTGAACAACACAGAGTCAGTATTGGAAAAGGCAAGAAATTAAAATTAAAACGTTTAGCTGACTGAGCAACAGAAGAGTCTGTAAATGACACCTGAAGGTGGAAAGTCTGCCCTCTGAGCAACCCTGAGCTCAGACTCCCCAGCTTTTACTCTGTCATTTAGCACAGCAGCATGTGATCTTTAACTGCCCGTGTTTTCACTAGGCTGATCCACTGTACTGCATTTACCTTAAATAAGTGATATTCTATTCCAGAAAGTTTTGTATACAAATGCAAGGAATCCTTTGCAGCATATTCTGGTTGGAATTTGGATCACCTGCCTTTTTCTTCAAAGTCCTCAGATAATGCAATGGGAAATATTATCACAGGACTTATGAGAATATTAACCTTCCAAACTGTTGCAATCAGTGCAAAGACATAAGCATTTTGAGGACTCAATTCCCTTGACCTGTTGAGAGTGAGGCAAATCACACCCCTGTAGTGTCCACTGGCTATAAAATGAGCCTTGACAGTTCACTCAGATGCAGGCACCAATGTTCAGCCAAATGAATCCTATCATTAGCAGGGTCTGACTCCAACAAACCAGACACAAAGTGACAGTCAGTGTAAAATATGCATCAGGAGGAAACTTTTAAGCATATTTAATTTTATTTGACAAAAATGCTACTCTGATTTGGTCTGTAGTTCTAAAATGGCTACTGTGCTCAACAGCAAACGTAATTACCATTTGGAGTGTTAAGTTCCATAATTATCTTGAAATAACAAGAAGCACAAGACTGTGTCAATTTATTTTTTGTTAGAGAGACTCTAATTGGAGAGGTGAAAAATGGAATATGGGATAAACTTGGGATCAACAGTTTACTCTGATGCATACAAGAAGTCTTGATATCACAGCCATGTGACAAGATAATGGATTCTTATTCCATTAAAGATAAAAACTGAAGCAGGTCACAAGTCTAAATTAAGAACCAAATTATTGTGCCTTTAGAATATCTCACAAGACAAATTCTGTTTTCATTACACTTATATAACCTTAATGCTTTCAGTTTTCGAAATGCAATTCTGCATTTCAGATTTTCTACCGTGTTCTGATTTTTTTCACAAGCTGAAAGGAATTCTGCCAAGGTTAATGATCGAATTAGTGGTAAAGTATGATTTTTTTGTTTGGTTTTTCTTTCAGTTCTGCCTGAGGGAAACTCTAATCTCTCTTTTCTCCACCCTTCAAATCTCATAGGCAAGAGCAAAAAGCAACATAGCAGTGGTAGAGACAGCCTGCAGAGTTTTTCCAAATATTCAGTGGTTAGAAATATGAGGGGAACACTCTGATTCACATTTTACCTGGAGCTAATAGCTGTGCCTTAATTGGTTTCATCTCTCAGAAGAGTTGTTGCCTTATGTTTGCTGAAAAACCTCATCCTCAGAACACTAGAAGGAGCACTCTCCTGTTTACCTGAGGCAAGCTTGGGTAAAGACGCCCTGAGTTGTCTAACCAGCGCATATATCATTTTGTCTGAACTCTGCACCTCCCTGGGGATAGCGGATTCTGCCCCAGTTTACATCACCATAATTCACCTGTAGGGAAAAAAAGAAAGAAAGAAAAGAAGAACAGATGTAATATCAGTTATAATCTTGTGAAGAAAAAGAAGAAGGAGAAGAAAACCTGTCATCAGATTTCAACCACAATTTGTTGGTTTTGTATACAGCTTTTGTATACCTGTGGATTTAAGGCTTCAGATAGACATGTGAATTTCTTCAAAGAAGTCCCCCATCTTCACAGTGATTTCTTCTGGCTTCAAAACTCATCGTGATTTATACATTTATTTAAATGCTTGTTAAGGGAAGGAACATAGGGATGTCAATAGGGCTGCCTTCACCACCTGGGAAGATGGAAAATAACTCTAGGATCCGCTAGAGGAACAAAGAAGAAGAAGAAGGGACAAAGATGATGCAGGTACTATATAAAATAATCCTCATAATCCCTACTTTGGCCTGCTTCGATCACAGTCCTTAAGGGGAGTGAGCGTGAGGAGCCTACCAGGAAACCGGGCAGATTTCTGTGTGAGTCAAAACCCTAACTTCACAGCTTAAACTTGTCCAGGGGAATGGGAACAATGAATGCAGATAGCCCTGAACTTTGAGCAACTACCTGGGAGCTGGTAAATTAAAGAGGGGTTGAATTGTCTCTTTGATTTCAGTAGAATGATCGGGTCAATGAGAGCTAAACTCACACTTCTTAGAATTGCCACACTGTCTTTATTTAAACTTTTCATATTTAACTTAGTTCAACTCACTTCACTAGCATGCATTTCCAGCATTAAAAGCCCCTTGGGAATCACAGTCAACCTTCTAGTTGTATGTTAAAAAACATAAATAATAATAAAAACAAAACACAAAACCAATCAGAAAGACGTTTTTATCTGATCTTTCCTATACCCTGCAGCAAAATTCACCAATGAAAGCCAGCTTGCATTCATGCTACAGTGCTACTGATTTCTATCTCCTGCAGCAAAATTCTATACTAAACCACTGGACTGGCTTTCATGCAGTAGCATTAACATGTTGATAGCACTACAGCTATATTTAAAGCTCTTTTCCTGAGGCAGCTTTTTATATTGTTGACAGTAAAATGGATGGTCTATGAAAAGAATTATTTGTGCCACTATTTGTTTTCAAACAGTTGGGCAATAATGCAAGGGACTGCAAATCATATTTAATATTCTTTTGACTTTTTAAAAATGATTGGAGCTAAAAACATACAACTGATGTCAAAAGCAATTTAAAAAAAAAATTCCTGTTAAGTGCTGGCATCAGAGACGATGTCCTTTTCTCACGATGCAACGACTTTTTACATGCACTCATCTCTAAATTTTTGCAGTTCACTTAGTTCTACTTAACAGAACTTGTTTGAAATTTAGAACTATTAGAATACTATGAAAACTATGAGAGCAGTTTAACCAAGGGAGGCTGTGGAGCCTCTCGGAGATTTTCAAAACTCTTTAAAGCCAACTCTGCTTGCAAGTGTGGAGATGAACTGGAGACCTCCAGAGGTCCCTCCCACTTTAAATTATTTTATGATTCTATGATTTCTTCATGAAATGTACTTTATTATAGCCAGCATTGCTGCTTAAAAATGACGTTCTTCTCTCAGTCTCACTTCATCCTTCATGCTGGCATAAGTTTTTGGATAGTGTGTTGTGAACTGAGTTGGGCAACCAACCCAAATTCAACACATCTGGAGCGTGAGGAGCTAGTTTTCACTCGGATCATTTCTGCCAACAAGTTCTCCAGGAATTTATATGAATGTTAATGGAAACATTTATAGCTGAGATAGCAGTTATTACCAGGGAAATTGTACAGGAACAAGTAAGCAAAAGCAGCAATGCCAGTTTATGCTGTTTTAAAATGAGTAAGAATCAGTGATTAGTTAAAGATGTTTGCCACCAAGGATGGTGGTATTTTTTGTAAGAGGCATCTCAGCAGGAAGAGTTTAAGGTAACAGCCTGCTGCAACTGTTTATTAAACACTCCTTAGTGCTTTCCATAACCACGCTTTTGGCCAAATTCCACTTGGGTAATTATCTTCCATTGCTTGAAATTCCCTGCTGCAGCTTCAGACAGACAACTTGTGCTCTCCTTTCCCTACACTGCACATTCACAGAATGCAGGAGCTGGCACATCTCAGCACAGGCTTTATAAATAAGATACTGCTTTTAAAAATTCTCTTTGCTAAATAAGTGGAGCAATGCAAAGAAAGAAATAAAACCCACTGATGGCACCTTTTCTTTGCCTCAGCTCTAGGAGGATGGTTTTATGGATAAAACATTGAGCTGGACTCAGCACCAGGACTTGTATTTCCCCACAGAGCAATGACACCCTCCTCCTTGACAACAGAGGGGCTTTCAAACAGCTTTCCCAATCAGCAAGTAAACTGCTCAGCTATGCAGCAGACTCATCTTATGTTTTCTGAAGCATTTTCCATGTTGTAGCTTTGTCACAGTTGATATGTCACCTGGAGAAAGCAATGATACTCAGCATGGAGCTTGGAATCTGCCCATTATGTTGGGTCTTTGTGCTTCTCTGAGATAGGTTGGAAAATAATGACCACCGATCTGTCAGTAGCTGAAGTTGCCTGACCTTGCTGGCTAGAAGACCTGTTCATAACTGCTTATAACTTTGTGAGAAAATGAATACAAATATGCAATACAGACTTATTTCAAAGTGTAGATGCACAAAGAATATGTTGTCCTATCACTATGACTCAATTAAAAAAGTAAACAGGATTACATGGCTATTTTTGCTGCTGGATTGGGTAAACAAAATTCTACCAAAAAAAAAAATGTATTTTGGCCAGTTTTAACTGGAATCTTTATGATGATTTACATATCCAGTGCAGAGTATTTATTGCAAGGAACCTAAGATAGATTGTTTTGATGGAAATAGTGACTATTGACTTACAGCATGATGGATACTTATGGCTTAGTTCTATTTAATGTAGAGGCCTATATCTGTTGCTTGGAAAAAAAAAATAGCTCAGTTATATAAATTTAAATTCAAAGTTTGAAGTTTAATGCTTTGCAGAGCATAATTACATGTCTTGCAATGTTATAGTCTTGCAGATCTATATGATGTCCTTGGCTCTGTGTCATCAACCTTGATGGTTACTTTCCTGCAGCTAAACTAGATCAGGAAAGAGGAACAAAAAAGTTGAAGGAAGTTAAAATGAGTTTTGGCCTGAACTAAGTTGTATATATTTACCTCAAATTTGAGGCCTGTTGATAGTAAAATACATAGACAGAACCCTTTTGAAGAGCTGCCCATATGGAGGATTGTGGGTGCAGCACTATGAGGAGAGTGAACAGCAATTAGACTTTGCTGTTCGTGAGTGAATACCCAAAGTTTTAGCAGTGAATCACGATGCAAGGGGAGGCCTCCAGTCTGTCTGGTCATATGGGACACTTCACTGAAACTAGAAACAGGACAACGATGAGGAAATGGAGGTAAACGTGTAGCATAGTCTTGTGGACAACAGCAGATCACAGTTTGCAAATCATGGCATTAAACTAATACTGAAGCAATTGACTGTTTTAATTAGCAACTAATTAAATGTTTAATTAAAAACAACTAATACTGAAAAAAAATTGACAGCTCTTCTCATTTCTGTGATGTCCTAGAAACACACAGGAAAACTCAGCAAGTTTTTTTTTTTTTTCTTAACATTCTTTGTTTATCCTCAGTTATAAATGGGTTTCTACTACCTGATATCGATGTTATGTTCAGGAACTTTTTGAGGCTCACAATAAAGATACTGAGATAATCAAGCAAATTTCTCATTGAAACCCTCTTGCAGTTCACTTCAAAGTGAACTGGCTTTTGGATTAACCTCTGACTGTTGAGCGTTTGGGTTTGTTAGGGTAATAAGAGGACACTGATGCAAAATAATGCCTCTGCTAAATGATAAATGAGCAAGAGTGCAAACGGTGCATTCTTGATCAGAGGCAGAGGTTTAGAAGTTGGAGACTTCTGGCAGAAGATTCATAAATGCTGAGAGCTTTTTGCACTGGGCAGCATATGAAATCAAGAAATAGCAGGGAGGCTGAGAAAGGATCTGAGATGCACACTGGTGCCTCTGCAACCATTTAGATGAAAGATACACTCCAAGTTTATACAATTAAGTATGAATTTGCTGGTCAGAAACTCAATTCAGCTAGCCAATTATGACCCCTTAGTACTAACAATAGATTCTGATTAATGACTCTGAGTGACTACAGTGGAGATTCTTTTTCCTTATCCATTACTCTTGATTCCAGGTGCATTAGTATAACAAATCTTCACTTTATTTTGTGCTTCTGCAATACAGAGAGTGCCTATTTCATTCTTCAGTTCCAATTGGCCTGGCCTCAGTTTGGAGGGTGTTTGGTTAATCAAGACTAACAGAGCTCTGTCAGTCCTCATTTGAAAGTAGAGTTTTCCTTTTGCTATGAATGAAAACAGTATTTTTTTTTCCCCTAGAAACATGGGTCTTTTCTGATTGCCCCCTTGTGTGCTTCTGCTTGGCTATAATAAAAATTGAAAGAGTCACTTGAAGATAGTTTTCTCACCAGCAGCAATCCTTTATCAGAATGAATTTTCATGAAGCGCAATACTTACTGCACGTACTATAAATAGGCTGAGGATCAGATATTGTACTTTAAATTTGACAAAGAAAAATCTGTTTTGTGAACTGATGAACACCTTCAGAATAGAGCATGCTCTACTTGCCCTGTCTAATAGAAGTGAAGAAAATATTAATCATCTGACATTAATTGCAAAATAACCTGCAGATTGCACTCAAACGAGAGGAAGAAGGTAATATAATATTACATCTACGAAATTCCACAATGGACTGAACAAAGTCTAATAGCTTTAAAATGCAGCAGGAAAAAATGACTAGATATTAGAAAAATCTTTGAGTATATAAAGATATTTATAGATTGATTTTTTTTTATTTTTATATAATGATGGAAATAGTTCCATCTAAATCTGCCAAAATAATGAGGATGGGAAATAAGAAAAGATTGTTTTGTATATGTAGCCTCAATTCTTCATGAATCTATAACTTGCTATTCCAGTGATTAATTTATATCAATTTATATCATCATAGTTTGAGATAAACCATATTAACTGAGGTCAAAAATGAGCTGAATAAATGATCACCTTCATTGTGCTAATATTGTGATAGTTAGCAGTAAACATTATTAAAACTGTGTCAGATAGTTTGAAATTATTTACGTTTTTTTAGAGTATGGAATTATAACTATATTTTAAACCATAGATTTATCATGAAGGATATAACATTTTTTTTAAGACATTTCAATATATATTTTCTCACCTGATTTTTTTGATCTCTCTTTGTTGCTGACCAAACAGGAAAGTTCAATTTTAGTTCAGTCTTTTATAGATTGGTCTAGATCTGAAACCCTGGGTGAGATCAGTGGGATAATTTTCATCAGTCTGTTCATCATTATCTGTGGAGGCATCTCTCTAAAGCAATTTCACAAAAAATATCTCACCTGGTACTTTCAAATCTTAGCGTCTATATCCCAGGTTGTGCAGAAACAGACTTTTATCTTATCTTATTTTGACCAATAGCAAAATATTGATTATTGGAATATTTCCAATTGTTTGGAAAATAAAAAAAAAAATTACCTATTTTTTCATAGAACAAGAGCTTTCTTTGTTTTGAAAATGATGTACTTTAGAGTGTTTCAAATTAAAATCCAAAAATATTAGTAACTACTTGAAACCTTAATTCATAGCCTTTTAGTTAGGAAAAAATAACATCTTTCCATAGGCGGCAAAAGAAGACACATCAATCTGAAATGATTTTTAGTGTTGTTGATTCTTACTGTTTCTGAGCTAGTCTTTAGCAATGTATCAATATTTATATATTTAAATAATATTTCTACTTTGCTTTTTGAGCTTTTGTTCTCAATGATTAAGGTGGTCAATTGCTTTTTGGGGGAGCTCACTGAAGGTACTTTCAAGTCACTATACAACGCAAAACACTAGTGACAATTGCTGACAAGTCTTCAGATCCCTATACATTTTTCTCACTCTTTTCAACCATTAAATAGTCAGCATACATATCAAGCAGCAGAATTTATTTCTTAGATTGTCTACAGTGCCAAAACACATTGCTAATATTGTTTCTCTACCAAGTGAGATCAGAAAAAAATGGTAAGACTGTAAGTAATTATACTTAGAGTATTTTCCCTCTGGGATACAGAAACAATTTACTGTGCATCAGGTTGCTCACAAATCACATTTAAGCCACAACCTGTCACACAACAGCTCTTACTTGTGCCAGTGAAACTTGACTCTCACGTAATATGTTGCATAAGGCTGTTCTTAAAAAAGTTTGGTTGAGTAATTCTGAGAATTTCCTTTGAGGTTGTAACAGTAGTCCAGACGCTAGTTAGTTAAGTCATTCTTCACCAATAATATCCAAATGGACAACAAAATTTTTGAGGGTTTGAGCCGATTTCAAGCTGTTAATTGGTAGACAAGTCACCTCAAGCATGATAAAAAGGCAGCACTGAAGAGGATTTAAACATTCTTTAGATCATTCAAGATTCTTTTTATGGTGACTGTCAGGGGCAAGGCATCTTTTTGCCGTCTGAGGTGTAAATCTGCACTGCAGTTATTTCCATTTTTATTTGAGCTTCTGTCATAAAGCACAGGATGATTCCTGAGCAAATTTCAAACCCAGCAGAATACATGCTCTGCTCTCCTTGTCTTTCCATGTTATGCAAATAATTTGTTTACTTTCGGGTTTCTGAGGACCCACAACAGCCTGTCTTTACACTCCTGTAAGTACAGCTTCTGTTGGTAAAGATAGGTTGTGAGCAAGACTTTTTGGTAGTCATGCACCTAGAAAAAATTATTACTAAATCTCAGAGATTCTCAACAAAAATCATGAATGCTGGTTTCACTGAAACTGTTAGGTGCTTAAACTCTCGAAGAAGCCTCCCTGCATTGTGGCAGGAGCAAGAGAAAGAATTTTATTGCTCTTTAAAGACTGTTGCCAAAAAAATAAATCTGCAGGAGTTGTAGCAGCATTATCCCACTACGAGTAACTCATTTGTATTCATTACTGAAAGGACTCAGTTAATTATTTTGCAAGTCCTACTGAATACTGCCCAGGAGCAGAGGAATATTTTTATTGAGGTATGTAAATTTATATACACACACAAATGCACAGTATTTGCTTCAGTGCTTTTGGAAGACTTAGGGCAATTTTCTAAGTCAGATAGATAGCCATACTGAAATAAAGATACATGTGTGCATGTTTTTGGATTCAGCTTTTCTATAGAATTTAATTTTGGCAAAACTTCCATCGGAAAAAGTTCCCAAGTGCAGGTGTGATTGCTGTCAAGTCTAGACGAAGGCCAGACAACCAAAGCTTCAAAATCCCTTACCTGGGACAAACTCCCAGCTGCCTGAGCAGGAGATCAAGGGCATCTGTTCTGAGCGGCACCTGGTGGAAGACTCCACATCTGAGATGTGAGGTTTCCCGGAATCTCCCTCATGACTTTCTCACATGAAAAATCCTGAACTCATATGGTCTAATTGACACCTGGACCTAACCTATTTCTTTTCATTATTTCCTTTTCCTGTGATATATAATTCCATTTACTTCAACAGGTTTCTTAATAGCTTATAAACATTGTAAATAGCATTAGATTTCTTTCCTTTTCTTTTTTTTTTTTTTTGGTTTGCTCTTTTCTTCCTTTTAATCTTCATCACAAAGCACAATGAGTGCATTTAATTAAGCACTGTCCCTGTACTATTTCTTCTGCTGCACATTTTTAAATTATGCCATTTTATTCAAATATATCTTGTAGACATCAGCCACCCACATCTGTTCAACAGTGCAAGGAAAGACCAGGATACGTCTGTATAGTAGTTGAAAGAACTCTGCATTTCACTAATCAAGAATAATGGCATTGCTCACTGCCAAGTGACTGCTAAAATGTAGATTATGTATTTCAGTCCAAAGCAAAAAGATTTAAGACAGAAAGTTACAAACTTAATAACAAATAGCAATAAAAAAGTTTAACAGAGTAGTCTGAGCAGGAGATCAAATTAAAATTAAAATTTCTCTAAATTGGTAACAACTTCAGAAGTACCTCCACATAACTATACTCATTTCTTCCAGACATAAATCCTCCAAAAGCTGCAGGGCAGTGAATTATGCATAATACTGTGGAATACTTTGCATAAGATTTCTACCCATCCTTTCTAAGCAAGATCTGGTTTAATAGATTTTCCTAGTTTTCTTCCTAGTTTTTATGGAAAAGAACATCCCTTGTTTCTCCATTGGCCAGACTATGTAAGTATCTGAATCCCAACAGTAATTATAAGTATTCATCTTAAAGCTCAAATTTCATAGGTTCTCTATAACTAGCCACAGAGTATTCCAGTAGTTCTGGAAGAAAGATCGAGATCTCTTTAGCATCTCTGTTACGATGTGCTCTGCTGCATTGATCACAGCTCTAACATACTAATTTGACAATGTCTCATACTTTTAATTTTAACAGTCTCATTAGCAACAATTATTTCATTAATAATTTTTATTTAATGGTGAACAAATAGTATCTCAAAAATAGGTTGTTATCACTAAACCAGGCGATGCAAGTACCCAAAAGAAAAATCTATTAATATAATAGCGTTACCTGTCTTCCACACGAGCAGTGAGTGCAGAAGCTCTGCTCTGGTTCACCAGCCTGTGCAGTGCACACGACTGCACACAAGTGTGTCGCTCCAAGGAGGTATGAGCAAGACTTTAGGCACATTTCCCTGAAGAGCTTAAGAACTGCAGTATAAATCAGAGGGGGGATCTGGGAATCTTGATGTGAGGAAATGAATAGGCAGGTTCTTAACCAAAATGTTCATCTTCTGTCTCAGTCAGTTACAATGCTTGTGTGCCTACGAGGTTTATAACACAAAAGAGTGTTAACATATTGCGTTAGCTTGAGTTTGTGTGTGGATATATTTGTGTATACAAATGCCATCTTCCACCTCCTTCTCAAAGAAAGGTTTATAGTTACATATGCCACCATGTGTTAAGTGATTTTTTATGGGCTATAAATGACTTGAGCAAGCTGTGAAATGAAACAGCCTGTTCTACTGCACTAGCAGGATAGGTTCTGTGCTGTAAATGTGCAGTAAAAAACAGTGAGTCACTGTCCAAACTAACTGGAATGCAAACGTGCCACATGTAATTCATATACCCATAATCATGCACTGAGTATACTTCTCTGCAATGTAGGGAATGTAAATTCTACAACGTAAAGCACAACTTTACATCAAAGAGAAAACATAAAACTATTGTATTTCTTTTTAGCTTTGAAGTCAGAGTTAATGCACATAAGCACTGTTTTAAGATTCATTCCTACTTCTAAAATTTTCTTTAGCATCCCTAAGAAAGCTAGGTCTGTATCAGGTATGTAGGTAACAACTTTCTCTGAAGTCAATATTTTTGAAGACAGAACTGTTTGTCTAGGTATCTTGCTAGCAACCTACATTCTTTAAAGCTTTTCACCTGATTTTATGCATTTTAGATTTTTTTTTCATCAGATCATACCTCTAAGAGACAGAGGGAATGAAAAATCACCACATATGTAGCTATCTACTAAAGCAGATGGGGAAGCTCCTAGCTGTTTTTGTAACATAATGTGTTTTGTGATTTGCATTTTAATGTCCTATGACTGTTTTTTGCTCTTGCCTGATCTACAGATTTGGTAGAAATTATGTAGATAAGCTGTATTTTCACCTCACTTTGCTCCTCAGCTGGACAAGAGGTGACATTTCCTAGCAGAACAACTGCTTTTCACAAAGCAGTCTTCAGGTAGTTTGATTTCATTTCTCTCACTTTTACCTGTTTTTCTTAGCAATTATGTTTTTCTTATTATACTTACCAATCATTCCACATATTTTAATTTATGTTGTAGGTTGTTTGTTTACATACCAGGTACAAAATATTTTGTTGAAAGGGTTATTTTCTCCTCAGATTCACACACAAAAAAGTAATATTTAAACATTACTTAGTCATTTAGTTTTACCTTCTGACAGTGTGTTACCTAATATTTTTAAATTCTATTTATAATTATCTGGTGCTATCCTGTATCTCTTGGCACATTTCCTCATTTTCTATTATCTTTTGCTACCATCCCTGGGAATTCAAATGTAACTTAAGTAACTTCACTCATCTTAAAGGGCTTGTATTATCTCTATTATACTTGCATCATGCTGTAATATAAGCTAAATGGACTTCCTGGGGTTTCCAGTGATTCAAGACAGAATGTCTAAATTCATGAAGTCAAATGGTAAAAGGAATAAAAAAAAAAAAAATACACATCCATATATGGAGAGAGAAAGTATAAACTTTTCTTATTATTTTGGCAGAGAAAGCAAAAGCTGGATCAGGAAAGATTTTGTCATTCCAAATGGTATTGTCAAACTCTCAAACTTGCATAGCAAGCGTAAAGAAGGATTTAAAAAAAAAAATGCATTTATTGGAGGACGGCGAAATAGCTTGCAATTTGTCATAAATTAAATGAGAACCTAAGAAAAATCTAGCAAAATTCCTCCCTATTTTGGTATAGGTAAAACCCAATTTGTATTCTCATAATGGAATGGAGAAAGAGGTTGCAGACTCACTTGTCCTACTTTTACAGAACATTTATTCCATATTACACAAAAATTATTGTAGCATTGTGCAAAATACTTTACTGAACTGAGGGTATGTCAAATATAGATTTTTAATTGTACTTTGCAGATTTCCTATCCCTTTAGCAATACATTTTCTCCTTAGTAAAGCAGCAATAGATTAGGCTTAAAATGCATTATACTACTCAAGGTGCGGATCACTCTGTGTGTCTGACATTAAGCACCTCCTTTGTCTGCACATATTTCTGTCCATCCAAAAGCTGGGGAAAAATGTGCCTTTCATCATCAGAGATTTCAGAGATGCTGTGGCAAACTGTCTTTTATGTAGCTCAGTCTGCAGTGTCTGATACATCTCCTTATGTAACATGCTAAAAATGTGAAAAGAAGCCTGTGAATGTATATTTAGACTCAGGCACTGATCTATGATAAGGAAGAAAGGAGCAAAGAAGCCTTAAAGGGTTTTGTCTTCTAAGACATAAGGCTACATAGTTCCCCCTGCTCAGATCAAGGCTGTTCAAAGTTGAAGTTCAAATAAAACATTCCATTTTTAATGTAAATGGAACCTAAAAGTACTTTCTATTGACTATTTCTACTGACTATTTCTATTGAGTATAGAGGGATTCTAGAGAGTTTGGGTGAGCTATCTGATATTTTACAAGGTAAATCGTGTCATTAATAAATTATTCTAAATCAAAGCCAAATTTTCAAGATTTCTAGATGTTTGTTGGAATAGCAGAGATGACAATGGCACAAAAAATAAGCTTAGAACATAAGGGATCCCTTCCACCAAAACAACTGAAATCTGTAAATAAACAGAGGTAACCAGAATATGGGAATTAGATCTATAGCTCTTCTGACTTCTTGCATTCCACTTCTTATCCTCCCTCTACTTGCCTTTCAACAAATGCGGGTACTCTTTAGTCTTCTTCATCATAAAAAACTTCTAAAAAAAGTCTTCTGTCACCTCAGATCTCCAAAATTTTTGAATATGCCACTTACAGCTGTTTCCATTATTTCCCCTCATTATCTTCAAGATGTTTTATGTTTTCTAGATACTCCGTGGTTCAGGGCTTCCAGGCAAATCTCTCATCCCTTATATTATCCTTTCAGTAACTGACTTGGGCAGTTTCTGACACTAAAGAAACTTTCTCAGATCCTTCTCTTCAAACTTTTGTCTCATTATCCTTCACTACACTTTAAAATGCTGCCTTGCAGAAATAAAGACTTTTAAATTAGCAGAGAACTGATATACTTCTGTGTTTGGTTTTTTTTTCGTATTTGAGCATTTATGAAATATCAGTGTTATTTTCCCAACATTTTGAAAATCATTTTACTTCAAGAGTTTTTTTTAAAGCAAAGCCTGAGATCGGTGTTCCTTCCTTCCTTCCTTCCTTCCTTCCTTCCTTCCTTCCTTCCTTCCTTCCTTCCTTCCTTCCTTCCTTCCTTTCTTGCTCCCTCCCTCCCTCCCTCCTTTCCTGCCTTCCTCTTCCTCCCTTCCTTTCTCTCTTTCTTTCTCTCTTTCTCTCTTTCTCTCTTTCTCTCTTTCTCTCTTTCTCTCTTTCTCTCTTTCTCTCTTTCTCTCTTTCTTTCTAACAAATCACGCAAATATCTGAAACAGAGGCACGCACGAAGTAACCAATAAATGGAAAAGAGATTTGCACTTTTTTGGGGAAAACATCTGACCTCCTACCTCCACAGGCAAAAGACTTTGTCCATGTACAAAATATATTTTGCATAACAGTTTAGTTTCTTTCTGAAGATAAACACTTGAAGACAATTTCTTTCAAACTTGCCTTGTTTAATCCTACTTTAGCTTTACTCAAGCATTTTGGGCACACAGGCAAAATTTTTGCAGTAATGTATTCACTGCTTTGTGGGCAGTGTGAATGGCTGGCGAGCTTTCAGGCTCAGGCGTATGAGCAAGCTCCAGCTGCTGGTTTTATATGATGAGCCGTGAAGCTAGCAGACATTCACACTGCCCACAAAGCTGTAAACTGGGGGTGCTGGGAGCGAAGAAGAGCTGTGCCTCTACCTCCGCTCACGTACCATCACATGCTGGTGCACACAGTAGGGCAAACGGGGAGGTATTAATGGAAAAAATTAATCTTCTTTGCTCGTCTCATTACACTGTCTGCTTATTGCAGGTCAAATCTCCAGAGCAAGGAAATGTAAGGGTTCTCCCCATAGAAAGGAGAGCACATTAGTGCAGAGCATCCCGGGATCCCACAGCAAATCCAGCTGTTAGAAGCTAAACAGGGGCCGTTTATCTCCTCCTGAAGGAGCATGACAGGACCCTAGATACATCAGATATAGGAGGGAGGAAAGTGTAAAAACCTCCAAGCTCTTCATGCATGCACGTAAACAGATGATGATGAACACATACTCTGAACCCTCTCTGGTTTTAATCCCTCTTCAGAGAAGGGACAGTGTGTTCAGTAACTTGGTGTGCCATACCCAGACACTTCTCTACGCAGTTGCAGGAGATTCAGGAACTTGCATGTCTCAGTCACGTCCAAGGCTCGGGTGAGCACATTTACTGAGACAGTCCTATGTCGACAAACCCAATGACATCTATTTAAGGTACTGTGAGGCAGGAGGAAGTAGTGATTAAGGCTGTATGAGATGTCTGATTGTTCTTAGCAGGGAATGCAGAGATGAAACCAGCCTACAGAGAAAATTGTGGCATTTTCCAGGGAGAAAGAAATATGTGGGAGAAAGGTGACAAAAGACAAAAACTAGAAGGGAATGGGAAGATCTCAAAAGGACAGAAAAGGTCTGAGGCTGTGCATGTTTCAGGTGTTCTTTATAAAGCTCATCCATCATTATTTTTACAGCAGCATTCCAGCAGCTCATGTCACAGCAAGGGGAGGAAAGACATTATGAACTAACAATCGTTTCTGCAAATAACTGGTGTGATGTTAAAAGAAATAATAATAATAATTAAAAAAAAAAAGAGAGAGAGAGGACAAGAAAGCTTTGCCTGAACAAAGACTAAGTGGGGAGAGTTATTGTCTGGTATATTGGATTCTTGGCATATTTGTTAGTGAGCACCTTTCTGATTTAACTTCAGCTGGAGTTGCTAATAATCCCATAATGAAATGTAAATAATAAATGGCTAGTGTTTGCAGTAATACTAAATTATTTATTGCAATAAGTTGATGATGTCTGGTTGTGCTGAAGCACACTTTTCTGCTATAAACAGGGGAGGATGCTCTGGTTCTTAAAATAGTGTTAAAGGAATTGAGCTGAAACATCACTCTTGCTGCAGCAGCACTCTTTGGTACCCAGAAGATCACATCTGTGTAATTATGGTGGAAGGAAACATAATGATGGCACAGGTTCTCCTCAGCTGGTATCTGCATATTCTCACTGGATTGGGGATCACACATTGTAGGCCTGTTTCTGCCTACATGATTATAGTAAACCCAATTCCAGTTAATAAAACCAAACAATTCTTTTTAAGAACATTAAATATTACAATCCTCATCTCAGGAAACAACGCAGACATTAAGTGTTTAGTATCAGACAAAGCTACTAGAGGGACAGAAGTCTGGGGAGATAAAACATATATCTGAGTTCTACTTAGTGATCTCCCATATTTTAAATCTGTAAAATTTCTTTCTTCCAATCAAGTTTGCAATAACTCACCTTGGATTCCTAAATTGTTATGCCATGCTTCTACAAACTAAATGCTACAAACACATCCCAATATAGCTGAACTAAAGCTATTGTTAATTTAACCAAATAGCTATGTAAACAGCATATGAATTGCTCAGTTCTGGAAGATAAGATCTCTCAATATACAGTAGTTGTATTAGAGACAACTACAACTGCATCCTGTCCAGGTCACTAGATAACTATGAGACAAACTTTGGTAGAATAAAGCAAAGAAATGCCAGTGTTCTCTCAGTGAACAATGCACAGTCCCCAGATGTTCATTAATTTAATCTCTCAGGGTATCAAAACAAATAAAGACCTAAGGAAAAGAAATTAGCTCTAACAAAAGACTTCTTTATTTCAGATCATATGGTTATGATGACAGTATGCTAATCAGTACTCATCTCTTCATCTTTCTTACACTGAAAGATTATGGAAATTATGAGGTTTGTTACTTACTCTTTCAGCATTATAAGAGATTCAGAAACTGCAGTACTTCACATCATACTTAGAAATGCTTTTAACATAAATTGTAAGACAGAATTCATTCACTTCAGTTTTCTAGAGGGGAACACAGATCCAAAGGAGGACAGGCGCCAGTTTCCAGAATTCACCGGAAATATAAAGCCCTGTGAAGATTTCTTATTCCCAAACATTGTCCATAAGAAAATATATACAGAGAGGTACAATGTAGTCTCACAGTTAGCATTCTTCTGGTGGATTTGTACTGTCAAATAATTTATGTCCTTCGTTCATTTGAGTGGATTCTTTGATTTCCATACTGAATGATGTTGGATTTGTCTCCAGGTTTCTTTTAGTACAAACCAATTTGTTCATTCTGAGATTAAACATAGATTCCGGAGACATTCTGTTCATCACTAAAAATTATGGAGGAAGCGATGACAAGTGAGGCGCCTGGTGCTCCGTACAGACTGCCAGCACCAGCTTGGCATGTCTTGCACTGCCAAGAGGTTCCAGCAGTCTCAGGCACCGTTCCCCAGGGCAGCATCGTCCTGTCCACATGTGATCTCCTTCAGGCTGCATTTGTTCTCTCAGGAACTTTGCACAAAAACAAACAAAAAAGAAAGTCAGCTTTTCTGTTCCTGAGCTAGCGGAGAACAAGATGGATGGTCAGAGACCACATTATCGATGGCAAAGGTGCAAAAGTGCTGTGGATGTGTCCAGTCTGCTCTAGAGGGGTCTTGTTTAAAATAGCAGAGCAAAATGTTCTGGACCCACCATTTAAACATGTTGCTGAATTGGCCTTGATAACATGGACCAAGACTAGACAACTGCATGCTATTGTCTGGGATAGTTTTGGTTGACAGCACACATTGGATCTAAAAGAATTGTGAGCACACTCTGTAGTCATCAACCCTTGGAAACTGAAACTTCATATACTATTTCAAGATAACTTTAAATAGTGATGGTCAAAAACAGTGCAGATGAACCTCACGTCATTTACTGCAGCAGTAATTTTCACATTAATAGCAGAATTCATTA
Organism: Crypturellus undulatus; assembly: GCA_013389825.1. Classification (NCBI taxonomy): domain Eukaryota; kingdom Metazoa; phylum Chordata; class Aves; order Tinamiformes; family Tinamidae; genus Crypturellus; species Crypturellus undulatus. The sequence continues at coordinate 275,350 of VWPW01021544.1, read as the reverse complement.
ACCTTTGGCAGTGCATGATAGCTCTAAAAGAATAACAGTTTATGTTGCCATCACCATAGGAAGCTGAACTCCCTTAATGTTTCAAAATATCTTGCAGCAATTTAGTTAATTAACCGTTATCTTTTAATTACTGATGGATTTTTAAAAAATGTGGTTCCCCTAAACTGAAATGTACTTTCATGTAAAAACACCAAAATATATAATCAGAACTACAGATTTGAAGAATATGTTAGTTACTCTTAGCGTGTTCTTAAGGTGAACCCAACACTGCAGCGCATTCCTGCAGCCTTCTTGCAGCCCATGAGTAAATCGGTGTGAAATGTGAAACATCAGACAAATCAGTTTAAATGTTTCTTCTCACTTGCAATATTTGCTCCACCCTCTGTTTGTGCGAAGCAATTGTATCGCCTCCTGGTCTTTGTTTGCTGACAAAATTAGCAGGTAATATTTTCTTAGTCTCTTCCTACATGGTTATTTGCTACTGTGACAATCGCAGTAGCTTTGTTTGTTCCATCTTGAATTTGTCCTTCTTGAGGTAAACAGTAATATTTGAATTACAAATGGTTTTCCAGTGTTTTAGAAAGGCATATTACATATGCAGAGGCTCTTTCACTGTATTCACTTTTTTCTGAATTGCACTGTAGCATTTGCTGATCATCATCCTACAGGTACTAGAATACCTGCAATCGGTTCTGGTCACACATCACTTAAAACTGGTGTTCTCTAAACTGTGCACTGTGCTTTATCCTCTCCCTACAGATGCAGTCTTTGGGATCTTCCAGTCCCATGACACCCGAATCAACTTCATTTCTGCCATATCATCATCAAAAATGCATTCATCTCATCCAGCTGTGAACTGCATGAACAGCCCAGCTGTTCTGTACTCATACCTCGCCTCATCAGTTTTTCTCTTTTTAACCATATTTGAATATAAAGAATTCACTCCATTAACTAATATAGATTTTAACTATTATAATAGCCCATAAAAGCAAATATAAGAGTGATAAAGGCACATGAAAAAGAAGGAAAAAAACCAAGGGATTGGAAGCGTGAAAAATCTCTTCCGATTCTTTAGAATTTTGCTGTCTTTATATAGTGTTATTTATTTCAATGAATTTTTTCATAAGGCTGGTGCTAAGGCTTTTTCATCACATGCTGTGGGAGAAGTGAAAATTAGCATGGAAGCACCAGAGAGCTATCATGGTTCATGTGCTCTCAGCTGGAGATCATCGTTTCCCCCAGGAGGCTTAAATAGTGCAGCAGGATTGTTTGTTGTAAAGATTCTCTGGGGGTACTGAATGCTCTGTGGAAAATTTCCAGGCACTGAGAAGCGCTGCTGAAGTTTTCAAACATATTCTAATTACTGTAAACATTTCTCCTTGCTCTAGCCTGCAGAATCACAGGTAGCATCCTATGTGCCAGTTTTGTTTTTAGATTAGGGACGCATCAAGCATAAACCAGACATATTTTCCAGAAAAGAGGGTAGTTAAATAAAGATTTCCTGAAACTAGCATTAGATTTGTGCTACAACTGCATGTGCTGTTTTTTCTTCATAATTAATCACTGGAGTGGACGCAGAAAACAATATTGATCAAAAAGTTAGATATATGCAGCACCTTTTAGGCATGTGGTGCCTTCATCAGTATCTTTGGCAGTTTATACAGAGCAGAAATGGCCTTACAATATTTTCCTGTATCCATTTCCATTAATTCTGCATCTGCTATTTAACCTGTTGGGCACTCAGCTTCAGCGCTTCCCTGAACAGGGGCATTTTAACAACATGTTTAAGGGTGGGTGATACACCCGAGGAAAGAGATTAATAAATAAAAAGGACTCTCCTGGCCAGTCCTTCTCTTTGGTCCTATCAATCTGCTGCCATCACAAGGTGTGGACACTGCATATTCAGACCTATATGGAGTTTCCTTATGATTAAATAGGATGGCAGAATCACCAGCCTCCTAACAGGTCCTGTCCAGCTATGGAAATGCTGGGTGAAATGTTGACCCTGCATAGACCCAAATGTAAATTTGTTATTGAGGATGAATGAGGCAGATTTCAGCCTCATTTTGTGAGAAGGGTTGTGGTGCCATGTTGTAGCTGTAACTATTCATAATCAGATTTTTCTTCATTATCCAAAGAAAAATATTTTAAGTAGGAAAAACAATAGACTGGATGACTGCTCATAGACATCTGTGAAACAACAGCTGGCTTCTTTAGGGGGGAATTATTCAAATCTGGGTAGGCATTTGTGGTACATGCAAGTAATCTCTAAATGGCACTTGGTAACTTCCTCCTCTTTCAGAAGGGAGATCTGCAGCTGTATCATAATTGTTTACTTTCTGCAGAGTTGTGATGCTCCTTATGAATGTTGGCATCAGCTTCCAGAATTTCCCGGTAATGCATTCAAGCGCCAGATTCCTGGCACTAGGTACCAAAGGCTCTTACGGGATTAACTTTTCTTTTTTTTTTTTTAAAGAAAACTTATGTCCTAAATAAATATTTTGCCCTATCAAGATAATAGATATGGAAGTGTAGCCCCTGTTCTGAAGTGATGCTAACATAATGAGCTGGATGTGACTGACACTGGATGTGGCGGATAGTCCTGTGGGAGCACATTCAGTGGAAAGGAGAGGCAGCTTTGCCTACATTTCATTCTGTGGTCTCTCCTCATCTCCAGAGTGCATTAGGGAGAAATCCATGCACTGTGGGAATAATGGGACTGTATTTCCCATAACAAGATGAAATAAAATGCTAACTCCACAGAAGTCAACTCATCGTCTTTCAGAAAAATCATCACATCCGTTTTTTACGTCCTGTTGAATGTTCTCCTTTTCTTTTATTTTTATGTGAACTTCTTGTAGTAACCTTATTTGAGGTAAAGTTTTCTGAAGAGATGAATCGCAGTGACCATTGTAATGACTTCTATAGTGACCATGTATCACTGTAATGGCAGTAACAACTGCAGTGACTTTGTAGTGACTTCTAATGACTTCTACTGAAAATTGTATTGTGGCGAGCAAAGACCCTCTGAAGCAAATGCAATCTAAAGCATATGACATAGTTACAGGCATGTGTGCTGCACATATTCACCCAGTTTGTTCACTCAAGCAATACACCATTCTTCTATCTCTGATTAAAAATCATAAGCTACACATGAACACACAGAGACAAATGAAGAAACAAGAACCTTTCTTTCTTTACAATTTAGACAGATAGATAAAGTCAGATTCTTTTAACATTGTTTTTTTTTCTGCTTTTACAGGTAAAACACAGGTTATGGGTGAAATCAAGATTGCATTAAAAAAGGAAATGAAGACAGATGGAGAACAACTAATAGTAGAAATCCTTCAGTGCAGAAATATCACATACAAATTTAAATCTCCAGACCATCTCCCAGGTATGACACAGAAACCAAGCTTAAGTATGATGCATCTGAAAATGTTTTAAAATGTCATTGAAATGGAAAATAAATTATTTCTTAAGCAGAATGACATATTCTATATAGTTCCTTTTGTACTGTTTTTATTTGTTTGTTTTCCACTATAAACAACTTTAGTGAAAGTAAAAACATTTTCTAGAAGTAAATTTCCTATAAACAGTTAATCCTTTTTAAATCTACTTTCTGATTGTTTAAAATTTCTTAACTTCAATAAAAGCGATGAAACTCCTGGTTATTATGGTGAATGATATATGGTGAAAATATGTATTTTGAAGAAACAAAGATTTTTTAAATAAAAAAGTGACTAATAGAAATTCCATAGATACATAAAAATAAATAGATACATCAAAATATATATTTTTATGTTGTAAACATAAAATAACACTCCCACTTTTAGTGAGGTCATTCCATTTTTACACAGTATGTAGGGAACAGAACTGGCTGTGTTATGTTCCATAGTCTGTTTCTCATCTACTGAAAATTATCGCCAATGATTATTTAAAAGCTTCTTTATTTTTGAATTTCTGAAATTCTGACTTTTTCGAACTATTCTTCCCCAGACCTGTATGTAAAGCTGTACGTTGTCAATATCTCGACGCAAAAGCGAGTAATTAAGAAGAAAACCAGAGTTTGCAGGCATGATCGAGAGCCTTCATTCAATGAAACATTTAGATTCAGTTTGAGTCCTGCTGGGCATTCTCTTCAGGTAATTCCGCATCTTATTAAAAACCAATTTTGTATGTTTTCCATGCTGTGCTATGGCCAGTTGAGATCAATCTTCTACCTCTAGTTCTAGGCTGAAAAGACAAAATTACAAATGAAATAACATATATGTACAATAATGGAAGTATAGGGCTGGAATAGACTTGAAAAGATTGTTTAATCCATCACTCCACAATAAGGAAGGATGGATAGGCCAGCCCTGCAACTTTTATGCTTAATATCATCTTAAAACCCTCTAGACAAAAAAAATTCTACATACATTCCAACAATACTTATCTGTATATTTAGAAAGTTTAATGATTAACTTGAATATTCCACATTTTAAGTCATCTAACTTATCCTTAACTATTCCTCAAAACACACATAGAATTGACAACCATTCTCATTATTACAAAGAAAAAAGAAAAGAACAAATTGTTATTGCTTCTCTTTCTCTCTTCTCTCTTGTTTTTATAGATGAAGTAAACTGAATGTCCTGTTCTCTAAATGATAATAGTTGTGTCATTCTCTCCAGTTTCTCACCTTCTAATAAAATCGTGATGCCTAAAACTAGGCACAGTAGTCATAATCTCAGGCATTGCACAGCCACAGATGATACCAGGTCAACTGTTCTCTGTGTGCATCAGTAAAGGAGAGTATAATATTCCCAGTCTTCAGTGCACTGAATGATGTGTAAAATTGCCCCTCTCAAGTTCTAGTTGTTCAGACAAATTTGTCACCTCAGTTACCCTCATGTATTTATACTAAGGATAAGCCAGTTATTTAGGCTCTCTCTGCATGCAGGAAATAGAGAAGAAAATTCCTGGGGTACCTGCATGCTAATCCTAAAAATAAAAATCTTTTAAAATGTATCATTAAATCTAAATGACTGATTTAAACAAGTCAGCTAGGTTTTGATGACTAAAGTTAGTTTAGATTTCAACATGAGGCCAAAAAATATATAGATATTGTTTTCCCTTCATGCAAATATCCTAGCAGTCCTGGTAGCCCTAATTAAATACACTGACTTAAAGTGTATTCAAGATGTTATAGATGTTATATTATGTTGGAAAATCTGATGTGGTCAATAAAGTCATGTCAAAATTCAAGAGCAAAAATTTCTGTGAAAGCTTTGCTTCCAGGAAAACTCTTCAAACTTTTCAAGAGGGGCTTAGCATGCCAGTAAGGAGGAGCTCACAGAGCCCCAACTTTTTAAGAGCAAGTTGTTAAAGAGTAATGGAAATCAGGGAGATGATAGTCATAGGAACACAGATTTTCTCTCAAATGTTGTGGGGTGCCCTGGTGCAGCAGACTATAGAGAAGAGATACCTTTGCTTTTTAGCATCCTTTCTATAAGCTGCAGGCGAATTCACCTTCCCTCTCTTTGAATATAAAACACAGAAAGTCTTAAGCGCAATAACCAATCAGAAAATTTAAATCAAACAAAAGATTTCACTTCTTCATAAAACGTGGGAGTTAAAGCTGCAAAATTTATTGGCATACGGTACTATGAGACGTTTCTATGGAAAAAAATTACAAAAGTGATTGCACAGATTCATGGGCAAAGTACCTCACAGACTATTAAATGCCATTTGTGAATTAGGAAGTCAATAGTACTTGTAAAAGTATTACTGTCCTGTTCTTATCCTCTGCCATATGCACTGTGCCTTATCACCTTAAAAAGAATGCTGATTTGGACATATCTTTGGTCTGACTCAGTACTCCTGTTTTTATATGCTCTTCCTACCCATCAGCCTATGAGATCCTACTGCAGAGCTATAGGATGTAGCATGTAGAAAATGAAGCTGGCTGATTTGGGGAGTGATGAGCACTTGGGGACATCATCAAAAGAGATCTGGGGGAGATGGTAAGGAAATCAAAAGGCAATGTGCAGAACAAACAGCTGGGGGCTAAGGAAGAAAACATGATCAGAGATGAGAAGAGTTCGAACTAGGCACTGCTAGTGGGGCTATCTGGAAAAAGAGACTGGGAAATAGTGGATGCACAGTAACCACACTAAGTACATTGTAAAGAGGAATGAGAGACAGCTAGAAGTAGCTATTAGGGTAGGGCTTTGTACTCTAAAAATCAACATGGGTGTACACCACAACAGTTGTGAATATTGGCTGTGGAAATGGGACCATGGATTATTGCGGGGTGAGGGAAAGCTAAGACTGGTTGGTCTTGGCTATTGTGAACATATATATGTAAAATATCAAGATGAAAAACAGACGAAGTGATGCAGGATACTAATACTGGATTTAAAGCCTGGAGCAGGGAAGAAGCAAGACTGAGACCTGGAGAGGTGAAAGAAGATGGAAAAATAGTGCTGCAGCTGAGAGGAGTAGAAAGGATCAAGGACAGAACTGACAACAAATTTCTGTTAGAAACTTTTTGTGTCCCTAAAAATGTTGATCTGACATAATCAAAACATTCTACATAACACATTTTGACAGATTTCAGACAGGCATTTGGCTTAATCCCTGCCAGCTTGCTTGATAGCCTCCCTAATTTCCCTCGTTCCTTGGCAACCCATCTGGAACGCCTCCGAAAAGAATTGGGCTCTTGGCTCCTTCACTTGCCTTGTTCTGTAGCTGCTTCCTGGCTGGCTCACTGCAATTGGAAAAAAACATTATTTCCTATGTAAGAGAGAGAGAATGTTTTTCACAGATGTTGGCTTACCAGTTTCTGCACTGACTCAAGACACTGGATCATGCAACCTAGAAAGCCACCATCGGTTGCAGAAAGTCACCAGAGGTTGCTTATCTCTCCCAAGGAGAAGTTTTCTGACGGGTGAAGTGAAATGTGCTACCTTAGATGCTGAGTTCCCAGGGCTGCTTCATTAGATTCTCCCAAATTGAACCGTTTGACTGACAAGCATGTAAATTCCGAAGTTTCAAGATACGCGTCTGGTTTACCAATTGATATTAAGACTGGCCACAGAGAAGCAATCCAGGAAACGGACTGCATTTTTTTGTTTGTTTGTTATACTTCATTGTACTAGAAAACTTTCTTTTTGGCTTTGTGCTTAACATCAGAATGGGAAATGTTCAGAAATGTTAAAATTTGTGTTTACTAGGAATTCTAGTTCTTCTATGTGCCTATTACAGTATGCTTCCCTCTAGCACCTCAGCTGAGTCCTATCATTCTTCCCTGTTAGCTTGAATCTATGAAAACAAGCAAGGAGTTGCCCCATTTTCTCCCCTGCTAGTTCACACAGAAGGTGACTGCCTCCTTTGCTCAATGCCTGAGGTCTTCTCAGTGGCTGTGAATATTGCAAATCTGCTGTTAATTTTATTGGTGAAGTGCTATTTCTCTTCCACTTCTTTTTTTTTTAATTTGATTTTTTTTGAAAAAAAAAAAAAAGTTTCCATAAGAATTGACTTGTAACACACAAAAGTCTAATCTGAGTTACAAACTGTATGCAAGGCACCCTCCAACTCCCACGCACATAAAAGGTACATTTTCTTCATAAAGCTTTACTCTGTGTTTAAACTTAACCTTGTGTTTGTCTTTGGCAACCAGTGGGAGAACAAATTGCTCAATGAAGTCCAAGATTGTCATCTCGTGGTTACTGCATCCCATGATAACAAAATAGAAGAGGGAGGAGATCTAATTTCCATGGCTTCCTTTCTCCTGGCAAGATGACCCTGTATTAAAAGCTATAGTCAGTTTTTCTTGCACCAAAACAGAGCTCAACATTTCTGAATCTTACTTGCCAGCAAATTTAGCACATTAATAAGCACAGTTGTAATTATTTGTTGTTGTTGTTATTTTCCCAGATTCTGCTTGTCTCCAACGGAGGGAAGTTTGTGAAAAAGACACTGATTGGGGAAGCGTATATCTGGCTTGACAAAGTGGATCTAAGGAAAAGAATAGTAAACTGGCACAAACTGTTGGTCAGCTCCACACAGACACACTGAGTGGAGCAGTCTGCTTAGGGCACAAAACCTGCAGAGTCTGCTATGAACAGCATCACTCCAAGACTCTAGTTTGATATCATTGTGTTTAGCTAGTCTTTCAGAAAACAAAGTAGAAAAGAGCAGTCTCTGGGCTACATAGCACACGTAAAAGAGGGCTAGTACACTTGTTTTGCTGCAAAAGACAGCAAAGTGAAAGAAAACCTGGGCCCTGAACTTAACGTGAGGCTGTTGGAAATGAAGACTGAAATGTGGGCTCCGTGTTGTTGGACTCTGCCAAGAGAGTAACTGGGGAAGAAATGATGAAGGCTGGAAGGCAGGTATTAATGCAGAGTTCGGCTGCGACTGGAAGTAGAATGATGGAAAGAGCAGTCTGGTTTCTTGTGCAAGCAGAAGGAGATCACTTTATGCAAAAACACCTAGGGTGACTGACTTTCCACATCCCACTTATCAAAAGTGTAAAATGTGTTCCTCTGCACCTTAGGGTCTCTGATGATTCACTGTAGTGAGATTACACCACTTGAAACAAACTGCAATCTGTTTGCAGAAGTGGTCATGTTATTTTTTACTATTATTTCCTTCTTTTTCCTTTAAAAATGATATGCTATGGAGAACCAGATTAGAAATGTTTCATTTGTTTCTGTGTGTTAACTATGGATATAAATCACTGTCCTAGAATGTAACAAAACTATATTAATGGTCTATAACTTGGGGTGCGATTTTAGTGAGAAAGGACAGGATGTAAATTGCACTAAATAAGGAAGAAAAAAATGCTATTTCGTCAATGATGCTGTAATTCAACCTATTCTTCGAATCAGCAGTTTAAAGAAAGCTTGGAATCAAAAGTGATTTAAGCACTGGGACTAATATAATGATTTCAACTAGTCCATTTGTTTTCCAGTGATCCTGAAACTGTGTAAAGACAATAAACTTGAGAATATATACTAGGTATTGCAGAGCAGTAGAGCCGCTGCTCCACACAGGGCTGCGCGTCTCCATCAGCAGCACCTGACGTCTAAGTGGAGGGGCAACAAGATGGTCACTGGGGTAGGTTGCTGCATTAGAGAGAGTTAAGAAAATCCTCTTACTGTCTCAGGTGAATGTCTGAGTATGATCCCTCAACAATGTGGCTTCTCAGCTGCTAGAGAAGTGATTCGGAAAGCAACTTGCAGCACTTAAGACTGGGTCAGCATTTCCACAATGAAAGTCCCCCTGTTTGTAACTAAGCAGTTAGCTTGTTCTGGTCAGAAACTGATGTGTGGGGTGTTTGGGGGTAAGGGTTGCATTTTAATTCTTACTGCTTTAGAAGAAAGAAGAGGGGTTTTTTTTTTTCGATTCTTAAAAATGTAGACATTTGTTTAAAAAAAAAAAAAGGAAAGAAAAAGAAAAAACAAGAATCAACATGGTACGAATGCCTTGTTACTCAGAGGTCACTTGATACTTCACAGTTTCAGTTAAAGTGTTTTCCCTGGAAATATTACCTCAAGACCTTTGCATATTTAAAGAAGAAATAACTGAACTTACTCAATTCAATTATTTCATTTTTCTTCCTCAATAAGGACCTTCACAAATGGTTTATTATACTAATCTTCTTATGTTTTCTGAATTTGTTCATATGCGGCATATTTTCACCTGATGTGCGAGACCAACTGAAAATATTCTTTAGGAATGAATACTTTATTGAACAAACAAACAAAACTAATGCAGAAGCTGGGCCAACTGCCAAAAAGCTATGCCATTTAAACTGGTGACACTTTTCCATTCATTGTTTCATTTGTTTTTACAGGGTTAAAGTAACAGGATAGAAAAGGAATATGAGGGGAAAAAGGTCACAGAAAACTTTAATGTCACACCACAGAAACTCACATGAAGTTGCTGATAACCTGATGGCATCCTGCTTAACTTATGAGCAATCTTACCAAAACCCTATTAGCTGTCTTAAAACCACAACATCACTGGCAGTGGGAGTAGGATGTGTGCTTCAGTGTTGAATATTACGCTTTCAGCAGTAGATGTGCCCCTACCTCTCATGTATTTCAGAAACACTCCTCCGGAGTTACTGTAGACACCCTACATGTTTTGATGTTGTGTATGTTCATATGAGGGCATAAATATTTCAAGGAAAAAAAAACCAACCAAAACAACAACAAAAAAAGACCTGTGTGGCTATATCTGACATACGTGTTGCTCTTCTGGTATGTTATTTTACATTCTCAATGGCTCCAGTGTGTTTTTTTTTTTTATTTTTTTAAGGAAAAAAAAAGCCCAGTTTCAATTACTGTGTGAAGTACAAGCCATGAGGTGTGCAATTTCGTGCAAACTGCTGGTAATTTTGCTCTCACCAGGATTTATTAGCCAGGCAGCAGGCCGTGCTGGTGGTTGCTATGGAGATCTTGAGCGGGAGCGAGCGCCGCGGGCCGCCCCGCCGGGCAGCCGCCATGGCCGCTCTTCACCGAGGCTGCGGACGGGCGCGCTTTGCTCTCGCACAAGTCTCCTGTGCCCAACGTTTCCATAAAACACTCGTGTTGTTTTGGGTAGCTGAGGGCCTGGTTAGCACTGGGCTCATCCAAGCGCTGTTGGGTCTCTGGCCAGCGCGCAACGTGCCCCTGTGCGCTGCTGACAGGGCAGTTTTGGAAGCCCACCATGAAACGCAGAGCAGAGGTTGTAAGGAAGGGGGAACCGCCTCGACCAGCTGCAGCGAGGAGAGGACTCCTCCGGCATCACCATCCTCCGGCTGCAAGGGACTGTGCTGGGCCCGCGCACGCTTGCTCTTCTGAGGCAGCCTCAGCTCAGAGGATGCTCCCAAATGTGCCAAGTTCCTTTACTTTCCAACCAAATTTCAAGGTTGTACTGGAATCACTCTATGCAACACAGGCTCATGGTTGAATGCATTTCTTTTCTTTTTTATTTTTCTTGTTTAATGAGTGAAGTCAGGAAAATCTCTCTTGTGACAAAGTTTTTTAAAAAATATTCAAACAAGGACTATTAGTATTTTTTACTTTATTTGTATATATCTCAGTATATTTTTTCATTTTTTTCATTATTATTTTGGATTTCTTCTATCTGGCCAAAAGTGATTAGATGTGGCAACTGCTTTTATTATTTCTGGATGATTATTAATGAGTTCACACATTTCTACAATTGCTTTTCAGATGCATATTGCAAGGAGGCAATATCAGAGGCATTTTCACTTTTTTTTAATTCATAAATCTGCTGAGTCAACAGAGATTGGAGCTGCTTCTTTGTTCAAGGCCTTGTATAGTGGAAACAAGCTGAAAAAATGAGCAAAAGCACAGTGTGTGTGTTTACAAATGACAGGGATTTCTAACGTTATCATTATTATTATTATTATGCATAACAAGATGAGCAGCAAAAAGTCACCTTTTTTTCCAGGTTAGAATTAGACATGAGAGTTCCTATGATGAATGCTGAGCTATTTCTTTATCATTACACTTTAAAGGGATAGTATCCAGAGGCAATGAGTGCTGCTTTATTATTAGCCACATTTTTACATTACATGGATCTTACATGGAAGAATGGAAAACAAAACCCCAATCCAAACCATCTCGAGTCAGTAACAACTGTTCTGTTGACTTAAACTGGCTTTAGATCAACACTTAGGAAGTTCTTGAGTTACTTCTGTGGATGCTGGCTGTTCGCATGGTTAGGCTGTGGGATTTGGTAGCTGGTAACCAGCTGATATTGATTCTTACTTTGAGGATGACGATGAAGAAAAAGAAGACATCTATTATATTGTAAGCTAGTGTGTGCCCAATAGAGATTATTTAATTAGGATTTAGTTTCATGAAGATATCATAAAGATGTTAATAGTATTTTTTTAACTTATTATTTGAATCATAACTGACACTATTTTTAAGTACTTTATTTTCATTGCTACAATGCTGAATGTCCCAGATTCCATTATTTGAGTATATATCTAGATATGTACATATCTATGTGAATAACAGAGGAAAATTTGCATTTGTGTGAGTGTTGCTTAAAAAGGTAATGAAACAGAGAGGAAATGTATTGTAAGTATTCATCTACATTATATATACACCCTGGTCTTACATGCCCCGTGGATTTTTGGTACACCAGGCATCTAGGATCAATCACTCTTTATGAATACATATTGCCTTTAGAAGGAAAATAGAAGGAATAAGCAAATCCGGATACTCTCTCTTTAAATCATAAGAAACATTTTGATGTTTTCTGTATGTTATGTTTTATTACTTAAAAAAAAAGTAAATATACTGATGAGCTTGAAAGTTATAATATATATAGATATCCATAACTCAAAGTAGGTGATTCGAGAGAAAGACATTTTCTTAATTTGTTACCCTGTAAATAAGTATACATTTTTGTATAACAAACCGAGTTTAAATTATTAATTCCATCTGGCACCCAAGCATGTGAATGTGTCTTATTTGATTGTATCTTATAGGTGTTCAGTGACGTGCTCAGGTGCTCAACAATGGCTGACTAGCGTGTGTGCTGTCATGCTCCAGACAACGTGTGCAGCATACCCAACGTTTTTAAAAATTCAAAAACACCAAAAACCACAAAAACACAAAAAAAGTTTAGTCCTTGGAGAAATGTAATGTTTCCACGGTGAATGTTGCATGCATAGATGGTTGTTTGTTAATATTCATTTTGATTTGGATTTCTTTTAATTTTCATTTTGCTTCCAGATTCTCTCAGAAATAAAAAGAAAAAAAAAAAAACAGACTTGTTCTAAAGGTTGTAAAAACGGAAACAAAAGCAGTATGAGAATTGTATAAAAAATGCTTGTAAATCTGTCTCAGTTTTCACTTTATGTATAAACCCATGTCATGGTTTTGTGATTGTATACAGGATGTATCTTGAGAACTTATGCAAATTGTGCTGTATAAAGGCTGTTCTCGCAGTCTGACAAATAAATATTTAAAATATCTGTTCGGTTTCTTTCCTGTAATTAACATCTAAGTCTATTTTTCAGGATAATTCAGGATGAGGTCACCTCCCAAGGGAGATGCGGTCCCACTAATGGTCCACATTTTGTTTGGACACAAGGTATGGAGAGCTCTTCATATCAGTTCTTCAAACATGGCAGGGCCAGCCTTCCTCTGCAGGTTGTTGATATCTTGCTGTGGATTGGTCTACGGCATCCTCTATAGAGAACAAATAACTGTGTATATGTCAATACCACTTAAGAATGTACCATGTTTTGTCTCCACATCATGAAAAAAAGATGAAGTGAAACTTGGTTTCACTCTGTGCTCTTTTATGTACCCAGATCTAAGCAAGGCAAAAGAAGAAAATAGAGCTGATATAATCCCTAGAAGAAGTTTCTGGTTACTTTCCTCCAGTAAAAAGTGCTCAGGAGCAATGTGTTTTAGCCATCAGTATAAATAAGAAATTGGTTTCTTTTAGCAGTCATTTTAATATTCCTGAATTGTGCCTGGCTTGTACAACATCAAGAAGGTACATCATCATAGACCTTCAATTTCTGAGCCAGGTCCAGATCTATATTATACCTGTCTGCTTTTCTTCTTTCTTATAAATAATGAAAAATTCATTGCTCCCTAAGTAAGATGAATTGCTTTTGAAATCTATCTGGCATGCATAGCCTAAAAAGAATTCTCAAAAAAAAAAAAAAAAAAAAAAAAGGATAAAAGGAAAACAAAAAACAAGAAGCATCCCATTGCTTATTACAGCTTTTTGCATTGTCATGCTTGCAACAGCAGTCAGGAACCCAACCTCCTTCTTTCCAGATCTAGGTCTAATTACAAAGACAGATTTTGGAGTACCTTCGGTACTTTACTTCAATGAAATGTCCAGAGCTGAGACAGACACTTAACCACACATCCAACACTGTTCCACAGAACCCACCCTCTGGAAATGTTCAGGAAGTGTTTCTGAAGTGCCCAGACCTTCACAGGATGCAAAGATGAAATGAATCAGCTGCTGCAGAAGCTGTAGGGTTATCCAAATCTAGCTCTAAAAGCTATAGCTTAGAGAAAGCAAATCCGTTCACTCACATGCACACAGAATAGTTAAATAGTTTTGTTTTTAAATAAGTAATAATGTTTAACAAAACTGTATTCTTACTAAAATCAGAATACTATTGCAGGGTTTAATAGGAGTTATACACAGTATACTACTTAAAACTGAGAAGTGAATTAGGTAGTTCACAGAATATTTAAAACTATAAGCTGAAAGTAAATCTTGTATTGAAAGAAATAACTGAAAATACATATTCAAAGATTTTGTTTGCCATTCTGATTCTTTGGACAAATCTTTCCATTTTCACAGAAGTGACATTTTTGCTGAGTTAATGGAGCCACAGCATGATGATATGTGCTCTTTTCAGCCCTGAAATTCTCCCAACTGAGAGACAGTGCTGCCTCCCTGCAGAAACATCCAACACTGCAGCCTATTTCATTTATATTAATTTCTTACCTTCGGCACTGCTGGAATAACTAGTTTTTCAGGTCTTTTTCTTTTCAATCAAAGTACCTCTCCCAGTGATGTGACACATAAAGGACACCTGCTTCTCTCTTTTTTTGTTATAAAGCAGATTTATCTGTTCAGCACATTTTGGTTTTATTTGTAGTAGTAAGTCAAGCATTCCTGGGCATAAGAACTTGATCACCTATACTGTTAAATAGCTAAAATTGTCCTCAGGACATTTTCAGCCCATACCAACTACTAGTCCTGAAATATTCCTGAAGAATTAATGTAGGTCCACTTGAGACCATTCTGAAGTAACAATTTGAATGTGGCTACTCTTTTCAGGAGAGCTAAAGACTGAACACAGACACACATTCTATGCTAGATAGCCTCCACACTAGAGTATGGTCAGAGTAATTTTAATTTACTTATAGAGGAGTAGCCCTTTTGATCTGATCATGTAGCTCCGCATCTACCTTTGGGGATACTCAGAAGCTCTAACTGGACTAAGTATCTGCAACTAATTTTCTTTCAACCTGAAACTGCAAGCAGATGACTAAAACAGATTTTCTAAATCAAGTTATTATCAAGTTATTTATTTTAACAGAAGGAAGGAAGCATAACAAGAGAAACTCGGGTGTCCTGAGACACCATCCTGACACAAGTCCCTAGGACTCCATGTAGTCTCTGGCAGTTTCTTCCCTGGGACAACTAAGCACTTGTGATCTAGCAGCAGTTACTTCTCCCAAACTATGCCAAATTGCAAAATGGTAAGCAATCTGCCAAACTTCTGCAAATTTTTGAAATCTCCCTCCTTAGGGAGGTTAACCTCTGAGAAACCTGTTTAAAAAATAAGGACTTTAGCAAGAACATTATAGTAACATTGCTCTTCTCATATCTGCTTGTAGATGTGAACTAGAGACTTACTTCTCTGTCTACTTTTCCTGGGTGAATTTCCTGACAAACTTTATGTAGAATGAGAATCATATCACCTTTTACAACCGCCAGCTTTCATAAAGATGCCACAAATTTCAATCAGCCCCAAGAACAGTTGAACATAATGTTTATAAATTCAAATTACATCAGTAAGCATAATAATGTAATAACAAACACTTGTAAATTGTCAAACCTTTTTTAGATCTACTACAGCAGCAGCATATACCACTTTAAAGTGAGAAAAAAAAGTAAAAACATGGAAGTATTTTACTGAGTTATCTGTATCAGTAGAGCTAAAATGGTATGACTGTGTCAGACAAGAACTGAGACACTGAAGGTCAGACAGAAAAGAAAGATAACAGTGATCATTTTACTCTGGACATCATTTTCGAATGTTCACTACTGCAGCCTCTTTAAAGGATCAAGAATTGCTGGATCCTACACCCTTTCACATACTCTGACAGTATTTTTATATGATATATTTAAGATTTTATACCAGAAGGAAAAATACAAAAGAGAATGTTTTTGCAGTGCAGGCTGCTAAATCTCAGAGTGCTCTTGGTATGAGTTAGTGGTTCTGTATCTACATTTATGATAAAAACAGAACACACTGCCAGCAAACCTGGGGATGCAGATGACACTCTGGTTTGTAGGATACCATTCAGAGGGCCTTCCACAGGCTGAGGAAGGGGGTTGAGAGGAATCCACCAATGTTCAGCAAAGAAAATGTAAAATCCTGCATCTGGGATTAAATGATCCCATGAAATAGGACATGCTGGGGCCAGCTGGATAAAGTGCAGCTTTTCAGAAAAGGACTTAAAGTTCTGCAAGTTAAACATCAGTCTGCAGCATGGATTTGGGATAAAGACGACCAAACACATACCAGGATGTATTACCGTAAGTGGAGCCAGCAGGCCAAGAGGAGCGTTATATCCCTCTGTTTGGTACTTCAGAGTCCTGTGTCTAGCCTTGTGCTTGCCAGTAGAGGAAAGGCATTGACATACTTGAGTGAGTCCAGCAGTGGTCCAACAAAAATGTGTGGGAACTGGTGCACATGACGTACTCCATCATTAGACTGAAATAATTGGGTTTATTCACTCTGGAGAAGAGAGGGTGCAGAGGAGCTCTTTTTCACGCCTACAGCTACCTACCTAGAGAAGGCAGAATGAGGTGCACAGTGATAGGTCAAGACTCAGTGGACACAAGTCACAAGAGGTGACATTCTAATTAAATAATCAGAAAAAAAAGTCACAGTGAGGGTAGACAAACACTGTAACAGGCTGCACACAGAGGTTGTCAAATATCAGTCTCTAGAGATATTTAAAACAACTGGACAAATCCCTGAGCAACTTGATCTAATTGGACTTACTTTGAGCAGGGAATTTTGATCAGATGGCCTGCAAATAACAATTCCAAAACAGATGACTGTATGAATCTCTGAGTCTAAGTCTAAGGTAACCAAAAGAAATTGAATTTTTGTTTTATCACATCATTTTACATGCTCAAAAAGAAGGAGAGTCCTTCTGGCTTCTCAGATGCCAGGCTCACCAATATGCATTGTATTTTTCTTGGATTAATCACCAAGCTTTTTTTGCACTTGGGAGATGAAGTGCTTCTGTAAAAGGAAAGAAGTGAACAAAGTCCCTTTCTTGCCTGCATTGCAATACAATTGTTCTTGAGTGAAATTTACTCTTGGCAAATATAGATCTTTCACATCAAAGAGCTATGAAGCCTATTTGTTAAATTGCCTCCACCAGCTACAATACAGAAGTTTACTCTAGCTTTAGAGTTACAAATCCATCAATAGGCTTCCTTGTTTCTGCTCAAAAAGTCAAAGAGTAGAAAGTAATGAGGTGGACCAAAACCCAGAGGAGTACAAGGTGCTATCCGACATGCACAGGCTGCAATAGGGGCTCAATAGCTACGTCTATGCTTGTACATAAATGAGCGTAGGGATCACTCTTTTTCTCAAGACCATCCGAGAGAAACTGGATCGTGCCTAAGTGCCTGAAAATAAGTAACTGTATTAAAAATGCCTGCTGAGAGCAATCTCTGGTAGTAGAAGGTACATGTCAAGGAACAGGTTAAAAAAAATGATATGGTGTGGAAGAATGGCCTGGAAAAGAGGAAACTTAGAGAAAACCTAGGGCCTAACAGAAGTTTTGGCATTACAGCAGCTTGCTTGGGGTGATACACATCCAGGATGGCTGGTACGTGCGGAATCTACCTCTCCACGATTCCCTTGGCAACACAATCTGCCCTCCTAGCACACATTGGTAAGAGTAAATGAAGAGTGGAGCAGAACAGAGATACCACGGCCAAGCTTTGCTGACTTCCCTGCAGAGGGGATAATCTGATGGTGCCGTGCAGACACGAGTGAATGGAGGATGGAGCGGAGTGAAGACACCGCGGCCAAACTCTGTTGTACTCCCTGCAGAGGGGGCAGCCTGGTGGTACCACACAGCTGATGAGCCACATGGTGCGATGTCTGGTGCTGGGCCAACAATGGTGGCAGATCGGTCCCTTCCAATAAGCTTTGCTCAAACTTCTCCTCCTTCTATTCTCCTTCTAATACCAATACACAACCCCATCCCACTGACCATGCTCTCTAGATTTTCGGTTAACTCAGGAGACTTTTTTAAATCAAGGAATAACGAAAGCAAATATGACTGGAGTCACTCAAGCTCCACACGAATGTAAAAGAAAATATATAAAAGGCAAACTAGTAAGAGGGACAAGAAGAGAGAAGAACACTAAGGAAAGGGAAGACTCCATCGTAACTTCTGGGTCAATTGACACGCTGATCCCCCTTTCCTTCCCTCGGGTCGGGATGCTGCCTGAGGAGACTCGAGACTGAGAGCCCTCTCCCATCTTCTGCGATGAGTGGTGATTGCACATTTGTACATCAGAGCTAGCTAAAAACCCCACGTTGTAATAGAGAATTTCCTATACTGACATCTGAAGCCTGCTTTGGAAATGTTGCATTTGAATAAATCCTGCTGTTTGTGAACTCAACTACTTGGTTGTGGGGGCGATCGGACCTACAGTTGACAGACTGTTCGTGAATCCGATACTGCCAGAGTCGAGCTTATAGTTGATCATACTATTTGGGAACTCGATTCACTCCACTACTATGGCTTTCAAACTGCAGCATTTTCACATGGATAAATGCAAGTCAGTACTCCTAATGCTGTCCTGTGTGCTTTATTTGCTTATACAGGATGACTAACAGTTCTACAATGGGCTAATAGAATCATTTTCATTGCTTCTCACTCCATATTATGTAATATTTGGAAATACTTAGACCACTGTGGTCCCTAGAAGGTGTCATGAATAGGAGGCATACCAGTGCTTCAGTTTTATTTTTAAACAGACCTTGAAAGACATGCAATCTAAATAGAAAAAAAAATGTCCAAGAAAAACAGTATAATTGTAAATCCCTTTCTCCCCTTTAAGCTAGGCATATGGCCACAAACAAGCAAAATACCGCAAAAATCACAAAAGTGAAAGTGCTCAGTATGGACACCAGGCTTCTGCCTTTCTAAGGCAGGATGGAAACATTAGCCTACATAATCGTGCTCCAACTGGAAACTTTTCCTCTTGGCCGTCTGGATGCTCAGTGGCTCAGTTTCAAAGTGAGGCTAGAGTGGTCCATAGTCTGCTGTTTAAGAACCCATGCATTCAGGCTCACATCCTAGAAGGTTAAGGTTGCTATTTCATAAACAAAAAAATGATGCCTCTTGCTTCTTTGTGTCTTCCTGTCCTCTCATTGCTCTCTGCTAACCTTTTTACGTCTGATTTTACAATCACTGAGAACACTTCTTACTCCATATACTGTGTTTTAGGCACCTAGAGCATAGGGACACAGCACCTAGAGCATAGGGAAACAGCATATAGAGCATAGGGGCACTTCATATGCAAAAGTTGAATTGTTTTTTTAGGTTCAAGACTAGAAACCTTTTATAAAATCTAGGTTGTGCAATTCTGATTTATATAGCCTAAATTGTACTGCTTGTCTATCAGTTCTGATACAGGATAGATATTAAACTTTTCAGCACTGGCAAGATTGAAGTAATTCTGGACACACGGACTCCCAGATGACAGGAATTTTGACTATGGAGAGTTTAGGCAAATAAGGAATTATGAAAATTAGAGCTGAGGCCTTAGACAAAGTAGGAAGTGCTAAAAAAGGAGAGATTTACAAAAGTTTCTGATCTTACTCTGATGTTCATCACCACAAGGTGTAGGATTCAGATGAGCAACTTACAGAGAGTCACATATTCTCAGACAGTCTGTTGCATGCACACATAAGTGTTTGCAGAGGTAAGGGCTGTTTATGCAAAAGCTGTCTGAACAGGTAGGATGCTAGAGCAGTAGTTAGGCAGATCTGCTGTGAATTACTGCACTCTGAAATTCAGATTTAAACAGTGCTGCCCTATTTCCCTGTTTCAGTTTGTTCACTCTAGGGATACTATGGTATTAGAGAGAAATTTCTTGCTCATTAGGGAAGAAGAAATCTTGAAAAATAAAATTTCAGCTTGATTTTAGTTGGTTAAATATTTGTGACACATAGAATGACCATATCACGGACTCATGGAATGGTTGAGGCTGGAAAGGAGGCCTGAAGATCTTCTGGTCCAGCCCTCTGAATGAGCAGAGTCACCTAGAGCATGTTGCACAGGATCATGTCCAGACAGGTTTTGAATATCTCCAAAGGAGGCTCCACAATCTCTCTGGGCAACCTGTTTCGGTGTTTTGTCACCCTCACAGTCAAAAAGTTTTTCCTTATGTTTAGATGGAACTTCTTGTGCTACATTTCTTGCTCAATGCCTCTCACCATATCAGTTGCCACCACTGAAAACGCTCTGGTCCCATCCTCTTGACACTCTCCCTTCAGATATTTGTATATACTGGTAAGATTCTTGATGACTGAGAAGTCATCTCTTCTTTAGGCTAAATAGATCCAGCTTTTCACTCTTTCCTTGTAGGGAAGATGCTCCAGCCTCTTCAGCATCTTCATGACGTTCTGGAGAGCAGCTCTGCAGAGAAGGACCTGGGCGTCATGGTGGATGACAGGTTGACCATGAAGCAGCAGGGTGCCCTTGTGGCCAAGAAGGCCAATGGGATCCTGGGGTGCATTAAGAAGAGCATTTCCAGCAGGTCGAAGGAGGTGATTCTGCCCCTCTACTGGGCCCTGGTGAGGCCACATCTGGGCCAGGTTCTCCCTCTGTTCTGGGCCCCCCAGTACAAGAGGGATGTGGAGCTGCTGGAGAGAGTCCAGCGCAGGGCCACGAGGATGATCAGGGGCCTGGAACATCTGCCCTGTGAGGAGAGGCTGAGGGAGCTGGGCCTGTTCAGCCTGGAGAAGAGAAGGCTGAGAGGGGATCTAATCAGTGTGTACAAGTACCTCAAGGGAGGCAGTGAGGAGGATGGGGCCGGCCTCTTTTCAGTAGTGGTCACTGACAGAACCAGAGGAAATGGCCACAAACTGAAGCACCAGAAGTTCCACAGGAACTTAAGGAAAAATTTCTGAGCAGTGAGGGTGACAGAGCACTGGAACAGGCTGCCCAGAGAAGTTGTGGAGTCTCCTTCTCTGGAGATCTTCAAGACCCACTTGGATGCAGTCCTGTGCCACGTGCTCTAGGTGGCCCTGCGTGTGCAGGGGGGATGGACTAGATGACCTCTAGAGGTCCCTTCCAACCTTAGGCATTCTATGATTCATAGCCCAGCGGTGGACTCTCCCAGTAGTACTATGTCTCTCTGTATTGGCTCTCCACTACAGCAAGAAGGGTCCTAATCCTCATTTTATCCAAACTAGTTCAGTGTCCCTTGTGCTAGACTGAGTCATGCTGCAGTTCAGGATTGTGGTGAGGATAGGACATAGGGATTCAAACAACTGCTGCAGAGCACTATGTCTGCTCTCCTACTTCAGGAGCCCGTGCATCAAAATCAGCTGAACAGATTCCATGTACAGATGGATCAAAATCAGCTGTACATGGGACACAAAAGTAAAATAGGCTTCTCAGTATGATGTGATATGGTGTAATGTGGTGAAAGTGCAGGAAGGGAGCTAATCCACGTCCTCTCCACATAGACAAGGTACAAAATGTAAGCGGTGACCCAACAGCACAGTTACTGAGATGATATTCAGGTATCTGCATTTTTCTAATAGCACTCTGTTTGCTGGACCATGATTCTGCTTGTTCTCATTCACATGCACAAAAGCTTGCTTAATCTATTTTTAACTAAATGCTGGAAATATTGTAATTGTTAAATTAACTTCTGACTTTATTGCATCTGAGTCTGCTTGAAAATAAAGAAAAGAGTGGTGGTTTCGTTTAGCAATCTGAGTCACCAATTCATCACAGGAACATGAAAAATTCTATTAAATTGAGGATTTAAGACATTCACTAAGGATTTTGAACAAACATACACTGTTAATCCTACAAATGGGAGCTATAATGACTCCCACATCTCTCAGTCAGCACCAGAAAATGACAGAGTACAGTTAATACAAAGATTTAAAGTCCTGCTGCAAATGTGAATTGAGCACTATTTTCTATGAAGGATAGCTGAGAAAAAATCATGAAAGAGTCAGATACCATCCATGAGGTGTATTTTAAACTTTCTCAAGCAACAATATTGCAGATATATAGGCGCTGGAGAAGGAGAATTGGGCATTTATATTTCTATACCTGCTTCAAAATTAATTTATGCAGGACTGAATTTCTCCCACTAGCATTTCAAAATATAAAGGAATTCGATTTTGATGAGTTTAGGCTTTTCTTATGCTGATAGAGAACAGAGAGTTTGAAAGCAAGGCCTGATGAAACTTAGAAATGGCTGCATCCTAGTGACAATACATAAGAATTACTATTTTTTCAGCTAGTAACATCTCAAGACTTACCACTCACAAAGATGATTTAAAAAATTGGCAAGCTTTTTCATAACTGCAGTCTACAGAAAGTAGGGAAGTGTTATTCATTCCCTTTTGCAGAAGGAAAAGGTGAGGCTCAAGGAAGCCAGAAGTTTCTTTCCATGGCTTCTAACTTCTCTGACATATTCATCTTCCTATTATAAATCATAGGCCTTCTTCAGTTTCTTCCTCTAAGAAGAAAACAAATAGGAGAGAATCTAATTTTATCACTGTATTCTGAAAATCAAATTAATAGAAACTGGAATAATTTTTTGTGTCCAAAGAGAGGAGGACAAAAAGCAAATTCAGCTAAAGAGTGGTAAGGACTCATGCTAAGAGCAAGTGCCTGGAGCTTGCACTCTGTCTTTGAAGTAGACTCAGGCTGAAAACATTTGGGGAACCACTCGGAGCCATTCGTATTTTCTGTGGTAATTGACAGTGGCTGTAATTTTCCCTCATTTTCGTCAGTCTTTGAGAATTTGGAGCAACCTGCAGGCAAATCATTTTTGGTTCATCCTGAGGTTTTGAAAGATGGAATAAAAGAAACAGCTATTTGAAAGCTAAAACTTAGTTTATTAGGACTGTATCCTGATCTCAATCTCATCTATGTCTTAGGGTAGAAGTTAGTATTCCTGTCCTTCAGTCTTTATTATAGCTAATAAGGGAGGCATGCAGGCAAATTTTTCAACAGCTTCCCTACCAGAGTTCACTTGAAGTCATCTTTGTTCAGTTAATCTTGGTGTTTTCCGCACACTGCTTCTCCAGAGAGGCTTTTTGTCTCTGAATCTCGAGAACATCACACTACTCCCCAATAGCTTCACTCCTGACCTCCCACGTGTATGTTATGATGGTTCTTCCCACATTAACTCCATTAATACTCTAGGAGAGAAGATCAACTCAGATGCCAAGTTGTACACCATAGACCTTTGATTTAGGTAAGATAAAATGCCACTTAGGGTGTCATAACAGTCATCATAAAATTGCAGGCACGGGAAACACTGCAATTTGAGGAGCAGGAGTTCTGCCAGGTAAGCAGACAAAGGTGCTACGGTATAATAAAATAAATCATGTGCATACTCTGTTCCTGACAAGTAAATTGATGTTAGATGAAATGTAGAATGCTGTTTGAGGAAAAAAATCCCAAAAGCTCTGCACTGGGTTTATTTAATACTTACACAAAATGGATTCATCTGCAATACTCAGGGCCCTAGGATAACATCTAAAGCTACCTGAAACGAATCACATTTTTGTTGCTTTGCTGAAAGCACAAGCTCTCTCTGATAAGCAACTATATGTGTTTTCAATAATTTTTAACATCGTGTAGTGAACAGATAAAAAATACGAACAGCGTTTACTCTACACATACAGAAACTATAGTCAAAATCTTTAAAAACATTTTATTTTTAAAAACTATTTTTTCTTTAAAGATTTTTAAATGCTTTAATTGATAATACAGGAATCTGCTTCCAGGATTAACTATATTACGGTGTTACTAATAGTTTTTCAAAAGACAAAATAGTCCATGCATGCCAGGAAACATAGCTTAAAACTCTGAAGGAACAGTATCTGGGGGAGTGCAGCATAGCAGCATTTAAATATACATTTACATCAAAATAAAACAGCAAGTCTGTGCCTTCTCAATCATATGTTTTAGCCTGACTACATTAAAAGCTTATTGAAATCAATTAAAAGATTTCTAACTTAACATAAAGCAAGATTGTCTTGAGTAAAAGCCTGTGTTTGGAGCCTGTGTTTCTACAATCCTGCCATGATTCTCGTTAAGATCTTCCAAGTTCAACATGATTTTACAGCCCATGTTCTCCTGATACTGTGGGACTTCACAGGAGGTATCAGGGAGGGCAAAATTAGGCTCGATCACTGTCATTAAATTTTACTTTCTACAAGTAGATGTAAGCAACACAAAAGTAAATGACAATGCAGGAAATGAAGTAAAATAATGCATCTATACAGAAATACTACAGGGAAATATTAATCATAGTAAACTCCCCCAGATGAGGTTTTCTCACACAGTATAATCACGAAGCAGTTGTTAGCATATCGGTCAACAAAAGAGCCAAGAGGAAAAGAAAAAAAAAGAACAAACAGTCCCTCTGAGTGTTAATGAGGAAGAAATATAGTAATATTTTGAAGTTTGATGCCAATTGGAAAAAAGTATTTCCTTGGACTTAACTTGAAAAAAAATTAAGAGCAAACAAATAAATAGCACTTGAAAAACACATTCTATATAAATAAATTTAAAAAAAATGTAATTAACATTTGGGAAAAGACCATCAAGTGGTGAAAGAGTTTAATTGATGCTTTCAGTTTTATGTACTTAATTTCACGGAAGGGTGTTAAAGCATCGAGTGAAACTAATTCCCTGTATTTTTGCTTTTCTGAAGCTCTTGAAAATGCTTCAGCTTTTGCAACACCAAAAAAACAAAAAGTGGCAGTGCTCATTGTCACCCGCTCTCATTTATGACAAAATGCACCCAAATTTAGGCAGACTGAGTCTGACTGGCAGCGGTGCCAGTCACCTGGCCATGGAGGGAATTTGAATCAGAAAACACACACACACCCTGAGCTACAACTCTTAAATTCTTAATCTTGTTGCACTTTTCTGTTTTTACTTCTTTTTTTTCACTTTTTTTTTTTCTCTCTTTTTGACAGGCTCCTTAGCTGTGTATATGCAGAAGCTCCTGATCAAACTCATGATTTTGTAGAAGGAACATCCAGTTTCTCAGATGCCTCAGAGACTTGGATATTGTTCTTCTAGGATGTTTTATACAATTCTGAGCATTAATAGCTGACTGAAAAGGTCAGCTGAAAGGAATCTCATAGGTCAGTTTATTAGTCTAGAAGTAAACCTGTCTTTTGTCACGAGTCAGTGAAATGATAAGATATGACTTAGGAAAATTTTCAAAAACTATCAGAAGTTTAAGCATAACTTTACAAGCTTAACTAAACATTTTTAAAGCATTTTCTTTTCTCTCTTTCCTTTCTTTTTTCCTTTTTATAGTGCTCCTAGCACTATAAAAGCCACCATGGATAATGGCTCTGTAAAAAGAGGAGGAAGAGCATGTGTAAAGTTTAGTGTCCTATGCCTGCTAAAAAGATTTGTTCATGCTTTTCTGAGGGAAGGGGAAATTCAAAAAAGTGACTAATACCCCTAATAGTTCAGACAATTTGAGAAGCTTTTTAAATGCCTAAATCTGAATCCAAAAAAAAAAAAAAGTGTTTGTAAACTGTAAATGATTTTCTTATTTATATATTTATAAATACACAAGTAATTATGTCCAAGCATTTTTAAAAATTTAAATCTTTTTTTTTTGTACCGAGTAGGTATTAACATTCTGAAATATTCATAAAGGACTAATGACTGCAGAAGCTTTTAGCATTTTAATAAGAAATCTTGCCCAGTACTTCTGGCATTAAAACTACTCTCCTGTGGCTAGATGTGGGAATAGTCAATAGCATCAAGAGTCTTTGCTCTCTCATACTAATACACCACATTTGCATTCAGACGCAGTGACACAAAACATGTTCAGATCATGTCAGATCACAGAAATTCGGAATGCAGCAGACCTAGGAGCAAAGGGTTACTGCTTGTCTGCTTCATCACGGTAAGTTTATCTATGTGAGCAGGCAAATTTCTACATAATAAAAATGCTGGTGCATCCAAGATGTTCTAGCTGTTTAATAGGTTTTATTGTTAGCATGTCCATTCTGATGATCTGCCACTTCAGTTTGGTTTAATTCTATCATTTCTACAGCTGCAAAAAGCAGTAACACCATGTTCATAGACTACGGGGGGTTACAAAGACATGACACAGGCCATTAGCAGCAATTTCTATGTCCAAAACTCATGAAGGAGACTCCAGAAAATCAACCGCTGGGGACCCCAGCAGTGGAGACACAGGAGGAGGATGCAGAGAGTATCTCTTTGGCATTTCTGAGCTAACACTCCAGTTTGCCAGAAGATGGTGCCATAACTCTGGAAAAGGATTTTTAGCCCAGTAAAACATAAAATAGAGCAGGGATTAATTTTTTCTAGCACTCTTACAAAAAAATTTAAGTCCGATGAATAATTCAGGGTTCTATTAGTTTATTCACGTCTTAGAGAATCTTAGCATTCTGCAATAAACTGGGATCTATTTAATTTTTAATTTCTCACTGAAATTAGTGAGAGTCCTCTACAAGCAGAAGATTGATCCACATATCTGCTAGTCCTTATGAGCTGACATCAAAATAGCCAGACCCAGGGAGACCCAGACCCAAAATAGCCAGGGAGAAAATATTTTGTACTGATACGTTCTTGAAGCATTCTTGATTTCAGGATTAATTTACATCTGTAAAATGTTTAAAAAATATACCACTACTTTGGGGTGTTTGTGGGTATTCCAGAACCTTCTTTCCTGCAAAATTGGCCATTCTTAAAGTCAGAATTTTGAATAAGAATAAAAATGGCTATATGAATTTCAAATGCTCCAAGTTTTTCTTGTGTCATCTACTTTATTTAGAAATTTTTTACCTTAAAAAAACCTCTCCCTGCTTCCTTGTGTTTTTTTAAGAACTTGAGCAGATACAAGATGGAAATGAAAACTAGTAAGCAGTATTGCCATTCGCCAGATTTTTAGACAAGGACCTGACATAAAAGGAGAAATGTAATTCTCCTTTCAATCTGTTCCTTCCATTCCTTAGCAGAACTAAGGTAAATGGCTGTAAACGCTTTTCAAGCCAAATGGAAAGGAAATCAGTTGTTTTCTGCTTCTGATCAGCTATATAAAATATGAGAATACTACTTTTATTTTGTAATATGAGACTGCATTTATCAGAGTTACCTTGAAATTATCTCATTTTTATTGCACTAAAAGACCTTGAAAAGAGGAGGCAGGATGCAAGATAGAGAAATGAAGGCATGAGCTAATAAAAAACAGGATGGGCAC
This sequence comes from Crypturellus undulatus, assembly GCA_013389825.1. Taxonomy (NCBI): domain Eukaryota; kingdom Metazoa; phylum Chordata; class Aves; order Tinamiformes; family Tinamidae; genus Crypturellus; species Crypturellus undulatus. The sequence goes on along the minus strand of VWPW01021544.1, from coordinate 248,059 downwards.
TGGATGGCACTGGTATTACCACATCTGTTAACAACTTACCAATGATGACTTTAGGAGTAACAGAAAGCAGAAAGAAAACTAACATTTCCTATATCTACTGTGTGCAAAATTTATCACATACAATAAATTTGATGTAATATAGAGATGCAGATCAGTGAAGAAAAAGAAAAGTGAAAAGGCATGTTAGCAAAAATATAAAAATGTCCCCAAGTGGATCCTAGAGCAAGGAAAAAACCATCAATAAGGACATCACATTCCTCCTGGTGATGGACTCTGGATGCCAACATCTTACCCTAACTCCCGCAATGCCAGATGCATTTGCCAGCTTAGGACCCAGAAGAACAGCAGAGGGGTGAGCACAGTACCAGGAAAAGAGAGGTGCAGTAAGTGTGCGTATAGCAATTTCAGATGAATTTTTACTTTTTTTGAAACTTTTTTTTTAATCTATATAGGAATATTCTAACAGTATTTTTAGTCTTTTCCATTCCTGTAACAATTAAAACTTCACTTTCTATATGTAAGGTGTGCTTTCTCTTTGTCTATAAACCAGATTTTGAGTGCCACCCCATCTGCATCTGAATGAATCACAAGTAGACACTTCTAGAGCTGTTCTTATGGATAAGTGAATAAGCATCTAGATTCCTCTTCTTTGTTCCAGGCACTTCAGCTCATGTAACTCTCTCCATGTGACCTTCCCATAACTGTGATAAACATGTTCCAGGGCTTCTCTAAACTTTGAGGTCTGACAGAGGCAACACTATAATACTCACTGCTTTCTAATTATACGTCCAAATTTTTCAAGTACCGTGGCAGGAGATTGAAAATGACTTCTACTTGTATGCTGCAATGTTTCTGCACTTCTCTCGGTCAATCAGTATAATCCCAGGTGAGTTTAGGGTAGAGATTGAATGTGCAAGAGTGAGCTAGAGAGAGCAATATCTAGAGGTAAAGTGCTCTATCATCAGCCATATTCAGTTACCAAATAATGTACATTACATCACAGCCTCTTTAGTATTTGGATGAGCACTCCAAAACAGAACTCTGTAAAGGCTACATCATGATGATGATGAACATTTCTCACAAAACAAACAAACCAAAAATCTATCTTATCTCTCTGAGTGTTTATCCTTAAAAGAAACAAACTGTGATCTTAGTAAACTAAAGCAAATAAAAATAAAACTCAGTAGTGAAATTAAACTCTAGGAGAAATATCTATTTCCCTCCAGAATATTACTTCTTTATCATCTCTATTTCTCTTCTGCTCCTTTCATCCTTCACCCTTCTCCTATTATAATATATATTCTTCTCCACAAGCAGAAAATATCTTTTCTTTCAGAGATGACTTTCTTGATACATGCTTAATTAAGTCCTCAACACCAATTTTCAATATCTATGTATGCTAAGTCTATCTTAAATGTAGAGAAAGATGGGCTTTAATCCTCAAAATTTTGCCTACTTTTTCCAGTTAAACCAGTTACCCAATAAAAGATGTTATTTAGCATAAAAACCCTGTGTTTGATAACAAACACCAGCAAAGGCTGTCTTGGAGGTTTAGTTCTTTCTACTGAAAATCAGGTTTTGATCAGAGGAATCGTCAATTGCTCTGCCCTGGCTCACAGGCTTAGCGACTCTCGGTGTGCTATTTCTGTGAAGGAGGCACATGATAGTTACTGAATCGTGATTCAGTCCTGAGATGTGAGGAGCGCGTGACTCATTCACACCTGGTATTTTGATGTCTCTTGTACTCAAAACTTACGTGGTTACATGCTGATTTTCATTTGGCTGCTGAGCCTCTTGTTTCCAGCACTCTACTAGTGCTGGGGAGTTGTGCCTCCAAATAGTTGAGCTATATTGTTCAAGCATATGATACACTGTGCATTCTGGCAGCAGTTGTATATAATATTCATCTAAACTTAGTCTTGACTTCTAACAGATGTGTTCTTTAGTTCATTCTTTCATCTCTTTCAGACTTGCTGTAAAGTTTATAATTATTTCCATTTCAAGAACACCGAAAAGGACACTTTTTATGAACACTAATGACACTACTGTAAAGTAGGCAGTATCTGGTTGCCCACATTTAATCCTTCAAGCAGGTGTGTACCCCAAGCACAGGGTGAGGCCAGAAGCCTTAAGAGCACAAGATAATACTACTAGTTCGTGGGACGTAACATAAATCACATACGTGTAATAATTTAACTAGGAATGTCTGAGGAAAACAAGTCAGACAAACCAAGTTTCAACAACATTTTGTTTTAGGAGCGAAAATAACCTTCTGCCCCAGCAAGGGAACTGCTACGAGCAGAGGCTCCCACCTCGGCCCCTGACCGTCACTTTACATAAGCATTTATGACCACTGAATTTTCAGAAGGGGATTAAACCTCTACATTCTTCAAGAAATACTAGCCAACAAGAAGCAAGGAATTAAATTCACAGTGGTAATATTTTTTTCTGAAAGAGGCTTGCTTGGCAACAGCACATACTTTTAGAAAATGTGCTATATATATATTTTTTTTTTCTGGGAAGTATGCTATTGATTTTGTTAAATAATGGAAAATTGGAAGATGGAAGTGTGGGATCAAAAAAGCTACGGCAAATGATAAATCCGTTCATCACTTAATGGGATTATAATTGCCTATAGATTAAGGAGTTGGAGCAATAGGATGGCTTTTAACCCTGACAAACATCTCAGTTAAGATTTACTTTTCTCCCAGAAGGAAAGAAGTAATTTAGCAAATTACAATTTGTAAATGGATTAACTATTCAAAGACATTAAGTGGGATGAGAAGGTGGCAGTCTGGGAAATCATGTGGGGAATAAAAAGATGCAGGGAAGTCCTGGTGTGTTTAATGAGCTCAGCCTACAGAAGCAATAATATATATGACCCTCCAGTAGCTTTGCATCCATACATGTCTCCCTCTAGTCTGAAATATGCTCTTAATTAATTTTTAATGAGACAATGTAATTTAATGATTCCCATTTCAGACATAGCAATCTTTTCTATGCATATATTTGCAAGGAACTATAGTCAGGAGACTTTTCTGAGACTTTTCTATGCTCCCTGATGTCCCTGCACGCACCGCCCATTTGCACACTAGGTGGCACTCAATGCTTACTGCTCAGCCAGCCCAAAACAGCAGCCGCGGAAACAAATCCTGAGTCCAGTTTCTTGTTACCCTGGGCTTGAATTGTTGAAGCCACTAAAGCAGCAATGGAAACTGATAATTTTTCCAATTATGCCTGTAGCTGAATGAAATGGAGAGAGGAACTTGCTTAAATTCAGCCAGCAGACAATATACATTTAAACACTAAATAAGACAACAGTGAATATGCAAGATGTTCAGAGTCCCCTCTAAACATTCTGTGCAAAAAGAAGAAGGAAATGCTGAATGTTAAGATCATTTATGTTTCAGATGAGTTCTAAGTGTTTTCTGGACATTTAAGCTCTTGCTACCTACCTGCATCAATGAGCTCTTTTGAGTTTTGCTATTTTGGAGATCAGTGTTACACAAGAACGTAGAAGTCCATAAGTTCAGACCACTTTGGTGGATAGCAAGGATACAAAGTAAAATAAAAATAATTAAAATAATCTCCTAAATTAAAAAAATCTCCTAAACCCAAACTGAAATATCTAGAGCTCATAGTTCTCACTGACATTGAGTGCAAAGGCAAGCAGAGAACTCCAAAGCAAACTTTAGAGCAGAAGATATCAAACTATGACTTTCCCATTGATGAATGAGACGTGGGTCCTGGGAAAAGTATGTTAACTTTCTACATCCTTGTTTTCTCAACTATAAAGTAGGAATAAGGACATTTCCTTTTCTTTTCTTTAGTCCTTAGAGCTCTCTAAACAAAAAATGGTAAGCATTAGCATATAAGCATTTCATTATAAAATTCTGCCTTTGTTTGAATGCACTTTGATCAGAGCACAATTTACGATAAGGTAGGAAAATGCAGAATTAGTGGAAGTATCATCTCCTGTGCTCCTTTTACCTTTTTACCTTTTGCGTTTTGGGTTATGTATATTTCCTTTCATACACAATTGTGCTCTTTTCCATACACAGTTAGCCTGGGGATGTAGCCAAACTCCAGCTCCCATTAACTTCCAAAGTCACACAAGCAGCAAATATCTATAATCTTTTTCCCAAGAATAGTAAAATTCACGCAAGAATAGCAAAATTATCCACCTAAAACACCAAGCAGCTGGGCCCCTGGCAGAGCTTGAGAAGCCGGTGTCATATCAGAGCCTGTCCCTGGCTCTCATCCGTCTTTTCATAACTGCAGAGTCCCTGGCACGCTGTCACTGGGCTCCCAGTGCACTCTTGAATCAGCATCAGGCATCATCAGGCGCCGCATCCTGCGTGCCCAGTGAGGACGCTGCCCCTCCGAGCTAACTTCTGCAATGAAGCCCACATCTTCCGTGAAGTCTGAGCCTCTTGGCAGTGGACTCCTGAGGTCAGGGAACAAAGACAGAACAAAGCACGTGCGGTCGTGGGAATACTGTGCAGCATTCTGAAGGAAGCTGCCACGTGGCAATTAAAGTCATCAATGTCTTTTAAACAGTGTCTTCTATCGCACTAAAATTCCTGCTGCTATGGACCTGATATTCCTCCTGACTTTAAAAAAAAACCTCCTAACACCTATAATAGAGGAGGAGTATGCCGTGATCATAACGACAGTCACCAATATGATTTAGACAGATGTACTGATCCAGGATCTCCCATGAATAACATTAATTCTCAGTGACTCCAGAGAGAAGGTATTACAATTATCAGAGTTGAAATCCTGGCCAACATTTTAGAGGAAGAACTGTGTGTAACCTTTCTCAAAGGATATTCTGGGTAAAGACTGAGAACTTTGTAATTTCTACACAAAAACTAGATGAAAAACCCTAAGTAAAGATTGACTAATCTAGGTTTCACAGAAACAGCAGATGTGCAGAGATCTCTTACTGGCTCCATCCTGATACAGGGAAGAATATTACTCCCTGATCCAGTGACAGAAAGGCATTGCAGGGACAGAAAAGACTAATATCACTTCACACAGGTAAATCCTAATAGAAGACTTCAATCACGGTAGATGATCTGGATCATTGGCATTCCTTGACTGGAAGAAAAAAAGATAGTGAGAGAAAAGCTCAGATTTAGATGAAGAGACCGACATGACTTTCAAGCGATGGTATTAAACTGAATAGTTGAACAGCACACGCCACGGGTGGTTTCACACTGTCAACAGGAAGGACAGATGTTATGCTCTTTCTTCCTTTACTTCTGCATTAGCCCATGCAGAAGCAGTTTACAAAGGCTGAAGATAATACGGTGTTTATGCTTAGGAAATTTCTGATTGCACAAATTCCAGTTAAAAAAAAAATTCCTTTTGGTGGTTTACCTTGTCAACGTGCTTAAAATAGTCATATTCTTTGGGGTCTCAAACATATTATTTGGCTGCAACATAACTTTTGTTGAACATCATTAACAGGCGTAGACTGAGTATTGCCAGTCACTCACTAAAGAAAGGCTTAAAGAAATTTTAGGTATCTTTCAGCAGAAACAATCATGCTCAAGTACCACATCCATTCCTTTGCAGATATAGTTTTAGAGGAAACAGCTTGAGCATGGTGATCAAGAACGAAAGACATNAAAAAAATTCCTTTTGGCGGTTTACCTTGTCAAGGTGCTTAAAACTGTCATATTCTTTGGGGTCTCAAACATATTATTTAGCTGCAACATAACTTTTTTTGAACATTATTAACAGGCGTAGACTGAGTATTGCCAGTCACTCACTAAAGAAAGGCTTAAAGAAATTTTAGGTATCTTTCAGCAGAAAGAATCATGCTCAAGTACCACATCCATTCCTTTGCAGCTTGAGCATGGTGATCAAGAATGAAAGACATCTCCCTTAGGACTTCATCCTAATTGCCCACCCCCAAACTAATGATTTTGACAAAAGTCGTGAGGATCTGATGAAATCATTACGGAAAGATGTTCGCTCTTCCCTGCAACATGGAACTGACAGCATAGAGTCTCAAAAGTTAAACATGCAGAGTGTATCAAACATATTTTCAAAATAATTTTTGAGATTAATTGAAAAATAAATATGCTTTTTGGGGGCTTTGATTACTTGCTGGATTGAGAAAGAGGGTCTCATGAGATTTTCATGAAACTTTCTGCTTCTGACATTAAACATTTTTGAAAGTCAAAATGTTTTGGTGTCTTTTTGAATCTAAGACCTTCTGAAATTTTCACCTCATTCAGTGGGGCTATTCCTGAGGAACTCCATCTGACAGCTCATCAGTTAGCTCTCACAAGCTTCGTGTTGCTCCGCTCAGCATGTTTTTCTTTCAATCATAATCTGCTGAGAGGGTAGTGGAACCTTTTGTGTTTTTTTTTAATCATGGCAAGAGGAGAGAGCTTTTCCTGATAGAATAAGTGTCCTTTATTTAAGCTGAACATCCCATAGCAAATCAAACTGTCTTTTTCAAGGAAGTCCCCAGTTTGTCATTGTTAAGGAACCAATCTAAGGGCAATACTTTGTCTCCATGCGTGGAATGTTTCTGGACAGACTTATTAATACCACTCTTGGCCTCACTGTACATTATTACTACTGGAGTCTTAAAACAATTTTGTTTATGCTGTCTTTTGGACTGAAAGCTCTCTACCTCTGCATTTATATAGGCAGTTGGAAAATTTTATTTTCATTTTTGTACTCTGTCAACTTGTACTACACATATAGTGATAAGCTCTGCTTATCATGTATACAAAGAGCAATAATATATTGGACTGGAAGCAGTGGGAACACACAACACTTACACCATTATTGTGCCTTGTCAGTATGCAATACTAACTATATTCTAATGAGTGAAATCAGATTTTTGCAATATTTTGGCATGAAGCTTTCATACTCTCACAAGAATTATTGCACTGCATATTGTATAAACACTCTAGTTTCCATTCACAAACAGTAGAAATTAATTTAAGAGATTGTAAATTTGGTTTAGCTTATTACTGAAGAAAGAAAAAAAGCGTCCCAACAACTTCTTTACTGCAACTAGATAACTCTAACTTAATCTCAGTTTTTTAAAGCTAAGTACCTATTATACCGGGCTAAAGGAAAACCATTCTTTTTTTTACCTGGATTTACATTAATTAGCAGGCCATTTGGGTGACCACAAATTAGGAGTCCTGAAGCAAAGGACTCCTTTGCTAGCTAGAGCAAAGGAGCTCTAGCAAAGAAGGATTTGGATACATTGTGCACAGAATTAGAACACTAGAACATTAAAATTGATGTGATCAATACAAGATAATATACCATCTCTAGTACTTTTATCAGCAACATTGTAGCTTCTGCTTGAGCTTGTACATCTGTTAGAAGGATAAGTCACCACAGATAACAATCTTTCCATTAAGTCATTCCAATGTTTAATTTTATTCAATATTAGTTTTAATCTGAATTCATATTCTTTCATCTATTTGCCTTTGATTCATCTGTTTTATCTTAAATGAAAAATGCTGGGCCACCTTTCTAAGTTACCTGTATTAAATATTGTTCTGTGAAAATTTATCTATCTGGTGCCTGGAAGTAAATAAATAATTCTGTCTAACACAATCATACATATCTATGTGCAAACTTGGAGAGAAACAGGTGTCTGTGAATATCCACATGTAGAAATCCAGGCCACTTTTCAGCTGATGGATTAGATAAGACAGTCAATGACAAATGGAAATTTAGCCTGCTTGTTAAATGCCTACATATTTTCCCAAATACAAGTAAGTAACAGCACAAGACAGGTGACCACTCAGGACACTGGATGTAGAGGAGGTAGAGGATGGTTTTGAGCAGAAAGTCCACACAGTTAAAATAAATACAAAGAAATTAATTAGTGGTAAAACCTGGAGTTACCCTGTCAAAGTCAGAGTTTCTGTGCTTCACGAATGGAATGAGGATAAGCATCAAAACCAATCATAGGACATAGGCAGGATTCTGAAAACAGAAGTATTCCAGTTTGGCAAATGAAGCACTATTTCATGCAGCCGCGTTTAGCTCACTTTTGCCCTCTCTGGGTACATTGCTATTCCCTGCTCATTCAGTACACTGATTTTCTACCTTGGATCCTTCTGAGAAGTCTGATAAATTAAGACATATAGTTAGACATAAGGCGTTATTAGTATGTTTAAATTTATTTTAAAGGCAATGATTCCCACATGAAAAATTTAATGAGCTGCAAACTGAGGGGAAGGAAAAAAAGGAAAAATAATGCAAAAGTGCTCAAATCAGAGAGTATTCCCCAAATCATGCTCGGTGCAGTGAAATGGGCTTACAACATAACCAAACCTTTAATTAATACTTAAATCATGTTAAACCCTTAAAACCACAATCAGGTTTCATCAATACTTAACATGAGAAGTCAATGCATAATTTCATAGAAGTTCGTTTAATTGAGTTAGAGTGTTAGTTTCACCTAACTTCTGCCTGTAGACAAGATACTGTTCCTATTGAAAACCATCAGATATTGGCTGTTCACCATCTTTAGAAAATAAGGCCAGAGTTTTAGTTAAATTTACCTAATTTTACATTTCAAAGTGAAGTTACATTTATGTGAAACAAAAGTTTAGGCCATTCGGCACTGTTTCAAGCGTCTTTTTAATTAGTGTTATATTTTACTTTGAACAATTCCGTGCTTTTAAAGCTTGTGTTTTTACATATATTCTAATTCAGCACAAGTCCAACACAAATGACAAAACACTAAAATACTAGATGTTCCTCCAAACAAAGTAGTTGCTGCAGTTGCCTTAAAGTTATTATTGTATTCAATCATATTTATGAACATACAGTACAGTTATGAAATATAATACAAACAAGGAGGCAGTTAAGAACATAGCAAAATAGCTCATTACGTTAGCATGACAGTTTCATTACTGTCCTACACAAATTTCACATTCATAATAAGATATGTAGTAAATTTAAGTTATTTTGAGTCTAAAAAGCACAGCAGGCTAAAGTTCTGCATAGCTCTGCAATTTTTAATTTTTATGAATCATAATATCTTACTTGAAATTTGCATAAAAATAATGTTAAAAGGGAAGAAATAAATGTGGGACTCCAGAGCATCTAATTTAGGCATCCTCAGTGCCTACTTCTTAGGAAGAGAACTCAGAAGTACACAAAAATACTCAAAAATAATGTCTCTAGGGAGAGAAAGAGGAATTTTTGAAGGCCTATAAACAGAGATCTGGTCTGTTCAAATTTAGATACTAAAATTATGTAAACTGACTTCCATCCTAACCAGGAGACAAAATAACCAGAAGACATTAACATTATAGCCAGGCTGCTGACAATGACCTCTTTTAAATTATCACAGTGATTTTAGACAAACAGAAAAGTCATTTATTCACAGAGGTCAATTAATCCATTTAAAGACAAGATCATCCTTACCCAAATATCTGAAAATATATATCAGGTATTCTAGGTTTTTATGTGAGGCAGTTTCTAAAAGTCTTCAAAAAATGAATAATCTTTCCCCAAAATCATTCCAATGCTTAATTATCTGACTCCTAAGATGTGTTGTCTTATATACAACCTTATATCACTTAGCAAAAAGTAGGTCTATTATTTATTTTTTATTCATAATGTATAATATTCCTTGTCTTGAGACTGAGCAGCAAGTGCATGCTCCTGATTATAGAGATTACAGGTACTATGGTACCATCTTCTGATTATGGAGATTATCTGACAGGAAAGCAGCTTGTGTCTTTTCAGCCAAGATTTGGAGGGCAGCTGATATCTGATATCTCCTTGACAAGCCATGGCATCACTACATGAGCAGGAAAGAAGTTCCCAAAACACCGGCTTAGAGCTCCCAGTTTACTTGAGATTTCTGCTCCAAGCCATGCATAAAACCATAGCTGGATTTCAGTCTTCGAACCTGAGTATCTGAAAGAACTGGTATTTCTTTTTGTCATTATTTTCAGAGTTAAATCCATGGCTCTGGCCACATGGCCAGTGGATTCAAGACAGTAACACCACATTTATGCCAGTAAACTGATCGGGGCACAAATATTTCCTACTCCTCTATCATCTACCCTGTTAAATCTTAGATTTAACCCCGGTGTAGTTTTGGTCCTGGCCATGTACGCCTCTCCCTGCAGGATCCTCCAGGGTGTTTCAGTGGTTAGTCTGGAGAAAAGCCTCGTGGAGGCTCAGGAAGTTGCAATGGGGATACTGCTCTGGAGCACCGGCATGGGGGTGAGCAGCAGGTTCATTTTTTCAGTTCCTTTGAGTTTTTCTTTTCTGTTTTTTCGTTGTATGGTAGTTTTGGGGGAGTGGGTGGTAAGGGTATTTTATAAGCCTAACCTAGATGACAATGCACTGGACTAGAGCTTCTTGGAACTGAGATCGTTTTCCTTTTCAGCTTCATTTTTTTGCATGATGCTGATTTTAGCAGTAGCCAATTTATTGGCTACTCTTCCTGTACTGTAGGCCTTTACAGCATAAAATGGAGTGATACTTCTTTATTTAACATGTGAATAACAAGATCCATATGCATTCCTAGCTGAAAGGAAGAAACCTATTAGTATCCAGATGCATAATGAGATAGGATATTTTTCAAAGTTCAAATCTATCAAAAAGTTTTAAGGATGGGATTTGATTCTCTTTTGCAGAGCCATTCAGTAGATGTAGCTTGTATTAAAAATAAAGTCTGATGGTAGAAAAAGATTTTTCCACCTAAAACTATGTTCTAAAATGGAAAAGTTTCTAAAAGAGAACTTTTCAAACAAGCATCTTCAGGGAGAAAACTTGCTCTCATTACACTATAATATCCCTTGTGATTTCTGAGTATGAAACCAATGGGACTGTCTGCAGATTTAGCCTTCCTTTTTAAGATTGATTTTCAACATTTTTTTCCTTCTTGTTTTATCGAGGGAATTATTTGGAGCTGCATATCACTTGCAGCACAGGATTCATTTGCCTGAGAATTTTAGGAATAAAAACCCCCCAAGATATAAAATTATGCGAGCTTTTCACAACACTAGTGAACTGAAACTGAACATTAAACATCTGACTATGCTGTAATCACTGTTATGACTCCTGCACAACATAACGTAGCCATCCTGAGCTAGTTTTAAGCTAACTGAATAGGGAGCCAGCAGTCATTTCTCATGTTTAAGATCTACCTCTGAGAATTCTCTCAGACATTCACAGCACATCCAGAGATCAGTATTAGACTGCTGCTAGCACCAACATCACCTACTTTAAAGTTGAGAATGTCTGTAACTGAAGTCAGCTCTATTCCCAGTTTTCCACAGCAATGCTAATTATTTTCTGGTACTTTGGGGATCTGGAGGACAAAGAATAGTTGCTTATTAAAAACCCGACACTTCTGAACAAAAATGAAAGAAGTAACTAATCAGTTGCCCATGGTAATGAATATCCAATCATGTACACCCATCACTTCCTACTTTATTCTATTTTCCCTTAAACTGAAACACAATACTGTTCTTTAGAGATCTAAAAAGCAGGTTTCTATTAGTGGTTCATTATAAACCATACACTCATTATGTCTAAATGCAGAAGACTCCTGAAAATGTCTGCAGGTTCAAACACACCTACAGCAGAGCTACTTTGACTGCAGGGAACTCAGTATACACCAGGGATGAATTTGGTCCTGGGGGCTTAGAGCTTGAAGAAAAATCTAAAGGAACCAAGGGAAATCAAGAATATTCAATGAATTCCTGATGCATGCATACTCTTTTATTGGATTGTTTCCTCCAGGGTTTATTATGGATGCATAATGTTTTGTTCAAAAAAGGTGCGCAAAAATTTTTTAGGAAAAAAAAAAAAAAGGCAGTCATACCATGAAGGATTATAAAATTATCATATATATTAATTCGCTGTCAAGTCAAAGATTTCTGCCAAGTTTATGAGATGGTTAAGTAGTAGTTCTGTCTACATATAGTGAATTTGAAATATTTTAGGCTTCAGTGATTATGAGTGTCTCAGCTGCAAGATGTTCTGCCACATTCATATACATCTCACATCTCTCAGGCTTTTATTCTTCAGGGTTGTTATGAAATAACAGCAACCCACCAAAAAGGCCTACTGGTGGCAGCCAAAAATCTGTTCCTGACAGTTGCTATGACCAACTAATCAATCTCAAATTATGGTCAGACACTTTCTTACCAGCTATACAAAATGCAAAAACAATGCCCAACAGACAACAGAGAAAATTACCTAGGTGAAGCCCTTTCATAAGAATGTATTACAAAGAACTGTTTTTAAATCTTGGTTTTCTGCTCCAAACAAATGTTCAGCTCTTCTGCACAGACACTTCAAGAGCTACGTAAGGAAATCATACAAAAAGAAGGCAAATATCTGACTTTCTGGCTTACTGCGCTAATTTCAAAATGCCAGCTATGAATTCTAGTTGTCACTAACATGGACATCATCAGCAATGAATCCTTTGCTAAGAACACTGCAAGCACCAGATGTTATTCTTTATAACAGTGGTCACTATAACTAAGTGCAGCTTGCTGTGACCCTTTCTAATTCTGCTCACTGATAGCAGGTTGGCTTTCAGTTACAGCCACAATAGTGCTTTCATGTCATTGATCCAATATCATATTCAATCAAACAGATCCTACTGCTTTGGTGGCCTTTTGGGTGTATTCTTTCCATAGTGAAATTACTTATGATAACGTGGCCAGGTTTTCATCTATGAGCATTAACAGATGCCAAAATATGAATAAATTAATTACAAATTGCTTTCAAATCATCAGCAAAGATAAAAATTCAAGTAAGCTAGACTACTGGTCTTACTTTGGCCACAGTGTCCACTTCAATGTAGTATGTAATATTTATTATAGGATCACTTTACTATACTAAATAGACCCTCATGTTTGTTCAGCACCCCATCTCTCTTTCTTCATCACCCATTTCACCTGGCTCACAGTCTTTTCCCTGGTAGCTCGTTCTCAGCTGCAAACTACTTGCACCTCCTCTCCAAATGCCTCCTTGGTCCTAGCACCTTTGTGCTTTTATCACTTCTCAGCTCTTAGCCCCTTTCTGTGCCCAACAGTACAAGTGAGTAGGTCTAAGTCATCTTAAGAGATCTAAGTTTAAGTAATTTGGGCAAACATGACAATTTTTAAAGCCATAAGTCAAATTTCTGAATTAAACACACACACACACACCTCTCATTTATCAAGTTCCTGTTGCTGGAGGGCTCTAGAGTTTTCAAAAGGAGTGATCAACATATTTTCTACCAAGACTTTTTTTTTTCTTTTTTTTTTTGTCTTCTCTCAGAAAGACATGAACTCATTTGAGTGAAATTGTCTATAAATAACCAAACGTAACAACAAAACTGAGGCAGATATCCAACATGACAAGTTTCAGTCAAGATAATTAGCTTCTGAAGCAACTGAAAGGGTTTTATTTTAGAAAGTGTCAGGAAGGCAATGGTACTCACCAGGTGCTAATGCAGCAAGGGGGCTGCACCCACAAGTGTTGAGAGCGCTGGCTGGTGCCATTGCAAAGCCATTCACAGTTATCTCTGAAGGGTCACTGCAATCAGGAGGTTCCTGGAGACTGAAAGAGAACAAACATTAACCATACCCTCAAGAAGCACAAGAAGGAGGTTCTCTTTGGTTAGCTTCACCTCAGTCCCTGGGTAGGAGATGCAGTAACTAATCTTGGCTACCATGTCCAGACATGTGAAGAACATGCCGGCAATTGGGAGTAATTAGCATGAATTACAAAAGAGAAATCAACTTGAGAGTCTTATTCAATGAGATGACTTGCTTGGTAGACAAAGGGAGAGAAGTTGTTTATCTCAACTTTAGAAAAGTTTTTGACACTATCCCCCAAAATATCCTTATAGACAAGCTGGTGAAGTATGAGCTAAATTAGTGGTCCATGAGGTGGACTGAGATCTGGTTGAACTACTGGTCGGACTACTGTTCTCAAAGCTTTATGACTACGCATGAAGTCCACACTCAGTGGTTTTTGGCCAGTCTGGAGATACGGCATAAAGTTATTCCATGTGTACAGAGGGGAAGATGGCAGGACTGGTATGAGGACATTCTCACTAGCACTACATGGTCTAGAGACTTTAAGATCTCTAAAAGATAAGATCTTCAAAACAGTAAGAAATTTGAACCTACATTGTTCTTTTTTTTCATTTTTTTTCTTCTTCTGTACTTATGTGCTTTCAGTGGTAGAAAGCAAAAAGAAATAAATGTCTGTAATAAAACAGAATTATTGTTGTGTCAGAAACTCATAAGCCTTGTTCATTTTTCTATAGATTTCTATAAGACGAAGTTGGGATGCAGACAACTGAGGAAGCTGAACCAATCTCTGACAGCACCAGTCTTTTTTTTTACTGACTATAGAAGGCATGAAGACTTCTATGAATTGTGTGGATTTCAAGAGAGCCAACCCTAGTGTTAATTGAAAGGGTTCTAGGATTGAAGGTGCATCCCTAATCAGTCCTATAATAAACCACAGGAAAGTATTACATTGCTTGAAGCAGCAGCAGAATACCAGCGATACCTCCCTATCTGAGGCACAGGTATGGTTGACAAGCAGTGCTTGGCAAAGCTAAAACAGAAAAGCCCTGGAAAGATTTCAAAATCTTAAGAATTACAGGGAGCTGAACAAAATATCTCTGATTAATAAATCCACAATTTTATACTTACACACACAAAAGTTGCAGGAGCTTTTACTAGACAATTTCAATATATTTGTAACATTGTAGTAGAAATAACAGGATTTTTTTAGCTGAAAATAAAACTTTTCTAACAAACAGAAGTGAGACATAAGAACTGAGGAGCTAAAACTTGGCAAATGTAGAAGAAACAGAATCACAAAGCATATACCTTAGCAAAATTTTCTATATAAATGCTATCAATATAGTAAATTAATCATATTATACAAAGACATTTTCCATTGATATCATTAGGAGAAAAAAAAGAAGAGAGAGAGAGAGATTAGGTTACATAATTTAACTTACTTTTCTTGCAAAGAATTTTTCTCCTGAGCTGGAATTCGGTATGTTTCACACAAGTTAATATAATACCTATAAATATATTTGAAACCAACAGGAATTTTAACCTATTCTATTCTGTATTTGCTACACAACACCTTTAAGTAGAGATTCTTCTTTGATATTATTATTTCATAGTCTTCAGAGAATAAAACTTTTGTAACGTCTCCTATTTGCACCCCAGTAGTATTCCAATTAAACATAACGGTTTAATTAAATAAAAGGAGGCAGCACTGCAAAAACTTAGTTGTCAATATGAGATTTGATTGCACAGATTATTGGTTAATCTGCATAGTACAAAATAGATATGAAAACAGTTTATTCATGTGACAGTGCTTCATTAGTTATTGGAGATAAGCACTCTAAATTCTGAAGAGAAGCCTATGTGCAAACTGTCAGTAGCATCAACCCATTCCCCTCCTTTTCATTGTTAGCATATGCTTATTCTTGCATTTGTGAATAAAAATTATTCACCGATCTAGTAAATGAGGGGCTAACCCTTTCTTAGTTCTATAACATATCTTGATAATTATATTATATAGAACTGCATCAAAAATGGATTTGGTACTTTTAGTGACATTGAAAATATATGCACATGTTGCTATAGGTGTGTATAAAAGCAGAAAAGAAAGACTTCAAAAATACATTTTTTTTTATGAAGTTAAAAAGTGAATATTATAGTATTTGTTCTTTAAAGTGTTTAGAAAGATAAAGCATAACACGAATAAGAGCTTGAAGGGATTTGAATCATATCTAACAGAGAAAGCTCCTGCAGGAAAGACAAACTGAAAACAGTTGCAAATTAAAGATTAATAGTTTGCTTCTTAAATTTATGTGAATTTTTACAGGGCTTAAATTTTCTTGAAAGTTATGTGGTCTGGTGCTATCCTCATAGAGAAGAGGCAGGAAGAGAACTGTCGGAAAATAAATGGACTTTTGTATGATAAGAGACATAAATTTTGATGCCCATCTCAGAGAATCAATACAGATGCCACTTTGAAAACAGCAGCAGTTCAGGTGCATACAGGAAATAAAAGTAATAAGAATGTCCCTCAGTTATGTACGCTGAGCCGTTACACCCTGATCTCTGCATTCTTCCACTGAGTGCCTGAAACTTAAAGCTTTGCTACCTTTGCCTAACCTAATAACTTTCAGACTCCTCTAGGAAGAATATGATTTCTAATGAAACAATTAGAAAGAACAATGAATAAATTATTGAGTTAATCTCCCTTGATAGTTCATGTGCTGAAAAAGCTAATTCTTAATTTCTGTTTGTACACACAAAAAATACATTTTTCTTTTCATTAAAACTAAAATAGCAGGTATGACGTGTTTTTTTTCTTTTTTTTTAATTAATATTGATAGCAAGGAATGAGATTTTAAAAGCTTTTAATGCTGTATATTCTATCCAAGGTACAAGTAAAACATTCCCCCAGGACTGAGATGTAATGCTAACTTACACGTGATTGTTAATGATTAAGGTTTTGTTTTCTCTGATATATTAAAAAAGAAAGAAAGAAATAACAGCACTAACAAAACTGCTCAGGGCTGATTAAATTTTTCTTTGTTCAGGAAATCTATTGAATGTCAACAAGAGTTATAAATATCCAGCAGCAAGTGTGAAAGCAGAAAAGGAAAAATCTTAGTTTTCAAGTGATCTAACAAATGTAGTAGAAGAAACAGTGGATTTTTTATTGTTATGTAATTGTAATTGTTTATTGTGGTGGATGTTTCTTGTGTTCATGTATTAGGCCATGTTATTTGATAGCCCCTAATCTCTTCATAAGAGAATTTAAGCACACAAATTACACTGAAACTTTTGTATAAATCCACATTAAAATTGAAGGCATTAAAAGATACCCCAGAAAAGTGTGATCTGAAACAATTATGAGTAAGGAACTATTTGCATTAATTCAATTAGCTCTTAGTAGGTTTTAATCCATCTAAGTATGTTTGTTATTCTTGCTTTCTGGGTTAGAAGTAACATTCACAGTTCCCAAAGCTCTTCTCTGTAAAGGAATTCTTCACAGTACACAGAAAAAAAGTGATGTAGACTCCATAGCTTCTGTAAGAAAAAAAATCAATAAAACTATGTTTTTATGCATTAGAGGACTCATGAGATCTGTGATACAATATACCATCAAAAGTAGTAAAGATGGTTCATTTGAAGCTTCAAAAATACAATGCAAGGACTTAAAACTGGAAATTTGAAAGAGTATTCTCTCCTTAATTTGCTGTCACTAGAAATTGTTAATAGAAACCCTTGTATAATGCTGATTTTTTTCTGGTATTAAATTGTCTCACATGTAAATATGGTAGAAAGTTACAATTAATGTTTGAATGTAAATGTCATGATGGAATGAAATGGAGCAGTGAGATCAATGCATTTTCCTCATCATTTCTTATATTCTTTTCCTAAGCACCAGTTGCTGGCAACATCTTGAGACAGGATAGTCAGCTTGATGGACCTGTTGTCTGACAGAATATGGCAATTCTTATGTTCATATGGTCTTATAACAGCACTTTGCTCTTTGTGAGCACTTAAGCTTTAAAGTGCAGAAGCAAAGACAGGGAGAAGCTGATTGAAGGTGTGAAGCACAGCTCGTGATGGGAATGCATCAAACAAGCAGAACATGTATCCCTCAGGCAAATGCATGGCCCGTGGCAGCAAAAAGAAAGGACTGCACCACAACACACCGTGAAGAGGCACATGGGAGGCTCCTGGTCCAGCTCTGTCCTTTGAGACACCTACCTGAAAACGTGGTGTGTGGCAGGGACACAACATGCTCCTCTTTCTGGAAGCGGTACCACTGAGGACAACTTGAACATCGTGAGATCCACAGTTCTTGGTTTCCAAATGCTACAGTTTTTTTTCATGCACCTTCCCATTTTTACCTACGCAAATGGGCAGGTATGAATTAACTCCATTCTGCCCAGTTACACGCAAGTGCCTCCTTTTGCTCTTGTGCTGCTGCACATACTGTTACACCCAATCTCAGTGCCTGTGTAGGATGACACTTCTGGACAAGATGTTACTGGGGAGGTGATATTTCAGAACATGCTATTCACTTTCTTTAGGCAGTAGTCTGGGAGACAGAATGTAAAATCCATATATAAAGGAATGTACTTGCTTGTCAGTTTAGCAAGCTCCCTATAATAACTCATTCTGAATTTACAAGGATTTGTGGTAAATAAAATCAGAACATAAAACACAAGAAAAATATACTGGAAAGTACTAGACCAAAAGCTATGTAAATCCATGTAACTATGTTAAATAAATAGAAGTGAAAAAAATCAATACAATTTTACTAACAATGTGGGAGGAGATAAAAACTACATCTAAACTAGAGCATATGTGGATATGGATCATACATGCCTACAATAAAAGGCTAAAGTTAATGTTGCTAAAAATTTACGTCTAAACCCAAAAGGATTCAAACACTGAAACAGCCCTCAAAAATTTTTCTGACCATATAAAAACAGGTATGCTTTTTAGTAAAATACTCAGTACTAGCTAAATTTCAGTTTCCTCAAGACAGAGGAAATGCACACTAACTGCTTTTTATTTAACCACCAAGTTACTGACTGTTCTGGATGTGGTCCCCTGAACAGAAGGCTCTAGAAGAAGTACTTAACCAGGGCCATGTTGCTTTGAACACTGCCAAGACTTAAGCATGTGCAGGAGCAGGGCTCTATTTCCGATCAAAGATATAGCAGATACAGCTGGAAACCACATATAAAATCTTAGTACCTACACGGCTAGGTTAAGTGTAGACATTTCAATCCCAAATCTTTGCTAGATTTTGCATTCCTCATTTCCACCCCATTAACCCTCTCCTGAAACACGCTGCGTGTTCTGCAGCAGTGTGACTGCAGCGGAAGGGATTAGGCCTTCCAGAGGAACAGCTTTCCGGCAGGATGCTCCACACCTCGCACTTGAGGAAGACCAGCAGACAGAAACTTAAACAGGGCATCTTCAGAATACCTACTAGTTCATACTTTCCTATCCATAATGAAGACGTCCTAATAAATTACCCATATTGAAAATGAGGATTTCACAAAACAAAGCATTCAGAATTCCATGTCTATGGCAAAATGAATCCTTTAGGATTCATTTCATAATGACAATATAAAATATTTCCAAGAATCTTTAGAAGCATATTTTAAATTATTCCCTTAAGTCTGCTCAGCTCTCCTGTATGATGAACGTGGGAGTTTGAGTGAGAGTAGCTTATATGCCAAGGAGCAGGGTGAAAAAAGAATGACAAAGGACAAATTTAATAATAGGATAGAGGGGGTTAGCTAACTTATGCATTCTTACAGTTTCTTTTCTTTATGTGTGTATAGTAGGCCCACTTTTGCTCTCTTACCCAAAAAGGCATTATTGGGACTAAGGGACCCTATTAGGTATAACTCATACTGCCTTTTGTGTCTACTCTGATGGCTGCATCTCTTCAACTGCTGCTCAACCAAAGCAGTCTACCTGATCACCAGAGATTTTAAGGGGTTTGTCACCTTGATTCCACAGCTGGATAATTTCAAGACTACAGTTAAAACACCATTAACTAGGTTATTATGGCTGTCTGCTGATGCAGACACAGCTCTGTGTTTCTCTAATTACCTTAATTTTGCAATAAAATATTTCCATACTTTATATTGTTTTTAAAGATTGTTCATCTTCATCAAATACTGGTATCCTTAGAATGAGTTCAAATTAGAATGAAATGCAGATTTTCACAGACTGTCATAGTTCTTCAGAAAGCGCTTAGAAAAGGACAACTGTAACTCTTTAAAATCAGAAACAAACAATTGATTCAGCAAGTGAACTCAAAAGTTTTTTATGAGCATCACTTGATCAGTTACTGCACATCTGTCCCAAAGCACCAAGGCTGCAGATCAGGGCAGCCATTATTTATGGAATGATCACATCTTCTGAAAATTAATACTCTAAGGGTATGTATCACATGAGGATAATAAACCAGCATGACATTAGTAAACAATGTGACATCTGAGGGACATATTAGTCAGCTCAGACTACAACTTCTTTGACTGCTGTCCAACAGGGATAACACAGAGACCTTTTCATACCACTGAGCACTAATTAGCTGATACAATATTCTTTGTGCTACCGGTTATAAATATTAATATCCTTCTATGTTTTATTCATTTTTCTAAGTAGCAGTTTTAGGATTCTTCTCATTTTGTATGGTGATATTTCACACTTAAAAATGTTAAATCAAGTTAAAAAGTCAAGGTGAAATAGTCTCTATATTCGTTAGAAAGGTAAAACAGAGTCACGCTGCTGAACTGATGTGTGCCTCCATCTTTTGACAGATAAAATTCCAACTATGTAACTGTAATGCTCTCCTTGCAGCCTTTTTTTTTTCTCACATAAAGATCAGGTCACCTTTTTTGATCTCTTAATGCAATTATCCTATTGTCTTGATTTTTGCAATTTTGTCCCAATTTTAGATGCCCTTCACTTCAGGTATAGCAATTATGTTTATCTTTCCTTATGGTGAAGTATCACTTGTAGTGCCTGGTCTTTCAGTTTAAGTTCAGAAACCAAGCAGCTAACTCTCCATTGCTTTTCCTAATATAACCTTTCCTATACAAATAGTATTGTATCTGACATCTGCTTTGCACTCACAGGGCTGAATTCTCCTAACCCAACATCAAGAGGTTAGTCATCTCCAAGTCTTGCTACGTCAGCCTGCCTACACAGGCATAATGTCCTTGTCAATGACAAGTCTTTGACCTGTCTTAAAAAGCCTCCTTTGGGCAGGAGAAGTCATCCACTACAGAATCTATTCTCTTCATTGACCGTAAAGAAAGTGTCAGAAAACCAACTGAACTTTAAACCTATAGCTTAGATGTTTAAGATAGGAGAAATGGATTTCATTCAGTTTGTCCAAACGTGCATTTCTGTGAAAGAAAGTGGCACTGGAGAATTGAGATTTAATTTCTATTTCAGCTGTGCTCATGATTCACAGGTGTCCTTGAGCAAATCAATGCCCCTTTCTTCGCCAGGAAGTCTTTTCTGTAGAAGTTAAACCAGTGTACTCATCTGTGGAGAGGCAAGGGAACCTCAGCATGAAAATCAGCAGCTCCCTCTATAGGAGTATTTAACTGTGGAAGAGCAAAAGACCTGCAACATTAACAAAAATGAGGGATGTGTCTCCGTAAATAGGACAATAAAACATTTGGGAAATAGGAAAATGTTACTTTATCATGAAGAATAGGCCTGTAGATTTCAGAGTAGGCTGTTCTTTGTAAAAACCTCATGAAGGGATATTAGCTGCTATACAGCTGGTTATGTCCAATGATTCAAGAACAGGCCAGAAGCACATTTCAAAGCTGAAGTAAGCCTAGGTCAAGAAGGAAAAGTTTGGTGTTATAGAGTCTTTACTTTCTATAGAATCTTGGTGTTTTTGAAGTCTTTCCTGCAAACTATTTCTAGACAAAATAACATCAAGCAAAGCTGAGAAAGTGCGAAGCAAAGTGTGCAGAATGAACCACAAAATCTGAGAATCCATAACGAACTATCAAACATACAGCTAAATGCAGTCTCGGAAGTGCTGGATACAAAGGTATCCCTGACCAACCCAAAGTCTTTTGAACTTATTAAGTGCTTAATTACAAAGGAAACTGCCATATGTTGGCCTTGTTTGCTTGATGGTGCTGACCAAGGATACAAAAGTCCTGTTACACTATCGACTCCTGAACTATTTATTGGACATTCTCTCGTGGGTAATGATTTGGGAGTGCTCAGATGCAGGTGATGCTGATGCTGATGAAACCAGGTGATGCCAGTGGTTTTTCTTGAAGATGCTCAAAGCCAGACCCATTATTCTTCTACTATAAGAAGATTATTTAGGACCATCTGTAGCTCAGGAGAATTCTTTCCAAGTTCTGCTCATAATAAGCAATCTGCTACTCCATTCAGGCAGGTAAGTTCCACAAAATCTTTCCAGTTTCTGTGAAAGTAGTAGTTAAAAAGAGTGGCTTCATATTTTTATCGACTCTATTATATGGGCATCAGGAACTAAATTACATCTAGCAATAAATCCTGAGGAGAAACTTCTCTGGTTGTCTTCAGCAGCACTTTAGTTAAATGTTTAATGCAGAATACAGTCTTCAACTTTAAAATTGCATAAACAATAAGCAAGAGAAGAAGATATGACAGAAAGTCAGTATTTAAATTTGTGTGCTGAAGTAAGGAAGGAAAGGTAGGGAGAACTGTGAACAGCTGCTCATAATATCAAATTCAGACTACAATGTAATTCTCCTACTCACATACTGACTAATCTTGCAGAAGTCAATGGCATTACTCACATGATTACTCACCTCTATATGACTAAGGCTATGCAAATCCATCCCTGATGGTGAGGAGCAATGGTATAATGCTTCCTGTGGCTCTTACTTCTTTGGTGAAATGTCACACCCTTTTCCAGGGGAAATATGACCCTTGTCAACAAAATATTAGAAACTGATGCCCGGAGAAGCATCAAGAGGCAGAGGGAGGGCATCCAGGCACTTCCTTCAAGGCACTTGACAGACTGACCCTGAGTGGGACAGTCCACTCATTCTGGCACATGGCTGGTGCCACCCCATCCCCATCTCCCTTGACTCCTTCCAGCCTTCCTGGGCTCAGTGTTGCTGCAGGGGGTCACTCAACCTGCTTGTGATATCTGCACTGAAGTAACTGCCGCACTGCCCCCCAGCTAGGGAGCACTGCTAAATGTCAAGAAGGAGTTAAGGGGCTGCTTAAATGACATCAAGGAAGAGGCAGAAATACCAGTTTGTTATAAGCCCAGAACAGTTCTCAGACCCCCAAATGTCACTTAAAAATAGTTTTCAAGACTGTAAATATAAAAGAAATCTTTATCTAAAAACATTGTTTACATTCCTGCAGTCTTAAAGGCTTTACTTGTGCATTAAATGCTAAAGTACTCAGTCTCATATTATGGACAAGAAAAATAAGACAGTATGTTTAATTATCTCATTTTAGGTAAGATTTATCAAGAACAACTGGAAACATAGTAGCTTTATTCCATAGAGACAAGTGCACTTCTGAGATGCAAAGTCAACCTCAAAGAGAAGGAAACTGTTTATGCTGCTTTTGTTTGCTAGATTCCCTGAGAAGCATAAATTGGCATGAGGAAAAGACATTGCTCTGATCGTTTTAATTAAAGCTTGTAATGCATCAGTGGCTACCTAAAAACAAGCATCACTCTCATCAGCTGTTCTCCCACTCCTCTCTCCCTCAAATATACACAGCATATGGAGCAGACAGAATTTAAGACCTAATGATACACCTCCATCAGTTATTAGTATTTCAGCATTTCATTTTTTTTATATAGGCCTGAGCAGATCCAGGAACCAGGTGGTGTTGGCAACAAAAAAGGGTTAGGTTCAATCTGTCTGGGAGTCCCTTCAAAAATAAATAAAATGATGGCATTAGCTCTTTCCCATAGCCAAGCCTTTTATTCCTATCTCCTGGCAATTGAAATAAAATTTCCTTGAAAAACTGACTAATCAAATTTGTATACAGTAACTCCTGTTTGGCAAAACCTTTGATAAAGACCAGACATAGCTAGTTGTAGTGGAAACTGGTGCCATGATCACAAGCAATCATGGTTAATGCCATGAGCAGTGGCAGAAGTGCAGGCTTTGCACCAGACAACACACATGCTGAGAAGTATTTCTCTTTACTTTCTGCCTCTATGTTCCTTCCTGACTGCCATTCACATACTGCAGGATGCCCCAGCTTCTGTATACAAGTTTACAGAAGTCAGTCTCTAATACCGGCATTTATATTGTCTATTAAGAATGCAGCCACATGTGCACTATCCTCTTTCCCATCAGGATTTACCCAGTAGATGGTCTAGCTGGGTCGCTTCAGGCTGGAAACTAGGAACCAAACAGCTGGAAACTTATTTACAGGAATAGTCTTGTTAGCACGAAGGAAAACAATAGGAATTCTGCTTCCTTGATCTCAATCCTGAGAAATCTGCACAGACTAAAGAAAAATACCAAACTAGTGCTGAGGAAGCTTGTGGAAACAGAACTGGGCAACAGACATCTTGTTACTTCTACAAGTACTGCTGTTCCTGCCAATGTAATAAAGCCCATTCTCCCTCGGGTCATGACTGGTACAATAAACAAGGCCAGCACATCTTACACGGGAGCTTAAACTTGGAATAACCTGAATATTCATGTGTATCCTTCTGCCTTGCCCTGCTGCCCTTTCCCTTATAGATTAGCTGTCAGAAATATTCTGATGAGTTGTAGAGCAAAATAAAATATACATTAATGAAGTGAACAAATAGGAGAGGCAGAAGAAAGTGTCTTTCCCAAAAGGCAAAACATATGTGTTCAAGGGATTAAAGCCAATGCTTTCAAGCAAATTTTGCAATAAATCTTCAGTAAGTGTTATGTAGTTAACATTTTGGGAACATACATGTGGCTTAAGTGCAAATATCCAGAGATAAGCTTTACCTAACAGTTGTCTTTCTGCCTTCATTACTGCATTATACATATAGTATATTACATATGATAAATGTATATAATATAGTATAATATATACTTATGTGTAAGAGTATATTATAGCTATAATATACTAGTATCATGTATAGTAGGTGAATGTCAGTACATTCAATTGAAATGTAGTGATCAGATTATGCAAACAAAAATGTAAACATAATGCAGGTAAATCTAATGGTATCCACTAATTTATAAAAGCTTTAACTGTGATCACTGATAGTGATATTTCAGTATCTCTTCAGGCTCAATAAAAATAAAGAGCTCAGCAGAACACTATATCTGTATCGAAGGTGTTGGTCCTTTTTTTTTTTTTGCTTTCTAAGGAATAATCTAATGATCACGGGAAATGAGATGATGAAGGTCATGTGGGGGTTGCAACAGCCCCAAGGGGGATATGTATCATAATTCATGTGCAAAAGGATATAGAAAAGGTTGCACAGTTAATGTCAGCAGTTGACTACACCACAACATTCTGTTAATTATATGTAATTTCATGTAAATTAGTAATGGGAAGAGCCCGTATCTAACTTCTCTCTTCATCAATTCAGACTGTTCCCACTGTGTATTTGTTTTTGTTTGATTCAGTCTTATTTTAGAGGAATTTGATCTTCAGCTACTTCTCTTAGAAAGCATTTTCATATATTAAGAAATCTTGTTTTAAGAATCTTTTTTCTCCATACATTATGATGCATATTAACTTTTCTTCATTTGATTTTCCTCCTTGTGCAGCAAGATCTAAGCGGAATCCTCCATTCCTTTTCCCTTGCAGAATGCCAGAAGGGCTGGTCACATTGGCCTGAGGTGGGCAGGGGGGCACAGTGTAAAATCAAAGCTAAAGATCTCCAGGTGCCAAAGAAAAAAAAAAAAAATAAAAAGCTAAAAGATAAGAAAAAGGAAAAAATCCAAGAGGGTTCTGTCCATAGGGACAAAGCAGAGAAGAGCTACAGCACCAATCATTGCATAACCTCGTTGTTCGTGCGCCCTCGCCGTGTGGGTGAGGCCCATGAGCTGCTCGCTGCAGTGCGGATTACGGTGTGAGAGGCACCAAACACGGCAGCTGTCGTGGCTAATGCCGCCAGCAAACGACTGTTGGAAAACAGACACCGTGCACAGCGGAATCCTCAGCTCCCAACCCTGCTCATCTTGGTGCGTCTTTTCAGCACTCCACGCGATGCTTTCTATTCTTCCACGCTTGATCATTTCACTAAATCCCAGGATTCAACTGTGGCCAACCTTCCTGTGTTTCAATAGGTCTTATTTATGTTTTCTTCCAAAAAAAAAAAAGTACTGTAAGGTTGGTTTATTTGCAAGGCGATGTTTAACAAAACAGTATGAGATGTATCTGATTAAAAACCCAGCCAACAATAAAGTGATTATCTTTCAGCACAGTGTGTGGTGCCATATGGTGACTGAGCAAGTGGGAAGAGCTGATGTTTAATATGCAGCTCCAGTGATTTACGGTTACTGACTTCCTGTAGAAAATGACTGCTTCTTTCATAAAAACCTAATTAGTTTCAAAAGTACACGTTTGCAGAGAAAATATATGTTGATAAAGTTGCCAATGCATTTTCCAAATATATTAATGATCTATAAACAGATCCAGTGGCAGGTGCATTCTGAGCCAGCTGTCTCCATCCATCCCACTGACCCTGATCAGAAGAGTCTTGAAATAACCGTGAGCAGCTGCTTTTATTTTTTATATTTATTACAGAGACTTTGTCAAGAAAGCATTCTTATTTCTCCTAAATTCTGATTCTGCTTTCTCCCTACAACAGTATAAAAATACAAGGTAGCAACCTACAAAACATACAAAGGACTATTAAAGCAGAAATGCTTTTTTTTTTATCGAAAGGTTCATTTCTGCACAGAGCTACAGTATTTCTCCTTATTAATCTGTACAAAAGAATTCCTCTTTTACTTAGTACAAATCAAAAATAAAGTCACAGCATTTTGTGTTAACAGGCATAATGGGAAGGTAGATGCCTTAAGCACCAAATCTAGAGCATATTAAAACCTTCTGGAGCCTTTCCACTCACTCAAATCCTTAATTCCATAAATGGTAAATTGACTTGTATCTTGAGCATAAGATACAAGATAATTTCTAATATGTATATATAATTCAAGCCTGCAGGATATCACAGTAGGCATTCCCTTTATTTCTATATTTCCTACTTCAACCCTTTTATATATATGTTTAATCCCTCCTTTGTATCTTTTGAATTCAATATCTTATAAATGAATTCACTTCAGTCAGCTTCATGCTAAAGGACAGCTGAATCCCACAGAGCCCCGTAGTGGCTAAAACAACATGTATTTCTTTTCCCCCTGAAGCTGACAGCCCAACTGTCCTGTCTCCATCCTCCTCCCCATTCTCTATAGTCTCTTTTCTTCTTTTTCCTCACAACTCCCTTTTACCCTCTAATTCTGTTTTTCCCCCCATTTTATTTAGTTCAGAGGCTTATCATCTTGCTATAATAAATCTATTCATCCATTCTTCCATTTGCTTTTGTTCTCCATCCCTAACTTTTTTTCAGAAAAAAAAAAAAAACGGTGATCACCAACAGTAATCAAATCTTTTTTTTTTTTTTTTTTTTTTTCCAGATTATATACACAGTTCTTCCCTGTGTGTTGTGCATACGTCAGTTTGGTCATGTTTCTTGACTTGTCTGCTTTGTATTTACCTGCAGACTTGTTGGCATGGGATTATGCTAAAGTGTCAAGAATATATACATATCTTTCTTCATCATGACAATAGAAGTTGAAGGTTCTGTATTGCTTAAACAACAGTGTTAATTAGAAGTAGCTTTACTGAAAATAGCAGTTACATTCAAATTTACATTTGAATTTAATTCAAATTTAAACCCACGTGGACAGAATAATGTAGACCAGTATACTATAAGTGCTGTTTCAACACCACAATAAATCATGCAGTTTCTCAAATGAGGAATATATCCTTTCTAGGAAAGTGACCTTTCTATTAGCTAAAAAAAAATAGAGATACGGGAATTATTTTCTCTCTTCTGCATACATGCAAATACTTAAGAGAAACCGTAAAAGGAACATGCATTAAAAGGACATCATGCAGGATATACACTTATTTCTTTAGGAAAACATAACTAAGTATGTTTAAAAATATATATAAAAAAATTCTTAGGAATTTATTGCTAAAAATAGTATTCTACTACTAGTAGAACAGTAGTAAAATAGTAGTATTTTTCTACTACTAGTAGAAAATATTTTTTGTTCTCCATCTTTAACAGCAAATTGCAAATATTCACACTCATTTGAGTAGAATAATAACTAGATTCCTTCTAATAAACACTTTCTAATATAAACATTTGATTAAAGCAGGGCTTACATCAGGTTGCTCGGAGTGAGTTTTGAATATCTCCAGTCATGGAGATCTTACAGTTTTTCAGACAATGCATTTTAATCCTTGCTCCTCATCATTACAAGTATTTTTTATTTCTTCAGACCTATTCTAAACTTATGTCAGTTGAATTTAAAGTATCTCATCTCGAATGATTATTTAATTCAAATATACTCAAGAAGAGGACTAATTTTGTTATGACTAATTATATTTTTATTGATTTATAACTAACACAGAAACGTGAAATCAGCAAACTTAAGCAAAGCTGAAAAGCGTTAATAAAACAGGAAAACTGAGCATGTTTGGTGATGACAAATTCCGGATTTTTTCCTGTGTTCCAGAGAAACTGAACGTGTTGGCCAAAATAGCACAGAGATGGTGTCCTGCACTTGTCTTTTCCATGATACAGTGCAAGTAGACAGAAAAAAGTAATGCTGCACTTCATCTTAACTTCAAAAAGCAACAACACCATTTAACCGGAAAATAATAAAAGGAATATAAAATAGAGAGCAAAGATTATTTTATTCAATTAAATGTGACGGAATGCATAGATATTTTTAAATTTCTTAAAATGTAGTTTAGACGAGAGATTCATACTAAATGTCCAAATTTCATAATACAATTTTTAAATATTATAACTGTTTTTTTGTCTTTTAGTTCTGATCTTATTATTATTAAGAAAATGTTAAGGAAAAGGAAAGGTTGGCTTATTATATCCATGACAAGGAGGCGATATGATGTAAAGGTATGCAAATTACAGTAGGAACCTTAGAGTAATTGTGACCTGTAGACTTGCAGAAAATCAGAAATTGTAATTTGAAATCAAAACCTGCTTGCCATTCAGAAGGATGAAAAAGCAAAAGACAGCCTTATTTGAGTGCTGCTCAATAATAAATCAACATGCTAGATGTAACTCAAAATCTGCCCATGAATGAACTGCTTGGCATGGAACAAGGAAACACAAGCAGAGGCAAACGAGAAAAAAAAAAAAAAGAAGAAGAAAGAAAAATGTCTGCCTGCATCTAGTTTTCTGCTCTATCACTCTCAGACAAATATGTGCAATATTGAATACTTCAATTACTGGGAAAAAAAAAAGTGTGTGTTAGAAAAGCATGCCATGGACCAGATTATTGAATGCAATAATCAAGCAGCTATAAATGGATGCAAGTTCATTGCTGATGTAACTTTATTCCATTAAATATAAAACTGGATCCAGCCATATGATTCCCCCATTACACAAATTTTTTGACTTTGAATTTTGTTTAATACAGCTAAGTATTCCTTATTCTCTGCAATGGCAATAAGAGCAAAAGTAAGCCAGATTCATCCTAGTTAATATTAAGAATGTAGTCAGCATAGTGGCTACGGGATGTATAACAAGGTGGGGCTAAGTTGCAAGTTAAATAGATATTTAAATTTAAAGATTCTTAAGACCCTTGAATGAATCCTAAGCACACTTATTTAATACTCTAGGATAAATTGTGAAAAGGAACGAGTGAGTATGAGATCTGGTGGTATAAATTCCAAACTGGTAATCAAATTCTCAAATGCGTCAAGTTGAAGGAAATCCTAGAGGAGTTCATGGCGGCATCGGCGCTGTCTTGGCTTTGTGCTCCCAACTTGTGATTAAAGAATGATGACAAGTGAACAGTAAGGGAAGTAATGAGAGAGAAAGATGAAAGTGAAAAATAGAAAGATTTTTGAAGTGTAATGGGCTCAATTATGGATTCAGAAAGTGTGGGAGTGGAAGCACAAATGAAATAACATAAGTTTAATTTAGAAATGATGACATTAATTGCTTTGTTAAGCCTCTGAGCATGCCCAGGATAAACAAAATGCTTTAAATTTAGGTTTAATTTGAAGCTCATTAAATGGTTATGTGCAGGCTCTATCACTTGTGAAGTGCTTCATTTCACATAACTTTTCTCAGTCCAGACTGAATGTAGAGAACTGAATGGGGGAAAATTCAGGTCCATACGACTTGTTAGCATACAGTCAAGAACATCTTAGTTTCAGCTGGGGGCTCTACCAGGCACGCTCCACCTATAAAAGGAGTGTGATGTATCCCTGCCACTTCTTTTGATACCAACATGATTCTGTGCATCAATTAAACTAATTCTGTTACTCTGATTCAAAGGTGATATATATTTTTTAAAAGCTCTGCAAGCTCTGCATGCTCTGCATCTTCCAATATTCCACAAAATGTATAGATAGAAGATACGCCCATCCTAAACATATACCTGTGCTTAATTCCTACTGAATTGAGAATCTAAACTGCAATTCGAGCTATTTAATTAAACAAACTTTCTTAAAGGCCAAGTGTAGTGCAGGGGGTACTCTGGAGAATAACTCTCTTTTTTTTCTCAATTTTTCTATCACTGTCTGCTTTCTTCAGGATTGGTTCGAGAAATTAGACCATAATTTGTCCATATGGAGAATTACCACCTTATGTCTTTCTGCACTCCCCTATCCACCCTCTATATTACCTTTTCTACCTGCAACTTGCCAACGCTTTCAACAGCAACATCCAAGGGCTGCCACTGCTTTGCTCTGTGCCATTTCCTACAGCCATTCAGCTACAGGGAGGAGAACCAAAGCAGGATTTTAACACGATGAGCTGACTGAAGGGGCAGCTGAAGGAGCAGGCTGTACCCTCATAGCTCCTGTACTTACATTTGCCAGAAGAAGAGTCACCGCAGTGACAGGGTAGGACACAGTGCCCGGAGTGGGGCAGCCAGCACATGTTGAGTATCCTGGTGCTATCGTGGATGAAACAGGTGAGTCTGGGGAATTATGTGGCTCTCAACTCAATTATGTGTTGGGAAATGTAAGTCTAGAACTGGTAGCAAGTAGTTGGAAATTGTTTCAGGAAGAGCTTTGGGTTGCTATTAGGAACTGGGGAGTCTTAGACCAAAGTTACAGGCCTCTTGGTTTATAGCTCTTCTTTGCCTATGGCCCAGAACTTTCCCGGTTGGGTTTAGAATACAAAAAAAAAAAAAAAAAAAAGCATATATCAATATAGAAGTTATGAGCAAAACTAAGTAATATATATTTTTTGATAAAGGTAAAAATAGCAGAAGATGTTTGTGTTAGTCCATCATTTACATTCGAAAGGAAAGAAATGCATTAGATAATTTGAAAACTGGAGCAGATTGTTTTTGTTTGTTTGTTTGTTGTTTTGCATTTAGCATATTTATCTTCTTGTAGCTGTTCTTGTTACAGTTCTTGTAGCTGTTTCCTATCATGAAAAATAAAGGCTTGAAAAATAAAGCTTCGAACCTTAATCTTCATCATGTAATACTAGTCCACCAAGAGGACCAAGGGGAAAAAAAGCTTAAATACCTGACACGGAGAAGGTGGTTTTATTATTACAAGTGACTGCTGGTATCTAGGTGGCATCTCTTAATTAAAGGGAACTGACCCCATGACATCACTCAAGTTTTCATACATGATTTCACTCCCTTTAATTTTTTTTTTCATTTGTCAAAATAAATAGAGAAGCTATCAGGCTACAACTTAAAGTCACATTGAGGTTGTCAGTGTGAGTGCTGGGATTACTCTTTTCTGTATTTCCCAGATGGATTTCAGTTTGTCACGAAGAGCAATCACCTTTTTGAAATGGGGAGACCTTTGTCTCACCTACACAACACAATGAAGGTTTGTCAAACTAGCAAAAACAACTTCAGAAGAAGTAGCAACAACAAAGCCCCTGTAACCACACAGCACAGAGCAGGGTGAAGAGGTTCTCCAGGTCAAATTGAATCACACGTTTTTGATGGTCAAGGGCAGGAAAAGCTTGTCAGTGAAGACGTATTCTAACACCAACTCTAATAATATCATGATGCTATTTCTTTACACACAGCAACTGGAAAAAATGATAGTCCATTTCAAATATTCTTTTTAATCTAAATATTATGAAAATAGTGAGCAGCTCATCCAAATGCAACTTGTCTAATTGCAATATTTCTAATAGTGTGCTTGAGCACTGTTGGAATAATTTATTTCAAGAAAAAAATATTTCCTTAGAAATCAGTAAGCCTCAGTTCATCAAAGATTAATTAGACAAGAATCAGATCTGGGCTTGACAGAGTGTGTGCTTTAACGAGATTCCACAGCTGTGGATACTTGCATAGACACTACTTAGAGATCCTGAGTACAGTACGGATCCTACTGGCCTCCCTTCCGCTGAGTCCCTATTCCTGGGGTCTAGGTACCTCTGAAGACCATGAGGAAAAGTTAATCTGAATGACTTGACCACTAATGTCTGCTTTTGGGACCTACATACTACTGTGAGCAGCATCGAATTAAGGTATTCAAAAGACTGACAATCAGTCTGTCTTATGAAGGATCGAACTCAGAGCCTTTTTCTGTATATTCTTAACTTATCTTATGGAATATTGGTAAGAATTTCTTTTCACTGTTTTTCTACATGAAGGTGCTCATTAGCTATTGAGTCTCCCATACGTAGAATCTTTGACAATTTTTTGGACTCATTCTATTTGAAGCAGTTCAGGATGTAAATCTTGTATCATTTACCATCTTTTATCTCAATTTAGCTGGCTTCCACCTACAAGAGAAAGAGAACAGGTTTCTGCTAAAACAGTGTTTATGACTTTAACAGAAATCAAGTGTTTTTGATCTTTCTTTATGTTCTTGTTCCTTAAGGTTTTCCATGAGGTTTTACTTCAGAATAATTAAGAATTTGCATTTGAAGAAATCCCTAATGACATGAAGCCCTATGACGTGGAATTGGTCATTAAGCTACAACTCAGGATGTTAGTGTATGTGCTAAGGAACCTAATGCACGTGCTAAGAACAGAAGACTATATCTTTCACTGTGTCCTGATGGCAGGAGTTAGCTGAGGAGTTAAAATTTCTTGTGTTGCCAGTATTGCCATGTGCTTATACCGGTGACTTGTTCAATTCAATATTATATACACTGACAACACCTAGAAATAATGAACTTACTTAATGGGTTTCAAGTGCAATCTCCCTTTTTTGCTCCATTTGACTTCTAGCTATTTTGCTTTATCTACAGTATATATGTCATTCTCCATGGTAAATTAACAATGAGGACTTGACTATTATGAATATTTTGAGATACTTGTTAAAGTCCCATGGCAACACAATTCAACATTTCTTTTGGGGTTATACTAAAATAAGACTTTT
Source organism: Crypturellus undulatus (assembly GCA_013389825.1). NCBI lineage: Eukaryota > Metazoa > Chordata > Aves > Tinamiformes > Tinamidae > Crypturellus > Crypturellus undulatus. The sequence goes on along the minus strand of VWPW01021544.1, from coordinate 214,940 downwards.
TTTAATCTTACAGTTGAACACAAGCAGAAAAAAATAGGGATCACAGGCCAAGTAAGAGAGTAAAATCTTTGAGTATCATAGTCCCACTGGAAAATATAATGAAAAATGAGCTGTGCCTCTTCTCTATTCCCCCCACCTTCTGTTTTTTAGGGAATGGAATTAGGAAGCTCTAGAGAGAAAGAAAAATTTTGGCAGTAATTTTTCATCATCCTACAGAATTCACAGAGGAAATGCGCTGCGTACAGATTTCTTAGCATATTCTTATTTTGAATATTAATTATAATGAACTGTATTTCACATTATCATTCAAATAAAAAGAAAGATGTTCATCACATATATGTCAGATATGCTCCGCTGTTATCATAGAAGGTCCTATTAGAAAGAGAGCTGGGCCTGTTTAGTCTGGAGATGAGAAGGCTGAGAGGAGATTTGATCAACATGTTCAAGTACCTGAGCGGTGAATGTAGGGTGGATGGGGCCAGGCTCTTCTCCGTGGTGGACGGTGACAAGACAAGGGTAATGGGTACAAGTTTAAACCCAGGCAGTTCCACCTCCATGTGAGGAAGAACTTCTTTGCTGTGAGGGTGCCAGAGCCCTGGCACAGGCTGCCCAGAGAGGCTGTGGAGTCTCCCTCTCTGGAGATCTTCCAAACCCGCCTGGATGCAGCCCTGTGCCCCGTGCTCTGGGTGTCCCTGCTGGAGCAGGGGGGTTGGACTAGATGATCTCTAGAGGTCCCTTCCAACCTCAACCATTCTGGGATTCTGTGATTCTGTGTCCTATTTTATTTAGCATTAGGAAAGTTTCAAAATCAACAAAATTGGACAATAGAAAGAGTTTAGATGTTGTTATTATTTTTTAAAATGACTCTCATATTAATAAGATTGGCTTAAAAATTTGAATGCCCTCTATCTTTTGAGAATTCTATCCAATTTTGCTGTCCAATTTTTGCTATCCAATTTTTTCTAGGAGCCTCTTCACATGTTTACTTTTTACCTGGAAATAATTTGCACACTTGATTCCAAGGCAAAGTTCAGAAATCCTGATGCTGATCCTGAATGCAGTAGGTAGTGATGGAACCTCCTTTGTTCTTTTGTTGAAGGATATTGATTGAATTCATCTGATTATGAGTAGTAACCTGTTTAAGCATTTATACTCTAAGAAATTCAATTTTCCTATTAGTATAGGCAAGGCAAGCANTTTATACTCTAAGAAATTCAATTTTCCTTTTAGTATAGGCAAGACAAGAATTTCAAAACTTTTTTTTTTTTTTTTTTTTTTTTTACAGGCACTTTTTATAAGACTTGCCTCTACAAATGGCGATGAGATGCTAGGAAAAGGTTTAAATTTAGGCATGACAGAGTGCTAGACTCTCACTTCTCAATTTCAGATGTGGCATAGAGATGACATCAGTGCAGCACAGACTGTAGGAAAGGGAATAATATCTCATCTGGAATTAAATTAAATGCTAATTAATGATAAGAGAGAATGAAGACTTTGTGGAAAACAAGCTGTTCTTCTGCCACCTCTCAATACTAGCCAGGAAGTATAAGCTGGATTTTTGCTAGAGAAAATGTATCTGTGAATTGTGGGGAAGCTTGGGGGGAAGACAGTAAAGCAATGCAAGAGCTTCCGAGAGAGTTTCTGCCTCCTTGCCCGCCAATGTTTTTCTGTTTGCACTAAGTGCTCATCTTCTTTGAAGCAACTAAATATTAGATGGGAAGATCTTTGAATTTATATTTCAAGACTGAAACAGAATAAGCAAAAGAAGAGATTTACGTCATGAGAACAAGGAATCTTTTGCATTAATAGGAGTTTAGAAGAACTGATATTCATGTTTCTAACAAAAGTAAAAGTGTCAAGGCTTCTCCAAAGGGGAGACTTTCTATTATCGATGTACACATGCTGCGTATGATCCATCTACTTTTGGGAGAGTTGATTTGCATTTTATGGGCGTTGGTAACAGAATACTACTCGAAATGACATTTTAAACCAGCAAAGAAAAGGAGTCTTCTTAATAGATACACATATACGTGAATTGTGATATTTTTTCTGTTCATAGAATTCCTACTGGTTTGATTTGTTCTAAAAAATGAGTATGGAAAACCTGACTTTTAGTATATTCTGCAGGCAGAAACAAAAGTACATGGTTTGCTCTTTCACATCTCTTGATATGATCAGTTTACTCAGATATAACTGTCACTAGCTGTCTCCAGCAGTCCCATTCCTTCATTTTATTTGTTTTGTATTTTCTCTCATGAACCGATACTGGCCTGATGGCATCACCTCAGTTCAGAGCTGGTTCACTTTGGTTCATATCTGAATATCCTAAATGGAAGGAAGAACTTGCTCCACTCCTGAGCTAGAACTTCAGTATCCCCTCTTTCCTCAGCTGTGCTTGTGGCTTGCTCCAAGGTCTCCCCACTCACAAGATACTTTATGTGAACTTGTACTTAAGTCCCAAATTCCTGCACGTGAGGCACCTTCAGTTTTAAGATTCCTGGAAATTATTGTACACAGAAAATCTCTGTACTGGAACACGAAGTCTGTGAGCCATGGTCCAGACAGCTGCTAGGTAGGCTCTTCTAATGCACAAGGACTCATATTTCCAGAAAAAAAATGTGACTGGGCTGATAATTCCTATTGTCTTAGTCAAAGAAGTGTGGTTTATACTTCTTCTGTTTTGACTTAAATGTTCAACCATGAGTTGCTCTCTTCCTTGACTGCAATTACATTTAACATACGAACATAAAATAACCAGACAAGCTGCAATGATTTAAATAGCTTTTTGCACCAGCTATTCTATAAAATTTTAATGGGTACGCACAAAATGATAGACGTTAATGCATTCTGTAGAAGGCAGACAAATCTGCAGATAACTTTTTACGGGACTTCGAATATACATATAGAGTTTATTAAAAACAATATTTTACTGAGCCTTATGAAACTAAAGAGCTCCAATATCCTGTCAATATTTTATTGACTAACAGTTTTTAACAGTTAATTCTCAGAAGAAGCAGTGGGAGGACTACAACAACTTGGACTGGGATCAAACTCCATAAATGACCTTTCATGTTACAAAAGATAAGGACCGCTGAAAGGGTTATTTACAATGTCACTGCATGCTATGACTGGCCAAACTACAGTCTTACCAAGATGCTTATATTTAGATTGATGCTTTCCAGCAAGCCAAGGTGTCTGATGCTCACAAAAACAGTACCACAATAACATGCAAAATGTCTGGCAGTTCATATTTCATGGTCATGGAATAATAACTATATATATATTTGTATATATTAAAAGCATAAATAGCATGGCAGAAATAAAACAGAGTATTGCAACGTACATTCAGTTGAAACTGCTTTAAACTGTTTCTGAAATCCATGGAACACTTGGAATTTAAATTGTTATAATTATACTGCCCTTTAACACTTTCCTTCTTGTGGTCTTGGACAGCACAAGCCGAAACAGCTATTTAAGTTCTTTTTAACAACTGAAGGGCACCATGACAACAACTTTGTAACTCAGAAAAGCAAGAAGGGAAGATAAACTCCTCTGTCTAAACAGATTCCATCCCTTAATTCTTTTCTTTAGTAGGCATCACATCTCAAGTAGTAGCTTCCACATCTACACTGCTTAGAGGCCAAAATCCCGCATGCACGTAGCTTGCTGATGGCAATTTCTCCAACTGCTCTGCAGCCTCCTTATCAACAACCCAGCTGCATCCCTGCTTCCCTCTGTGGACCGAATAACTTCTATATTGTAAAAATTGATTTTAACTGGGAACATTATCCGTGCAAGTTGACTCTGTGAACCAGATTTGAATCTCTGCCTCTAACATTTTAGCGATTGGAGGAAGTGAAGAATATGTCATTTATATGACCAGTGGTGACAGGGGTGTTTACAACAAGTATCAGTTTTGCACTTAGGTGTATATCCACTAGTTCCACCAGACAATCAAATACATAAAAATCCAGCATGAATCTAAACCTCTGCAGGAGCAGGAATACTTCTGCTGTGTTATGATTAGAATCCTTTATATTTTGTTTTGCTTGGTAAGGGATTTTCCTTCCTTAGGATGTTGTGCATCACATTATAACCAGGACTAATGACTTACTTAATCTTCTCATCATGGTTTGCTGTTAACTTACTTTTAACTGAATGAACACAAAATGGGCTATTTGGTTGCAGACAGTATTACTCCCTTCAAGTTTAAAGGTAGAATTTAAAGGTCAATATAAACTGTGCTATATGGTAAGCCTCACACAGTTGTCTCAATTCAGCAATATAACTACAGGATCAGACCAGTACTGAATAATATGCAATAATCTAAAGTCAAATAAATATGCATACCTTTTTTTTTTAAATAATAATGAGAAAGGCTGACTCTAAGAGGAAAAAAAAAGTCTTCATATCCTCTTCTTAATTACTTAATCATTGGATAGTTATGTACCTTTGAAACAACCCTGGTTTGTTGGTTCAGATGCATAGAAAAATTGAAAAGCAACTTGCTCTCTATTCAAAAATGTGAATTTCTTAAATCATATCATACACTATATTGGCAGAGGACCGGGAAGCATTCATTTTAATTTCTTTCAAATGAAAATTTGAAATGAAATGTGTTGTTCTTTAAGGTACACTGTAGTAGAACATATCGCAGTGATCCGGATGTTGTACTCTTGGCTAAAACAAAAATGAAAGCTTATGGCAGAGATGTACTTTGAGTTAGACAAAAATACCAAGAAAAAGAAAAGAATTAGATTATGCAGGGCTCAGAACTCAGATCCCAATTCTCTGATCATCATGCTGTGCTCTGATTAGAATCCAAAAAATTGCCTCATTTCATCCTTGCTGCTTCATACTGCTATGCTTAGCAGGAAGCCGGCACAGTCACCAACCCAAGCTGGGTCAGCCCTAGCTGAGTGCCAGACTGCATTCAGGTAGCTCAAAGGGTATCGCAGTGACCAGCGGGGAGATGGCAGCACCCCCTGTCACACCTCCTTGTTCCCAGATGCGGCCCAGGTGCTAGAACTGAGCTCAGATTTGGGGTAGATGTTGTATTATTTCAGCTCCCTCTACAATATTTCATTTTGACTGTAACCCTTGGATTTCTGAACCTGTTGTGTCATGTTCTTACTAGTGTGAAATGAAATAATTTTAATTTAGCTCCATTTAAAGCCCTGGCTTGAATTCCTTCAGGCTGCTTTTTGTTTTTGTTTTTCTTTTTTTTTTTTAAGAACACAGAAATCAAGCCAGAACTTTCTCTTCTACTAATTGCAAGATTAAGAAGACACCCATGTATATAAGAAACACAATGATATCAGCATTCATACTGAAAGTGTTAATGACAAGAGTCTTTTCCCAAGTAAGAAATATCTCCTTGTATTATACATATGGTATACTATCAGGGATGGGCAAAAGATGGTCGCATTTATATTAATCCAAAGAGATATAAAGAAAAAAATATTTAAGGGTTTCATTCCATACGAAAACTCATGTTCTAGTGCAAAGCCTTCAGAAAGAACAAGAATCTTTTCACTGATTTTAAGGATTTACAGCGTAGATTCTTACTATTTAATTTTAGACTTTTTACATTCTAGCAGAAAGTACTGAGATAGGATGCTTTTTGTCTGAACTGTGATGGAGTACCTAGAGGAAGGGATATTTGTCATGCTTTGAAAATAGCTTCTTAAAGTACTGTAAGCAAGTTTCTTCTCTGGTTATTGATCTACTTTAAATTAATGTTTTTTGAAATGTACAGACTGTGGGAACTGTAAAATTTAATTATTCTGGTTGTGGCCAAATGTTCCTGGTACAGTGGCAACTTCAGTCCTAGAATGTGAAATATTCAGTACCTGATGGCACAATCAAGCACCCTTCCCTGCACCATTAGCACCATTTTTTTTTCCTTCTAAAATGAATAGCAGTTGCACTAATTTGGAACTGCCAGTCTCCAATGAAAATCATGAAAAATGATGTCAGAAATCCATGTCTGTCCATCAGGTGTCCTTGGTTAACCCACAAATATGCCTCTGACCTGATCACAGCTAGACCATAGAATTTAAATTTTGTATGAATATTACTAATACATATAGCATAAATGTACCCACAGAACTTCTGAGAACAAACTGTATCCCAGTATTTTTCTTTTTATAAACTTTTGAATAGCTATCAAGTAATAATCATACCCAGTCATTTCACTGGGAGGAATTTGAACCAGCTTCTATTTCATGAATTATCCAGTTTTCCAGCTGCATTTCTTTTGCCATAAAGCGCAAAATTGTTTTTCTTTGCTTACGAAGCTGGTTGCTTTCATTTAACTCTTATTTATGAAAAAATGTCTTTGTCTTAAATGTGAGGACAAAGGAAACAATGATCTCTGAAGCCCTGGGGATTTTCTATATGTAGACAGTAAATTTAAGAGGCTACTTTTTGATCAAAGTTTATAAGCACTCTTTTCATGGGTTTCTCTGCAGTGGGTATTTTTTTCCTCCTAAGTGCAGGTTCAAAGAACAGCATATAATTCTTTGACATCAGCAGTGAACTGCTTGTTAATGCGGTGCAACAAGGCTTTGCTGTTTAATGCACACACCTTGATGTACCAAAACACTTCACAACTGGACAACTTAGTCCTCCTTGCAGGGCAAAGTCCTTTACTTTTACTGAGCTCCTGATATATTGGTAATGTCAGGCTGTCATGTCATAGGAACTTTCTCATGGAGAATGACTTCCAGCAAGCATTTCCACTGCTCCTGGACAAACCCTCTGCCATGAATAGCCTCATGCAGCCTGCACATTTGTTTCCCGAATTATAGGCTATGCACTGGTCAGCTTCAGATTTCATTTTGATAACTTTTTTGTTAAGCAAGGTGGAATTGCCATGACTGTGTGCATTGCTTTATAGCTCTTAAAAATACACTGAGCACTTATGATTCAATATTGTTATTTTTATGGACATAGGTTTTAATTCAAGCCATTTACACCCTGTAATTTATTCCCATCTGATCTTAGTAGCAATTTCACTATGCAAAACATTGCCATGCCAGTTTATTTTTGAGCATTGTGCCTTTGGTGGCTCATGTGAAAATCAGCATTTGAAATACTGAGTATGTGCAGAAAGATGCACTAGAATAGTGCTTATCACCGCACTTCTGCTTCCCTTCTGAGGAAAGCAGCCTTCTTATGCCAGTTGCTTCATATTTGTCAATAGGAAGGTCTTCTGGTTGTCTGTACTTCAGGAATATGTAACAGTCAGTTCAGCACATTGCGGCCAGTGAGATTTTGAGCACTGGAAGTGGGAGATAAAGTGTTTTTCTGGTGGGGGGTGGAAGAAGGTGTCAGTAGAAAATAATCCCCTTGGCTTACAACTTTTTCCATATTGTTATGAAAGGGAGGTTGGTTCCGCAAGGCTTTAGTGACATTGTTCTGTTACTCATCACAATATTGCAATCCCTTTCTGAAAGCATATTTAATTCCTGTGTGAAGAGCTGTTCCTTGAACACAGTATGAGGGGAACATGACGGAAAGCTGCATAGCTCCCGCTCCTTACAGGATTTTTTAAAGGGCTGCTTGTCGCTTCTCATCAACATCCACTGGATGAAATAACATCAACAAAGCCTTGTTTTCATTAATCAACACGCATGATTCATCTTGAAAGAACAATGCGAAACAATATGTTCCTGTAATTATAGTGTAATACAAGACTAGATCTTTATAAACCAAAAGCAATTTTGTTTTACTTAAGTGTTATAAAGCAAAATACATACATGTGAGCAAGCAACCAAACAAAAAGTGAAAACACACTGTACTGGCAATAAATGCAAATTCAGATAGTCACTGTTTTAATGCATTGAAATAGCCATATCAGCTATTAGATATTTAAAAAAAAATACATTAGAAGACAAAACTGGATGAAGGCTACTTAGAATCCATTTCATCTATATTTGGGAACCTCCCTCTTTAAGATGCAACTACCTGTCTCTATTGACCACAAAAGAACATTTAGGATGCAACTTCTTCCTGAGGTAGAAAATACATAATGCCCGGGCTAATGATACTGGATTCTACCCTTTCAGGCTTCATAAGTATTGCCTCCTCTCCTAGACTCTGCTGCTGGGCACACTGCTACTTAGGTCTCAGCTTTCCTGGGTGTAAGGATTGACCCTGATATTGAAAAAGAAGATGTCTACAAAAGGCACCATGGAGATAGAGACTGTGGGTTTTATATAAGTCTGTAAAATGTTGTTATGTCGCTAGGAGGATTCTGGTGACAAAGACGCTGCAAATAGTCCCTTGTTCAAGTACATGCTTGGAATTATATAGATTATATAAGATTGGAGAAACTGGGAAAAACAATTTCCTAGAAAAAAAAAAAAAAACACGTTCCATTATATATTTCTGCTATTGTATTTCTGTATAGTGCAGTAATAGAAAAAAAAATCAGAACAAAAGGGAAGCAATACATGATTGTTTAGTCCTGCATCAATCAATCAATCAATCAATAAAAAACCATTTGCATTGCTCTTAAGTAACTTCTAAGGCCCAGTATTGTAAACTAAGCAGCTCTGGCATAATGTCAGGTTACCCCCACAGAGGCTCCAGCCTGTGGTGTTTGCGTTCTAGATGCTGCATCTGTTTTCACACTAGCTGCAGGCAGAGGTAACCGTGCGGTTATTTCGAGGATTGCTACTTTCAAGATAAAAGAGATTTTAGGTTTGCTTGAAGTTTTATGTTTGGAAAAGACAGATGGAAGTATTCCTTATATCTGACCTATCTTTGAAATTTCGGAATTCAAATCCGTATTTTGCATTTTTCACAGATGCCACACTCACTGCAGAGACGATAACTACGCTTGCATGTACTGGGAGCTGAAATGGCTGAGCTCCAGCGACACATCTGAACACCACTGTCCCCTTATGTCAGTGCCACAAACATCCACAGTACTGTCTGCTCCAGAGCTCAGGTGCAGGCACAGGCTGAGGATGTTCTGCAGAGTGAACTGTGTTTATGGTAGGTAAATCCAGATTCGAATTATGTGCCTACACCCAGCCAAATATGATAGATTGGTTAGAGTTTGGAGCATTTTTGAGCCTTCTAAAACTTGGAAGCATGCACCAAAGAGCCAGAAGTCAAAGCAGTATGACTATCTCCATTCCTTAACTTACTAAATTCCTCTAAAACATTCAGTTATATATATCCCTCTAAAACTTATATATCCTTCTAAAACTTTTATCCCACTAAATTATTCCTCCCTCTTGCATCTGGAAGTCCTTCTCTCTTTTATCTGGGCATTCTACTATCTGCTTCTGCAGTATTTGCACTGCATGGCTCTGGCTATAGGAAGAAAAGCTAAAGCTGCATTACTAATATAAGGTAGCTCTCTCTTGACCCAGAGTAGTCAGATTATGTTGCCTAAATCAACATATTCAAAACAGTGAGGTCTTTCAGTTATCTTTTGGGGAAAACCTTTTCCTTGTTCTGCACATCGTGACAAATGACATCAGTCTACAGGGCTACCAACATAGTTTGTATGAGAGCAGAGGAAAATATAAATATATACTACNCTCTTGCATCTGGAAGTCCTTCTCTCTTGTATTGCCCAGTTCCTCTGCTCATTTGTGTGCAAATTCAGTGTACTACAGGAGNCATCAGTCTACAGGGCTACCAACATAGTTTGTATGAGAGCAGAGGAAAATATAAATATATACTACATATATATAAATTATATATATATATATAAATTATATATATGTAGTATATATATAATATATATATAATATATATATAGCCCAGTTCCTCTGCCCATTTGTGTGCAAATTCAGCGTACTACAGGAAACAAACAACCTCTAAAGTAGTAATTGTCAGGTTTGGGGTCCCAGGCATTGGCACATTGTGGAGGATTTTGACCTTCATCTGGCATATCATAGGTCAACTACTGTCAGAAGCAGATATATTAGTCCCATAGCTTCACAGCACTTTGCAGGCAAACAAAAAAGGACAGGTTCCTGCCCTAAGGATCTTGGTTCTAAATTGGATTCAATAGGCAACAGATGTCAATAAGGAAAAGATGGAAGGGTATATATTTAGTTGGAGGTTGCAGTACAGGGACATCTGCAATAATGTCAGCAACTTTCTGGATATTTACTGGATATATACTGAGTATTCAGGTCACAGGATCAGGCATGTAAATTATAAATGCCTGTGGTTTTTCATAGATGTATGATGAGTATGATAATATGGACACAGAAACAATCTGCCAAGAGCAAGTATTGCTGTGGACATGCAAAACCTTTTTTTTTATATAATAGTGTCATATTTACCTCTTAAAAAAAAAAAAAAGATGAACATCTAATTTACCATCTTGCATCTTGGTAAATAGCCTGCAAATCCACACACAACCTTCATTATGACAATTTGAATAACCATGCTCTGAATAAGGAGTTCCTGGATTTCACTTTCTGGAGCTGAGTATATTATACAATTTCTTTCCTAGCATGTTTAATTCTATTACCAGAACAAATTCATTTTGTCTTCAAAAGTCCTTTTAAAAACTGAATTCTGAAATAATGAAGAAAAATGGTGGGATTGTGTTTGTTTGACTGTTCTTAAATTTATGTTTGCAACTCTTCAACAGAAATATTCAGACAATTCGGAGAAAGAAAAACACTTGGCTGCTTAAACAATAAATATTATTAAGAATTATTATCAAAATGAGGGGACCAGAATTTCTAATGAGAAATTTCAGCTTGTTTGCTGAAGAATAATTCTACAAATATAGCAATATTTTTCTTCTACATTGGTTCGCTAGCTGTAGTGACATTTCTTCTTCTTTGTTATTTGATTATTAGAATTATAAATCCCAGGTTTTGTATTACTAGAATTACCTAGTGGTATGAGCTGTTTCCACAAACCCTGCACAAACAAACTTGCCATCAGTCAAAACACAAGACCAGAGAAGCTTGCTGTATACTGGCGCCGGAGCCATTTCAGGATTCACATTGACATTTTGTCCGTTCTACAAAAAGGACACATACAGTCTACAAAACTTGGGAGAGGAGTTTTAATGAGGATTGCTACAGCTGCAACATAATTTTTAAAAGTCCTGGAGTATTAGAATCCAGGGCAGACTGTACTTAAGATTCACTCAAAAGATTGATGACTCAATTCAGAAAGTTTCAAAAAGATCTAAGTACAGTTTTTATGTCCTGAAATGCTTGCAGCAAAAGCCAGCAGCTCTTAATTTCTATCAGTAACTTACCCTTTAAAGTAGGAATAATACAAATGTGAAGGTGCAGGGAATTTTTTGTCAGACTTAAGATTTAACTGTTTTCCAGAAGCTACATCTTCCCTTAAGAAAATACAGAACAAACATTCGAGGGAGTAGCTTCGTTCAAAGTGTTGAAACAAAGCATAGGCTCTGCCATTAACAAGCAGCAGTTTAAATCAGCCCTCATCGGTAAGTGACTAAAAGCCGGATTCAGAGCCCATTAAAGTAAGTGGCAGTCTTTCCATTGACTTCAAAGGGTTTTAACTTAGGACTGAAAATCAAAAGCATCAGACATCTGCTGGTGTCTGTTCCGAGGCCAAGATGAAATTAATTATTGTTGTTGGATTGTGTCTTGATTGTGCATTTGGAATAGGCAGTCAAAGAGCTCCCAGTGCCAGTAAGGAGGGGAATACTCCAGGAGAGGACCCGCTGCTCACACACCTCAGGCAGGGAAGGGTCTTTCTTTCCTTCTTCTCGTTACACTCCAGTGACAACTAGGTGACCCCCACAGCGTGGTGATTTAATCCATGTACCACAATATACTGTGGTTGTGGGTATTTACAATACACAAGCTAATAAGTTCCCATATGCTACTGAAGTGCATCAGAGAAGGAACCATCGGTTTACCACTGTTTGGATTCTGCATATACCCTTGAATTACCACAGGCCTAAATATCATGTAGTGTACTACATCAGAGATACATTTCCTTGAACCTCTGAGGTTCATAACCTTTTTCAGATAATATTTTCATACTTCCCTCTGATACGTCATCTTCTGGGGCATAACTTTAGTTATTCCAAATACCCCTGAATGGGGAAGACTTTTTGGGTTTTTTTTGTGTTTTTTCCCTTTTTTTTTTCTGCAGCCTATCAACATAAACTTATAAACCTCAGCATTTTGTACCCTAGTAGCTGCCCTAGTTAGTGTATAAGAATAACTGAGAATTTAAGATCTAGAAGTCCTAGGATACCACCAAGAAATCCTTGCTATCTAAAATGATCCATTGGATATATCCAGTGGGATATGGGAAGGAATTCAGATCCAGAATGCTAATTAACAAAGTGGATGTGTGAAGAGTAAAGCTGTATCAGGGCAGAAAGGGATATATAAACAACTGCTAACATCTCATCAACCATATATTATCCAGACAGTAAAAACAATTCTGTAGTTTCACCTAAAAAAAAAAAAAGATAGACAATCTTTCTTTATATACACCCGCCTAGCTACCAGGTAATTAGAGTCTGGAGAATGTTTAATAGAACCTAAAATATTTGCAGCAGTAACGATTTCAATTCCTACATGGATGTGGGATGGCAACAGTGGGAAATCAACCAGTTAGTGAATACCAAGCAACATGAGAAGCATTTCCAATAATAAACACAATTAGCAATGTAGATGAGAAATCTATCTGATTTATGGGCTGCATATGCAATTATAACACATTCATAAAATGTTACCCACAGAGCAATCCAATACATTTGTTTATTCGTGCTCCCAGATTAAGAAAGTAATGTTGTCAACCAACCAATTGTGGGCATTACGGATTCAAGATTAATTACCATCTGCATGGGACAGATGTTAAATCTTCAATTTCACAGCAAGGCATCTATAGCTTATTTCCCAGGGAGTGCTTCTTTCTATGATCAATAAATGTATCAGCCTAGCTGTTCATCTTGCCACAAAGGTCAGAGGAATGACAGAGGTACATCTGTTTTTGTGTCAAATAAGGGCTGAGGAGATGAATCCCATCCAAGCAGATAAACAGCCCTGCTACAATTGTCCTTCAGTCTTCTACTCAGCTACTGATGATGATTAAGTTTTAAGCATTTGGGGATTTGTAGGTGTAGCACATTAAAAAAAAAAAAAACAAAGATAAAAAGGCAACCTTTTACTGGCTCTCAAACTCGAATTTATGTCCAAAGTTTTTCTGCACTAACCCTGATTCTCCTCTGCAACTTCAATTGATTCAACGGCTACCAGTTTACATGAAATCAGATTCTGAGGCTGTACTCTTTTTTTCTCTTTATTATTTTACTTCATATAAGTATAAAGTATGCAAGTATAAAGTAAGAAAATGAATAATCTAATCAGCTGTCATGTTAATGATTGCAGAGTGATTTTTTTGAAAAAGATGTAATAAATGCCACACTAAATGCACTGGTGCTTCACAGCACAACGTAGAGGAATCTCCTTAAATCAGGATTAGACACAGAGTCTTCTGACACAGCAGTTTCTCTTTGCCTAACCATGTCAGTGTCTCTGCTCTTTGGACAGTGCCCTGCTGGCTCGGGAACCTCACCTCGTGCAGCCTGGGTCACCCAGGGCTGATCTGAACTGTCTGCCCTGCAGAGAAGGGGGCTGTAATATAACCCTGGTCGGACAGGCACAGGCAGCTGCTTCTGTTCGTTTAAGTCCTCTAGAGATGTCCAAAGAGACAGAGTCAAGGCTGCAGTTACCTCCATCTGATGAAGCGGCAGCTTTGCTCACCGCCTGCATATGAGATGAGTTCTCTAGTTCTTCAATTCCAAGGATATTCAGTCCCAGGAAAAGAATTTTATCTGCACTTCCCACAGGAGTGCCCTAACCACCACGGAGCACAAATGCCTTCCCTCCTGCTGATGCCTAGGCCTGAGCTGGCTTCAGGACAACCATCAGCAACATCACCACGTGCCATCCCATTTAACACGTTCCCAGTGAGCGCTGGCTATATATTTTCCCAAGGGACTGGAGATAGCAAATGTTTCTGCTTGGCTTCTTGAACTCCCAGAAACAGATTAAACTGGATCTCTGTGAAGATGGAGAGAAATAGTAAAGATCTCCTGCAGAGACAGCTGAATAAGGCGTTCGAATGCTTGTGTTCTATCAGGCTGCATGAATTTTCCTGCATGAGAATCTGTATCTAAAATTTCTATGAGGCAACACCTACATTAGGCAGAAAAAAAGCAGACATGGGTTTGGGTTGAATTTCAAGTTCTACATGAGAATCTAGGTGCAATAAAAATAAATGGTGGGGTATTTAGCATTTTCTTTAAAAAGGGATGTTAGCAAGTGCTAAATTGTAATATCACACTGTATAAAGGCAGAATTAGGATTGCGCAGCTAAATTTTACTTTAAATTTTCATGCCTAGTCATTTTATCTAGACAAACTGCCAGCACTGATGCTAGATATACATCCTGATCTTATAAATGAAGAAATAAAGAACAATGTAGATTTGGTAATTTGTCTAATCATTTCAGCTAATACTCCCAAGTCTGCTACCAGGAAATTAACTTCCAAATAATAGTTTTCTCTTCATTTTTTAAAAGTATTTCATGCCACTATGATGACTGTGATGAAAAGTTTACTCTGTACCGAAGACAAACACGCTGTTCTCTTGAGACGTTCTGTCTCTTGGACAGCGTGTTCAGGACTGTCCACGAATCTGGTTTATGCTGTAGCTCTTTATCTAATTTCATTGTCAGTGCTGTCTACAGAGACAGGTACGCAGCTGTACCACTGGAGATCCATCTAAGAGGAACTCGTTGACTTTGAACCTTCGTTCTTTCAGGGTTTTTTTTCGGTGCAAAAATGATAAACAAGACTCTGAATCATTTTACACAATATGTAGAGAACTTGAAAACTCAAACTCTCAACCATGAACTAGAGGAAAGCCAACACTGCCCACGTAAATAAAGTTTCCATTAGGAATAAGCTGCTCCTAGCTGCTATTGTTGCAGCAGCATTTTAAATGAGGAAAAGAAACTCAAAAGCGAACACTGCTATTAAAGACCTGTAGAGATCAGTGACAATTTCTGTTGTTGCTTGAGAAAGTTAAGTAGAAGAGAGGAAAGAGGCACTGGCGCTATTCTAAAGAAAGGAGAGTCAGAACAAGGCTGAGGACCGACCAGGTTACAAAGATCTGCGAAGTTCTCACGCAGAGCCAGAAGCTGTGACAAAGCAAATTCATGCACATAACAAAGAGGGGTTTTGATTTGGGAATGGGAACTAAGATGTCTGGCATTGTTATTTTTTTTCAGCAGACAGAAAACACTGTAAAAAAGCAGTAATATTTTCCTGGCACCAAACTCCAGATTTATTTTGCACTTTTGTTTGGCTATTGTACATAGGCTGCAGAAAACAGTTTTATCAGAGTTGTATCCAGCAGCGTCCAGGCTGGATACCTGGTGGAATTGGCAATGGTGATTTTTTTCACCAGGCTCTAAGTCTAGAATTTGTGTTGTGAGTATCTGGTCTTATCCATCTGAAGATATGTCACTTGGCAGAAAAGAATTAAAAATGCAGAGAGGAAAAGAAAAGCACAGAGAGGAAACAAGATTCTACAGCTTACTAACTTGGGGGTAAAGCAGTTTGGAGCTTTAATACTGAATAAGAGCAAATGGAAGGCAGCACAGTTTATACCACAGCAGCTCTCATCTGAGGCTGCCCTTCTTGGATTCTGGTTTGTTTCTGGAGCTGCTTCAGCATATTCCGCATTTACCAAATAGGAAGGGGCAAAAGGAAGGAGAGTGCCTTCCGTGCACAGAACCCAAACTGTGGAGGTAAGGGGTTTTACATACTCCTCACTGCAATATGACTATGCAATATATCTAGCACTAGACTTTTTTTTTTTCAGAAAGCACAGTAGTTTCCTTGAATTGTTATTGAAATACATAGCTTTATTTTTCATTCTCTTGATATCTTCTGCTTTTTTTTCGGTGTCTCTTACAATTTCCAGCTTGCTTTCATGATTTAATCTGTATGAAAAGGAGAAAAGATGCAATCACAAGGAGAATAAAATAGTGGATGGGTAATGACAAGCTAGAACTGAGAATACAGAGCAAAAACAGTAAATGGACCAAATATAGTTTACTATACATAATTGTTTTCATTCTAAAGTATATCCACAGCACGGTCCTGTTCATTATTTTTTACATGTCTCTCCTTGATGTCATAACAAATCTTTCCAAGCATGAAGATACTGTATCAGTGTTTTCCTCTCAGACTGGGGTGAGATATCCCATGTAACACAGAACAAGGAACAACGGTGCTGCACAATGTTGGCACTGCTACAGCTGTAGGATGGAGGAGGGTAGTCCAGCCCACAGCAACCCACATCCCTCTCAGCAGTAGCCATGAAAAGAATAAGAGACAGTGGGCCCAAACCAAAGTGTGGTGAATTCCATTTAAAAGTAAGAAAACTATTTTACTGTGAGGGGTGGTTGGACTCAGAAGCAGGTTGCCCAGGGAGGTTACTGTAGAGTCTCCATCCTTGGGGATAGTCACAGCCCAAATGCACAAAGCTCTGAGCATCCTGCTCTGGGTGGCCCTGCCTTGAGCAGGGTAGTTGGACCAGATGATCATTGGAGGTCCCTTTCAACCTCAACCATGATGCAATTCTGTGATAAATACCGCTGTTAGGTCCATTATCATTCATAGTAAGAAATATTTAGAAGCACAGACTCACTAGATAGATCTTTTTCTTATATATAATTATTTCATTCTGGTATCAGTAGCATCAGGACTCTGGGCTTATTTTTTTCACTGCTGGAAGATTTTAATCTTCCTTTTATCTATCCTTTTTTATCGGGTGATAGCAGTTCCTGCTTCAGCCATCTCTTCCTGTATTTCCCCATACCGACAGCAATATTTCTACTTCTGCTGCTGTGTTTTGCCTCAAATGTGGATAAGAAATGACTCATAGCATTAATCTGCCTTGTAGACTAATAAAGAGCAGTGCTGCACCAGAATACCAGGTGGAGAGCTTGTACCACATAATGAGACAGCAAAGACACTGGAGCAGCAACACTGTGATATGAAAATGACATGTTTTTGCAAAGCGTATCAACATCAGACAGATCCCAATAATCGCAGGTAATGACACCCCGCGGGTGCCGCGCCGGAGTCTCGCCGTGCAGTAACACTGCCGCCCGCGAAGGGGCACGCAGGCGCTTCCTTTACAGCCAGTTTCCTCAGTGCTTTCTCCTGGGTATTTCTCCAGACACTCAAACTTCAGAAGTTTCCAGACAAAAGTTTCCTCTCACCACGCCACCATTCCCAAGCCTCAGTGAAATCCTAGCCTAACAAAAAAAAAATCTTCAAATCAGCGGAGTTCATTTGAATATACATTTAATTAATCTCTCTTCATTTATCACTGTGACAACTGCGATACAAAAGTAATTTATGGGTGCTGCTTCTTTCCAACCCCCTCAACACTTTTTAGACTAATGAAACCGAGGCCAGCAACAACATTAAAAAAGCAGCCTCCAAGGAAAATTGCCAAGTGCTTATTTGGCCAGAATGTTTGTTATAAAAATAACATTACACATGCACAAATTATTATCAGTTAGATGCTGCTTGAATTTGCTCCAGTTCTTATTGTCTATGGCCTTCTAAATCCCTTTGCTCTTAAAATATGGATACAAAAACATTGCAATTTTGCCCACAAACATTGCAATCTTGCCCCTTTCCACTGCTGGAAAGGGAATTAGGTATGATTCAGCTTTTCCAATAACCCCACCACATTCCCACTTTGCCTAGTAAAGTGCACTTAACACCAGCACACCAGTCCTTTTTCCGGTAAAATGTACTTGATGTCTGTGACATTGAAGAAATAAAGAAGGGATGGGACCAGTGTTTAGGCAACCATGATGTGAATGTTATACCCAGCTGATACTAAGTCTGAAATTAAAATGGCTTTGTAGCGGTTGTGCAGCATTAAAAAATGCATAATTAATACATGGCTGTGACTTCTGTGCAGTACATTTGCCAGACCACTCCTTTAGCTGGCTAATGGTCTCTGAGAAAGCAGGGGTTTGTCTGCTCTATTGCTAAGAGAGGAAAATGGAAAAAAATCTGATTAACTCAGTCAATGGAGGGAACAGCATTACTGCAAAGCAATGGACTCATCCTCCTACATGAGCGTACCAGTGATATTCTGACTGAATGAGGACATCCTACTTGCCGGACATCAAAGGCATTTCTTGTGTACAATTAACCTTTGCTACGGGTCCGCCACTCAGTTAATAAAAGAGGATTCTCTTCTTTTCATATTAAAGCCTAATATTGTATCTAAAATGAAAGCATCTGATATATGCACTTATACAGGTCTGACATGACTTTACAGCACTAAAATACATATCACATTTCCAACACTTATCATCCATTACGGCAAGCAACAACAGTTTTGGCTCACATCATTGTCAGCTGTTCGTGGAGAATGAGAGTCACATAGAGGCAGTATGATTTAAGTGGTTTCATTTGGATTGATGTGTTCCCATCTATTGCTAGAAGACTGAATAAGCAGCACTGGGATGCTTATGAATTTTGTGAATTTTTATGAATGCTGATGAATTTTGTTTGCAAAACAAAGAAAAAAAAAGGCAGTAAAAAATGGTAATGTTCCCTTGTTTTCAAGTTCTTTTGCAGACTAAAGTAGCAAAGGCTGTAAGGCTGTATGTGACCTGCAGCACTCTTATGCTTGGAAACGTGTTCGGGCCATTTTTCACCACCTGAACTTGTATCAAGCCATTCCACATATGCTTACTTAAACTCTTGCTGCAGTGAGATAGGAAGTGTCATGAGACTCAGCTGTAAAATAATAGTACACAAACACATTTGTATCTTGATATGTCTGGTCCAATAGAAAGATTTATTATGTTCTATCCATCTACTACACACTGCAGTCAGAGTTGTAATTGGCTAGGAAGGCAAGATTTGATTTAAGATAGTGATATTATCAGCTTGGGTTTTAGCTAATTGGGCATAAGTGGTCCATACTGCAATATATCTCCCTGTGTTACAGCCTGCCCTAGGTTAACTGCATGCTGCAGTCTAATCTATGCCTGCCTTCATGCCATGTTCAATGACAGAATATAGACATGTTTCTGATCACTCTCCATATTTATAAGAGTGAAGAATGATATTTCTCAGAGGCTTAACCTAAACTATAAACATTTTCAAATCAATAATGATTGTTAAGAGGATTACAGCTTCCATTTAACTCACTACGACATTGGATGGATTACAACGATCAAAGCTAAAATATCCTTTGGCATGAGACTAAGGTCTCTTATTCTGTACTTGCTATAGCCTAATGCAGGAGAATCAGAGAATTAGATGACAAATGAACATTTATGAAGTAAGTAATTAGAAGTATGGTTTATGGCCAATAATCGTTAAATGACTATATTTTTAGATATATGTGATGAATCATATTAGCAGAATGGAGTGTAATGAAAGTAATGAATGCCTAATTCTTTTATGGAAATGAACAATGATGATTTCAAACAGAATCCTAATTACATAATTTTGCATGAAATGTTTTGCTTGTTTTTCTGAAGTCAGACCTGTGAGCATTTTAGACTCTATTCTCAATAGCTTTTTCTTTTTTTTTTTCCCTAAGAGGCTAGACGACGGCTAGACGGCACAGAGACAGAGATTTATGTAGAGTTTCATCTCTAACACATTATTGCAATGATCGGGATCCTTCCCAGATCAGTGACGGTCACATATTAATAACATTACCTAGTGACTTTTTTAGTCATTTTCCCAATTTATTTTCTAGTGGACATTTGTGTGTATGAGAGAACTGCCAACAGCACGGACACCTTTGCTGGAAACACATTTCTAGAAGCTGATACTTGAGGCATCCTGGCAGGACAAGAAAGTAGTAAACTCAATATTATCAGTGTTTGGTAGCAGCAGCTTTATCTGGTAAGTAGCGAAGATCGTATCTGTCAAATGAAAACAAAATATTGAAACAGACTTGTTGGGGAATGAAATATGCAGCTAGCTGCTACCTCCTCCTATTAAATGATCTCATATTATTATTTAAGGTTAAAACTACGGCTACCTCCTTGCTGCTGCAGAAGCTCTGGCTCATCCACAGTTCTGTAGGCACTAGTGGTTAAGGTTGTGGCCATGGACACTGGAGATAAAAGTCCAAAATTCCTTGCTCTGATGTGAGCTGCTCATGGCAAGCCAATTAGTCTCTCAGACTCCTTTAACTGCACGTGGCAGCAGCGCCCCATGGTGTGTTGGGGCTACCCAGGCTTCCAGTTCAAGAACTGTGTGAGGTTCCACAGCTCCCTGCTGGCCCCATATCCACGGTTCCTGGGCACAGGAGCAGAGGGGGCAGAGTATACAAAGGAGATCAGCATGGAAGTGTTCTCAGGTCCCAAAATTTAGGGCTACCCACAAAGTTGCAGCTTTTCATTTCTGCCCTGTAAAAAAGAAGGAAAAAAGAACTTTCCTATTATGCTGTTTGAGACAGCATAAAGATTGAGACACTCACATACCGGGGAAGGGAACTGAGAGAGCTCATCTGACACGTTAAAAAGAAAGCAGTTTGGTAAAATATTTCAGAGAGTTACCAATGTTACCAATGGCATTTACAGACACAACAAAAATGTTCTATGTTAAGAGACACGTTTGAGCTATAAGGCTTGCTATCATGCTTACAAAGATGATGCCAATTTGTTAGGTTCCTTAATGACTCTTAAGCATGTTGCCTGGTTTAAACAGCAAAAAGAGTGTGTAACTCTAAAGCAGCACATAGAGCATCTCAGTAAAATAACAGACATCTCACTGGTGTCCTGAGAGAGAAATGAACGTGAAATTATTTGGTAAAATCAATATTTTAATGTACTAAGAATAGCAAGTTTTGTAGAAAACCTGAAATAAGCCTTAAAGGTGTCATTGTTTATAAAAGCTAAGTAAAGCTTTGTGCTTTCCTTGACCACCTTTCATTAGGATACAGGCTGCTGTGATGTTTCAGACTTTAAAGGAATGTCAGAGTATTTATTCTTTCCACTTTCTGCTCTTCCAACAAAAGCTAATATGTAAAAAAAGGTTCATGGGCTGTGAGGGAAAGGCGACACTGAGCCTTGTGTAGCTCTAAGAAGAAGTCACATTTAAAGCTACTTATCTTCAGACACTGATATTTTCAGAAAAACGCCCCTGGCTAGTGGGTTTCTTGCAAGTCCCAGTTTAATTCTTCTCACAGAAAGTGAACTTTGAAAGTCACTCTGCTACTGGGAAAAGAATATTGAAAGCAATAGCTAGATTACCGTGTGTTGCAGAGCAAAAGGGGTCCAGAGGGAGAGCTAGAGAAAAAGGATACCAGCAAAAGTCAATGAAAAACAGTACCTTTCTAATAACGTTTACCAGGTACCACTGTTCTGCCTTATTTTTTCAGTTCTTCTCCATAAAATGCTCTTCATAAGAGAATGTTGGGATGTACACAATAAAAAATCAACACAATTTTAAAGATTGCTTAAAAAAATTAATAAGAAACACTTGCAGCCCTCAAAGGAGCAAATGGGTTTTACTATTCAGGACTTGCAATAGTTCGCCCATTAATAGGCCTTCACAGGGCCAAAGATTAGCCATGTTCTTTTAACTGCAAGATTATGTTCTTAAACTTGTAGAGGATTCTTTACTAGGCTATGAAACAAACCACTCCAGTCAATGAGATATTTTCTAGCGACTGTGCTGATATTTAAACTAGGACTGTAACTATGGTTATTTATTTTTATTACCTCTTTTAATTTGCATGGAGAAAAATGTACATTAATAGCTGTAAGATACCACAATATTACGTGTTATTTCAGGTAGGAAGTCTGAACAGAAGAAATCATAATGCTGTTTGTGACTTTAATTAAGTGGGCAATGACAAATCAGCTCCCAGACTTTCTGTCCAGCAGTGGTGAGAACAAATTTTGTATCTACAATCCATAGTAACAAGATGATCCAGCTTTACTTTGGTGACCAAAATGCAGTTATGCAATTTTGAAACAGAATTTAAAATAAAACAAAGCAAAATTCCAAATATCCCGAGATTGTAATTAGGCTTGTGGTTGAGAATCTTGTCCTGTAACAAATACGACCTAAATGTTTCAAAGCCTGCAGGATACTCAGACAATGATCTCTATACTCCTGACCCCTACTGTATACATCTGGCTAAGATGCACCCTTGCTGAGGGCTCCAGTTGCTGTAACCAATCCATTAAGCCATCGTGTTCACGTGCACCAATAAACCGGGTGATATTAGTGCATATGAAACCACATTGAATCCTGCCCCCGAGCAGAACCATGGATCTCCTGTCCGTGCCCACCCTAAGCCTGTTGAATGAATGGCTCCTCTTTCCCATAACGGAACTTTGGTTCCTTTTGAGTCGTTTACAGCACCCCATAAGAGGATCTGTTGTCTCTTATTGTGTGCATGATTTACAGCCATTTCATCAAAATTTTGATGTGGCCATCATTCAGTGTGCTCTAGGCAGCAAAAGTTTCAGTATATAAACAAGCATTGTTTACAGTGGTTCTGCATCATATTTAATGTATTTAAGTGTACTGGTTCTCTGGGCAGCTCTGTTATTTAGGATACATCTATCTCTTCCTTTTCCTTTTCTCCCTTCATCAAAAAAGTTTAAAATAGGATTGGCTTTGATGCTGAGCATTTGTTCAAGGGAACTGATGTGAAGACCACAAACGAAATCTGTCATGCCCCACCTGCAGCTTCATCAAATGTGAGGTGGTCTAATTTGCCAAGTTTCCTAGAGATGTCAGGAACAGCTGCTACACATTTATGGCTTATAAAGGGCCTTTAATCAAAGCAATGTGGACTCTTGGGGGCTAGCAGCAATAGCAGGGAAAGACTGAACTCACTAGGCCTTTATTTATTAGTGTTAGGTTAATAGGTTTTTGAAAAATAATATCTGGCTGCTGTAGCTGGAAAGGTTGACAGGATTAGGTATAAGTACTGCAAAGGTTGTACAATAAATATTTGGAAAGAAAGCCAACAAAGATGTAGCTCCTGAAACATAAATGATGCAAAGATAAATGTCAATAACAGTACAATATTAAGAAAGAGATTTAATATCAAATGTCTGTAGGAGGAAAACCAGATAATGAAAGCACTGAGGTTATGCATAAGTTCTTTCTATGCAAGGCAGTTGGAAGAAAGGAACACAATCAAGNAAAAAAAAAAAAAAAAAAAAAAACAAACAAAAAGGAATTGCAAGCTTATTCAACAAAGTAAATCTGATAATGATCATTATTAAAAAACATTATCTCTGAGATGGACTGAGTAACAGGCAGTAGCTCCCATGTACAAGTCTTCCCTTTCCTTGGAAAATTTCAATACAAGTCTCTCATTCTATTAATACTTCCATTTTCAATGGAAAAATTCTGCTCGGAAGCTAAATGCCTAGATAAACCTGAGGGATCAGACTTTGGTTTTCTGGGAAAAACAGCAAACAAATCGGGGAAGATAGGTTCCCATGAATATACATATGAATACATGAATATACAGCCCCCAGTATAGAAGACAAAGCTTATATGTGAAGGATATGCAGGCTGACATAAATCATCATCTCACAGTTCAGCAAGTGGCTGTAGGCAAAACCGGTGATACAAGGCTGAGGCCAAGACGTACTGTGAAGGTAAAAGCTTGTCTCTAAAGTGTTACCTTAGCTGCAGGTTTGAAAAATAAAAAGCTTATCTATGTCAGCTATGATCTAATTATGATCTGATTCTTAGATGGAGGGCACTTTCATTATAAAAAAAAAAAAAAGCTACGTGTATCTGGCTGGTTGCTTGTATCTAAGTAATATTCTCATAGGTAACTGCAGAGGTCAAGGGATCACAGGCCAATCATAACAGGATGACTGTGTCCCAGCAAAAGACTAATGAGCATCTGTACACATAATCATAGTCTGATTTGAATCAGTTATTAAAAGGAAAACTTACAGGGACCAAAAATCAACAAACCAGGGCTTAAGTGAGGGTACTTCAAGCACTTGCTTGCAGGCAAGGAAGTTATCTTCAAGACAAGCCCTCTTGCATCCCTCTGGGGAAAACAGCATGCCCAGACACCTCTCTGAAGTACCTGTGCACAAATGCTTACCCGGGGAATAAACAGGAGGAATCCGTGCAGTGGCTGGGCTACGGGCAGCATGTCCCACTGTAAGGCATGGTGGCATAACCTGCATGACTGGAATGCTGACACGGATGGATACAGGTTCTTTAGGAACGAAAGGTCAGGAAGGGCTTTCTCTTTGCAGGTGATCCTCTTGGTGGAAATCCTCATCAACAACCCCACAGGCATTTTATCGGAAAACGTTGCTGTGCCATTCAAGGCCCTTGACCAAGGAATTACCAGAGGACACTGACAGCTCCACAGGTCTGAACATGCTGGTTGTCCCGTGCCAGGGCTGCTGGCCATCACCTTCTGTAGTTGGATAGCAGAAGACATCTTTGGCAATGCAGAGAGGTGCAGCCAGTTCGAGAGGGTATTGCAGTGTTTCCTTAGTGCACTTCTCATACCTAATCCCTAGCAACATAGGTTTCATCTTTGAATCTGCCAGGGGAGCACAGTGCCATAGGGGAAGTGCCCTGGCATCTTCTGATGGCCTCTAAAGGCTACCTAACAGGCTCCTTCTCCCCGCTGAACTCCAAGGTGCTACTTAGCAGAAGCCTGATGCCTGCAAATGCCCGCAGCGTGGGGCTGAAGGCAGCTCTACCACCTCTCACCTGAAGCAGCCAAAAGACACAAGTACTTTAGTGAGCTGCAGCAGCAGCTATTCAGACTGCCTCTCTGCCCCTCTGCTCCCCAGCTGGAAGCAGCAGATCAGCAGCACGTGCAGAAGCTTCCCAGAGGCAGACCTGTCCTCTGGAACAGCAACCTGAAAGTTAAGGGGCACAAAGAGCCTAACTTTTGAGTGTTTTTTTTCTTTTTTTTTCCCTTTAGTTTATCTTTAAAGATAATTTCCTGATTTTTATTTTTTTTCCTCCATTTTTTTCTTCCTAGACATCTTCAAACAGCTGCTTTACTTATTTACTCCTCCTCTCAGCAAAGGATCTCCACATACTCTTAGCCAAGGCTCTTTTCCTTGACAGTAGCTCATAACAACACCATAGTCTTATAAATAGGTGACCATTTAGTCATCTGTTTTCTTTCATATGAGAAGGAAAAGCTGGGGAATAAAGTACAGTTTAGACCTGGGATTTGCCCGTCTCAAAGGCCCAGTCCATCCTGTCATGCACCATGTGTTTTACACCAAAAATGAAAAGGCCTCCTAAATTTAACTTTTAATCTCCAGATGAGACTCACAAATTTAGCAATCTGGAGAAGATCAGGTAAGGATCTTTTTGGTTAAAATGAATAAAAAAACCACCACCACCNAAAAAAAAAAAAAAAAAAAAAAACATAAAACATACCAGTTGTGGCAGGGTGTCTTTCTGGAAGTGATGCCACGGAGTTGTAAAGCAGATACACTATGTTGTGTTGGGGAGCAGTCCCATTTACCTTCTTCCGAAAAGGAGCCCTAATCTCCAGTACACTGGAGAGCCCATTAGAGAACCAAGAAACCAAACTGGTCCCTTCAGTGCTGTACAATTTTATACAAATGGTGTCTGTAGCTGTGGACTTCCCTGAGTCCATCTGAGGTGACAAAGAAACTCTGAGTTTAGGGCTCTGCTCACGAGGTGCAAGGGACAACCACACTGCCACCTCCAACCACCATCGCTGGCTCCAGGGACCCCCAGGGCAGGTCCCAGAAGTCTCAAGGAGGGACCTGGTGCTGCCTCCCTTGTTTGATGGGTGTCTCAAAGACTCCTGAAAAACAGTGAGAGAAGCTTCCAGAAGCCTGGGAGATGTGGTCCCTCTCTCCCCACTCTCCTCAGTGTTCTGTAACGTAACACAAGGTCCACCTGGGTTTCTCACACAGCCTATAGCTTTGTATGGAAAATCTTGCTGTCAAGAACTGAATGCCCACAAAAGGGGCAGAAGAGTCCTAAAATTTTATTTGAATGAATGGAGACTCCACTGGGGCATAGACCTGTGGGGTCTCTCAAATTGCTGGAGGACACAGCCTCCTTTTACCCTAGTTTCCTGACAGAGGTACGGCCTCTTCTTTTCCCCATTGGCCAGGGTACTCAGAAGTTACACACTTCCCGACCAGGCCTATAGTGAATTCTCTGCCTCCCTCCTGTTCTCACCTGAGTTGAGCTGACTTCTTTTCCCACTGATCAGTCAAAAAATGTGGGCCAATTCCCCATTTGTAAAGCCACCAACTTGTCAGATACTCCTTTGTCCCACTCATCAGCCAAAGACTCTGAGGTAACTCCCTTATTTATAAAGACCCCAACTTGTTCCGTTCAGTTTAGGCAGGAGTTGTTAGAGGAGCAGCTTTGCAGAGCATCCCTACCATTAAATTGGTGTTTATGCAGGAACCTGAAGTGTCTTTTCACCTTAATCAACAGCCAGGGGAGGTCTCCCCTTTCAGAGGTGGGACATGGCATGTTGACACCATTGTCCCCCTCTCCTAGGTGGGAGGTGATACCAGGGAGTTTAGGCAACCTCCTCTTTCAAAGACAACTAGCGTCATTACCTGCCTTTTAGAGTCTCTCTTCAGGGCTAAATATACACAACCAGCCAGTCCACGATAAGACTGAGTCTGAAAAAAAATGTTCAAGTCTGCCCAGGTAGTGAAAGGTTTGTGCAGATGTGTCCTGGAAAACTGATTAAATGGAGAGCAGGCAGCTTTTTGAAACTTGTTCTCATAGAAAATACAAAAATACAGCAGAGCAGGCCAAGTACTGTCTGTTCTTCTGGTCTGTACCCTGGTCAGGTTTTCTCATTTCACTTATGGTCAATGCAGTGACAGTACAAGTCATTTAGACTCCTTTTGACAAAGTATAGTTGACAGGAATGATATAGTTCTCTGAATTCTCTGTTACTTCTAATCTCATGTATTGGCATTTGTTACATCACATTAACAGTAAAACTTTTAGAAAGTCCTTTAGAAAGTTCTTTATTTTATTTTTCTTCATGGTGCAAGGGCATATTCTGCATATCTTCTAAATTATGGAAAAATCAAGAATTGGGTCTACTAGAGAAAAAATAGGTAACAGATTTTTATTTTAACTGTACATTTAGATTCCAGATTAGGAAACTTAGGGCTCATTTGCTGGTTAGAAAGCCTAAGGATTTATGTTCCATCCCCATCTTGTCTTACCATCTTACTGTAACTGTGTCACATAATTTCTGTATATCTATATTCTCCCCTCCATAAAACAGATATGACGATACTGATTTCCTTTGCAGGAACCTTATGTGGTATGAACAGTTAATATTATGAAAGTGCCTTGAAGTCATAGAACAAAAATCCTCTTTCAAAACACTATTATTCTCTAAAAGTTTTTATTTCCCAGGAAGGAACTTGATCTTCCTAGTTTTTCCTCTTTCCTCCTCCTGTTGTTTACCCTTCTCACTATTAATAAACTTGTATGAACAAATATTTTAAAATCCATTACTAGAAAAGAACAAGTCCATCATTTTTCAGTGCCACAATCTGGCAGTATATGTATACTAGGATCACAGGATAGTTCAGGTTGGAAGCACCACAGGAACATCTAGTCAAGCCTCTGCACCAGGGCCCTGAGCGCACTCTTTTCTCAGGGATGCCTGACGCAGGCATGAGTCACTGGTCTGTGCCCTGACCCCTGTCTCAACAATAACTTGTTTATTCCATACATCTTCTAGATAGGCCAAAATTATTCTGTAACAAGTAGGTCCCATAATTATAAACTCGATCTTTTTTTTTTCCCATGACACATCATATCCTAGATATCCTAAATTTATCCTCAATAAACGTGAAAGTAGAAATTTCTCTGGATCAGAGGTCTTTCAAGCCAAGTGTTTTGAGTTTTATCTTCCTCCTGATCAGAATGTCAGAAATCTTTGCTGGTGCTTAAAAGAGAGGTGTTGTAAAACTGGTAGTTTCTGCACAGCCATATAGCAATAATATCTGAAGATGTGAGTGAGGATTTCAGTGTTGAAGGATCATGCAGAGACCTTGCAAAATCTGCCAGCATTTCACATAGTAGGAGGCTAGAAATAGTCATTTGAAAATCTGGCAAAAAGTACACTCCCACAACCTCATTATCGTTTGATATTTACTGGGAAAATGAAAGCTTCATCTAACTTGATGCATTGGTTTTGTGCTACTGATAGAAAAATACCTCCCTCCCCCAGTAAAAAATGTGTGCTCCTGTTTAACAGAAGAACCTCTGAGCATCCAGCGCTCATTGAAGTCTCTGGGGAAATTCCCATTAGTGAGCAGGATCATTCATATTTCTTTTTTTAACAGATTAGTGGGTGTTTACGTAAAGGCCCTGTAGGCACCAATTAATCTGCGTTCATATAGCAAAGGCAAAGCTTTAAAACCCCTGACATTCTTTCTTACTGGTAATTCAGAAATTTGCTTTGGCAAGCAACGGGACTCATAGCATTCATCTTTTTCAGAAATTAAACTTCCAGTATTTATTCAAGATTTATTTTTAACACATGTAATTCTAAACATGAACTAAGGATAAAACAATACAACATCTTTTTAAAGGTTGTAGGCACTCAATTGCAGACCTGCTGCTGCAGCTCACAGCTTTGCTGAGAAACCTCAGAGAGAAATTCAGCAACTGAACTGTTCAACTTCACAGTTACAGTTGGAGACCGTGTGGGCAGAAGAGAAACAGCCAAAACTCATATACTGCTGCTACTTGGGAAGTGTTGAGTAGCATCTGAGGAAGATGCATAAGTAATACACAAAATAAAAATGGTCGAAATCAAATATTACACCAATAATCACCTATTTGACCTTCAAAGAGAAACCTCTGGAGTTTTCATTTCTATCTCTTTGCCCATTCATACACCTGCATGTCTACACAGGGCCTACAGGTGCTCTCTGTGAGGAGTACGATTGCATGGTGGGAATAATGTGCTTTTCACACGCCGGAGGATGTGTCCCAGCTTCTCATGAGGCTGGATTTGCAATATGGCAGCCTGCATGATCCGTGGCTTTGGTCTCGGGATCAGCCTAGGAGCTGTCTTTAGACCACAGTGCAGAAGGACACACTGAGCCTATCTGCAGCCACTGGGATGAAGGAAAAATAGATTGTTGATGAACATTCCTCTTAGTTCAGTCAAAGGCCTCAGGAAGAGAAAAAGAGGGAAAAATCTACCTTTCATCCAGCACCTGTGGGCACAACACCTACAGATAAGCAATGGTTTATATATTTAAAAAAAAAAAAAAAAAGAGAGAACGGAGGTTTTCNAAAAAAAAAAAAAAAAAAAAGCTTATAAGCTTTTAGCTTATTATTGTGGGGCCTTTTTTCCTTAGAACAACTTTATCAGTGTCTCCTATTTCTGTCTTTTTTTTGCCTGCTTAGCAAATTTAATTCTCTGGATTGACTCTCATGTACAGGTAATTGGACTTATCATCTATAACATACCTGTATGCTCTTTCCCTCTGTTTAATAAAGATTTTTTAAAACAAATGCAATAGTTTTATTGATAGTAAGTATTTCTGTTAACAACTGCTAACTATACTCGCCTTTGGTAGATGCCCTGGTAGATGTCGACCTCGGAGGCAGAGTGCAGTAGCTGGTCGCTTGAGCCTTAACAACCCAGGGAAGTGATGAATGAGGAATGAGACTGAGAGAGAGAAAATCTCATTAAATGACAGGAGAAAAGAGGCTGTGTAGAAAAGAGTTGCAAGTAGTGAGAAAAAAACAGCATTATAGTGAAAGGGCTGTCATATGAGGGGACATGAGAGCATGGCTTGTTAAGCATAACAAAAAAAGCCTGGTAGAAGATTTGATTGTTTTCTAAAAATACACAGGTGGAGTGAGGGAAGTGAGAAATATCATCGGGAGAGAAGAGCTTCCCATTCTAACCAATTCCAGTACAGGGATTAACGTATTAACTGTCCAAGAATAAAGTCAGGTAGACAAACAGAAGAAAATTATTACAATTATGATGGCAAAAAAACCCGGAAGCCACAGAATGGACTAAAAAAATCTCTAGTCTTAATAAAACAGAGTTTGTGGATGGTCTGATTACCAGCAACACAGGAGGGAATGATCCAAAACATTTCTTTAGTTTCTCCAGGAACAACCAATACCGCTTCAGTGGAAAATCACTAGACACACTTTTTGTTGCAGACAGCAACAAATCCACTGATTGTTCCTCAAAGACAATCACTAGACATATCGGGATGTCTTTAGTGACTGTCCCTGCGCATGTCCTAAGTCTGGAGAAAGCGAGAGCACCTGGAGTTAATTAAAACACCTTCAGTCAACTTTGCGCTGGAAACCCCTCACTTCTACAGCAGACTAACACGCACCGAGAGATTTGATACCACGGATGGGAAGATGCAATACCATTTGTTCTAGTGTTTACACCATAAGTCACTTGTATTACCACAGCCACTTACCTCTGTTAACAGCAAAGTGCAAGGAAAACTCCCTGGAGTTACTAGAACTTTTATGAAAAATATATAACTCCTTTGGATTCCAGACAACATAAATTCTGCATCTCTGTAGAAATAAAATGACTCCTTAAAAACTTAAAGTAGCTATTGATATGTTTTAGCTGTAATAAAATTGAAATACTTAATCATTGATATAAATGGTGGTAGGTGATTCTGATTTCAAGGTACAGGATTTGGCTGAACTTGTTGGGCATTCTCACTTTTTTTTCTTTTTTGGTCAGACACAAATCCTTTCAACCTGTACGTGATAATTATGAGGATTTCTCACATAAGTGCAATAAAAAGCCTAGTCCAATCTTCAGAAGCCTCAGGCACTATCTTTCATTTGCCAACTTCTAGCTATTATGTGTTAGAAATACATGAAGGGACTCTGGGAGACATCTGCACCTGGATTTATTCTTCTGGGGTCTAATGCATTTTTACAGAGGCCATCACAGTTGGAAGAGGTGAAACAATACAGAGTAACTGCATTTTATAGCACATCACTAGTACCAACAGCCCTCGTTCCTACTGTGCTGCTAATTATCTTTTAGCATATGAAGGGCCATATAGGCCAAGTGGACACAGCTTTGAATATTCTCTAATTAAAGATGAAAATATATCACTGCTTACTTAATATACATGCTTGTTACTTAAAAGGACTCCCATGTGCAGTTGGTTCACTCTCTTGGAATGTGGACATTCATCATATATCTCCTTTTTCTAATAAAAAGCTTCCAGGAATTTTCCAGTGGATTATGCATGGGAAGAACTTATTTTTTGTGATGTTAACTCAGTGTGCAGTTTTCACAGCTCTCAAGAGAAAGTTCTGCAGGTTACAACAGAGGAGAGGAGATTTTCTGGCCATGTCCTTCCAGCACAGTGTAAATAACATGGACTGAGAAATGTTGAGCAGAATCGTTGTCGCAGGTGCCAGTTGTCTGATTTATTCCCACTCGGAGGAATATATTGGCATATATATGGATAGTAACACCTTGCCAGCTGGCCAGGAGGTGACATCAGCTGCCCTTTCAGACAGATGAATTACACTGTGTGGCTGCCAGAGGACAGACTTTCCAAAAGAAGTAAAGGCAAAAACCACTTCATGTTTTTCTGACAGTAGTTTTTACTTAATATTTGTTTATAGAATTAACTTTATTGGACCAGCTTATCACCAAAACCATCTTTTTGACACTGCAGTAAGTTACTGGGAATGGATGCTATAAAGCATAGCAATTCACACAGGAATTTGCATTCTCTCTAATGTTCCTGAGCAGAGTATATTTTTCTCAGTGTGGTCATAACACTGTATGTGCAATATGATCTTATTTAATCTCCTTTTTTATGACCCTAGATCACTGGGCCAAAATAAATATCCTTACCTTCAGGCATCTAAATTAAATGGCCAGGTTTTAAAGCCTGTTTAAATGGGCCGAGCACTCATAACTCTACTGATAGTCATCCGCTTGTGAAGGCGTGACACGAAGTCTCAGATGGCTGTAGGGGACAGAGCTCTGCTCAAACCATCAGCGATCACACATCAGCACCACCCAAGACACTGGCAGTGCTGAGACAGTGGGTCTCGACACTGTTTACAAAAGGACCCCAAATGGGGTTTGGGATTCTATGACAATTGGAGGATCCTGTGCAATTTAATCATAAAGAAACAGAAAATGAGTACACCCAATTTGTTTGCAGAATGAAAATGCAGGCTCCCATGTATAATAAGGAATGATAGGAATGATATTTAGCTAAGGTTGAATGAAGCAGAATCAGTAAGAAAGGATAAACATTGTGTGAAACAATTTCACAAGATTTGTAAGACTGCCAGATTAGAAATATAACAATGACTTTCTGATATTATGAGCAGTGGTAACAATTTTTAAAAGCCAGCAGTGTCTTTTTTTTTTTATTCCTGGGAAATGTAAGTATAATTGCATCTATTCTTTGCTAGAATATTCACCTTTTCTTCTTGAATAAATTAACATTGATTTTTTTTTTCATGTTTAGAGTCTTATTAATGAACTCTGATTTTCAGTTCATTGTGTCTACAGTAGCTGTGTAGTTCGGAATAGGATCTTTTACAATGCTGATCATATTGTGTGAATATATGAAAAACTATTTCTTTTTTAATGATAGACATGTTTTCAGATTTGAATGCTGATTGTTCACTTTCTCCGTGCCTCGTGCTCTTTAAGTCAATTGTTTAATAGATTTCATCTGAGTGAATTAAAAGTAGAATTAGAATGAGTGGTTATTTCTGGCTTTATCTGGTGCATCTCATACTACCCACATAGGGTATCTGGGTTCTGCAAAGGAGAAAGGAGATTATTTTCTCATCTGTCTAATGTATTTCCTTCAACATAAAACCATATCAATGGTTGGACAGTGTTCCAAGCTTTATGATCTACTTGAAGTGTTAAGTCTGCTTAGGAAGTGTGGAAGTAGTTCCTCTTTATAGTAGAGTAATAAAGGAGCTGCTGTGTTTTGTCTCTGATATCTGTGATTTAGGTAAAAGAGGAAATAAAGCACTGGATTACTTCTACATCTGCATCACTGAGGAGGAAACAAGCAAGGCAAAGACATGTTGTGATTTAGAGTATCTAGATGAGATCTTAACTCTGCTGTTAGAGTTGTTTAAACTTTTGTCTGAAATTCATTCTTACTCCTGCTTACCTGAAGACACCATCTCCACGCCCGAGTCATGACGACATCCTGAGATCATTTGTCTTCAGTCCAGAGTCACACAGCACAGAGTGAGTCACCACTGAGTAAAGTATGTGAGCAGACTTCTGACTGAAGATGGGCAACTTCAACACAAATAGTTAATGTGATTGATGTACAAATGCAAGTGAACAGCAGGGGCAGCACAGTCTTAAAATACCACAGCTACCAGCCCACGCTATTCATGCCCAGAGCTGGAGCTCTCATAATGCCACCACCTATTGCTCACCCCAACTACATATAGGCTGTGGTCAGTCTGATGGAGAATGAAGGGGCTACCCGCAAAGTCTAAATATCCATGCACATGTCTGCAACTGTTGGAATTCCCAAACTCTTGTTTTCTTGCTTTAATTAAAAATATTAATCTGCTTTATACTTCACAGATGGACACTAAAATCATGAGTCTCTTCATGTGAAATATTGACGTCAGGCTCCGTGATGCATAGCAAAGTACTCCATGCAGAAGCCATACAATCTTCATCTGGATTCCCAAAGGATTTTAGCCCATCCTAGCAAGTACCTGTTAGACTGCTTAGGTAGCTGTCAATTACATTGCAATTTCAGGCACTGAGATTGCTTGGACTGTATTCTTTATTACAACCAAAATAAACCCACTGCAGTGGATTGTTTTTCTCTACTAAGCAAATGAATATTGAACATGCATTAGCAATCGAAAGCACTCAATCTTTTTACTCAGTTTTGCCATTGACTTACCTGGTAAATGTGCAAAGTTCAAAGTTGGCAACAAATATAGAGCTGTGACATTGTATAAACATGGCTTTCAGAATTATGAGCTGTAATAGTCATTCTGTGTGTATGACAAGATTGCATAACGTTAACAGCCTTGGTCTCCATGACAATAACAGCACAAGATGTTGGATGAAAAAGAAATGGCTATAAAGATGATTTAAGCAAGTTTCACCACACTTTCAAGGCCTGTTTACCTAGCAAAAGTTTTGAATAAACTGGAAATAATTGAACTATTATTTTTGCTTCCTTATCTGCTTAGACAACCAGTTTTCTAGGACAGAGATTGACTTTTTCCTGCATGTCTGTAAGTGCCAAGGCTAACGAGACACTCACAGATGATGGCCCTCATCTTACTAATGTATTTAGTGAGTCCTGCACCCATTTCAGGGATGCTGGGGAGCGCTAAAGCGTGCACAGAAACTCCAAAATGTGATGTCAGTCATATGTAACCGACAATACACAGGCCCAAAGTCTGCTTCTCCCTTCTGATTGCAAAGATTGCCCCAAGTGTAAAGCACCCACATACTGTAAAGCGAAAGGAATATTAGCCATGCAGACATATTTGCTGTGTTGGATATGCTGGGTGGATAATACTAAAGGCTGTAGACAGAATAAGTAGTTTTTCTTCTGCATCCCGCCTAGATGACCCCCTTGGAGCAGGCTCACGAGTTTCATCCACCGCAAGATGACAGCGGGATGGTCTCCCACAACAGCCTTTGTTTCGAACTGCCAGCAGTTCGAGTACCAGCTTCAATAAACAACAGACTGAAACTTCTGGGGATTTTTTTTTATTTCCTTTTTGAGGAAATGAACCTTTTTTCATTATTTAATTTCAGATCTGCTTTTGACATTAGTTAAAGGAAAATAGCAGCTGCAATTTATACAGCAAATGCCCATTTACACTCAATAGAAAACAAATGAGTTAATCTTTATTTTTCGGAATAATGTATTTCAGGCACCACTACTATTTCAAACTAGCCATCAGACATTGCTAGGGAACCATATTCTTGGTTTTCAGTAACCAAGATTCCCAAAAGAGTAATCATCAGAATCATTCTGTATTAATACCTGTATAAATAAAGATGAAGGCTCAAGATCTCTTCCGCTGATCATCTCCCGTAAGTATTGTTGAGACACAGTCTTTAGAAATTTCCTTTAGGAAAAGAAAAATAATGCCAAAGAAGATTATTTTTCATATTCATTGGCAACAAGATCCTTTGCCGTCTCTCAGCTGGTCATGAACTCTTAATTGTAACTTACTGCAGTATCTTGGAGATCTTGGAGATCTCTTTCATCTCAAATTCAAGTTAATGGTTGACTTATTGCAGCTATCACTGAAATACTTGAAAGCTGTGTGTTCTAAGCACCTGAATACAACAAAGTGAAATTTAAACCACAATGTCAGGTAGTTGCAAAAAAAAAGATAAAAATGCAGGAAAAATCCATTAAAAACATGTGCATTTTTTTAGGAAGGGTATAGAAAATGTAAAATATTTTCACCAGCCTACTTCTTTGTAGTGTAACTTTGAATGATTTCATTTTTATTGCCATTGTAAAAAAGGCCTTCCACAGATGATTTTGATTTTTCTTTAGAAAAGAAAAAAGTAAATATCTGACATACATAGTCTCAAACTCCAAATTAGGTTGTGTCAAAATGCTTCAATTTCCAGAAAACATCTTCATGGTTTTATTTTTGAGAAACAAAAATAATCCTGAGGCTGCTTTTCATAATTTCTTATAAATTTCCATGTGATAATTGCAGCTACATTTCTCAGATGTTTCCTAATAGGATCAAAGACTCTCTATAACAGCTCTTCTTTCCATCTTCACCTAGAGTAGGACACATGCTACATATCCTGGACAAAACTAAAGCTGTGCTACCAGTGTCTAAATTGCTTATTAAGTCTTCAGTGTGTCAGCTGGGGAATCTGGGTGTTCTTCAGACTTTGGGAAATAATCCTCTTTGCCAGTCTCTGCAAGATCAAAGCTTCCTTGGGCTCAATTCATGTGGAAACATCAAGAAGGGAACTAGCTCTCCAGCTGCCTTGGAGCGTGTGTTATTGCAGCCTCCCACTGTCTGTCAGATGCGAACACACCGAGGAACCTTTTGCAGTTTCCCCCTGCTCAAGAGTAGGTAGGATCACAGGCTGCTTAATGAAGCAAGTAGCCATCTGCATCGAACCCCTGTCTCCAAGCAGACGTAAAACTGAGTCACCTCCATCGGTAACTGCATAAAATATGCTGGAGGACATCAATAATTCACAGAGATCCCAGGATAAGATGCTTTGTGACCCCATCTGTCCTATGCAGAAGAGAATGCGCCTGTGTAGCAGCCATCCTTGACCTGGGGTTGGAATTCTTTTTTTTTTTTTTTTTTTAACTTTTCTTAATGAAGACATGTAGCTGTCTGTAACTCATCCAATAAAACCAGAAGCTGAAAAAAATAGACCTGGTTAATTTTGTTCAAAAATGAGAATGCAAGTGGAAAAATGAAATAGATGGGATTTTGCTACCAATGCTATCCACAGTGAACATACTAAAAAATATTTTTCTAAAAGCAAAATCCATGCGCTGTGTTCAAGCGTGTGTAAACATCAGCCAGTATTTATAAATCAGAAAACAAAGTGACTCTCCAAATCATGCAGTCACACCAACATGCGTGCAGGTGCAGTGGGGACAGTAAGGGTCCGGAGATCACATCCTTCCCATAGTGACTTCACATTTGCTCTCTTTTCTTACGTTCTCTTAACCCAAAACTTCACATTCAGTGTCTGATCCGAAATTCCCTGAATTGCATCTTCTAACTGGTTTTAGTGACATCAGATTGGCTGCCTCATGTCTTCCTGACTTCATCCTTCCTTCTCAGTTGTAGCAATTCAGTATTGCTATGTGTTTATTGTGAAAGTTTTAATTCCAACAAATACACCTCAGCAATCTGAGTTCTAGCAGAAAATATGAATGCGCCATGCAGTGTTCATACACAACCATTTCCTGAAGCAGCATTAAAGCAAACCCCCTTGCTGCCTACAAATATGCAAACTTATGTGTGTCAATTTTTCCAGGACTTGTAAAGTTAATTTAGAGGAGAACCTCAAATATGTCAATATCTCAGACTTGTACCTGAACAGGAATTTGATAATGATAGCATTATCATCTGCATCTGTCTTTTCTGGTAACTCTTTCTTATTTTCTCCCAAGCATCAGCCTTTAATCCAAGCAAATCCAATACAATACTGCAATGAACATCTGCACTGCGCTGCCCAGATCTTAGAGGAAGTTCTTCTCTTAAGTTTCTCCTTTGACAGTAAAATGTGTTAAGTTTGTGAGTGCCTGGTTCTATTCATCAGCAAAGACTGTGTCTTACAGTAGAAATGCCACAGATAACAAGATGATAATGGCATTCGCTATTGGAGAAAATGAAAAACATCTAAGCTGGATAAATGCTTAGACATGTGTTTTATTTTTGTTTTGTTTTGTTTTGTTTTTCCACTTTTAGAAACTTACTGCTATTTTTTCAAATTGTCATAGACCAAAATTCAGTTTACTCTAACAGGTCGGTCCTTCAAACACTTCTGCAAATATGGTTCCATTTATCACTTTCATGAATACATTTAAGCAGTTTTTGGCATTGAAATGGAAAATTGATTGAAAGAGCTATCTATCTGATTAATATTTGAACTTACACATGTAGGGAATACCTTCAAGGAAATATCAAACTTAAAGTGTCCTGTAGAAATCCAAAGGTTTTCTTGCCAGACAGCTATATCCTTTAAATATAATTCAGATTTTTATTATTTTTCAACCATAAGGTATGTTCCACTTCTTCTATATGCATGAAATTCTGTGTATATAATTTATATAACCTCTCCATCTATAAAATCTTTGTAATCTTCTCCATCGCAAAAAGAAGTTAGTCAGTCTTGAAAAAAAATCGCTGTTTCTACAATACAAGTTGCTGTGATTTAATTATTCTACTAGATAAGACAAATGTGTTTGACACATGTGCTAGACAAAGCTTTGGCTAGTGCATTCATGCATAGCAAGTGGACATTTCCCTTGAGATGAAATGCATCATTCTGCTCCACTCCTGTTTAAAAAAAAAAAAATGGAATAGATTTTGCAGTGTCCTAATTAACAGAAACAACAGCAGTCACAGGAGTAGGACATTTCAGCACCTCAGCTTAGGGAAACTGGTGAGAAAGGGTTCATGGCATCTAAAATTTTAAGCAATAGGCAAAGATGATACAAACGAAAAGAATCTGATCCAAACTCAGAACCCCTGGAAAGACAAACATTGGCTTCAGCAGGCGTTAGATCAGACTCCAGGGGAATTACTCAAGGCAGTGCAATCTCCAACAGATCATACAGTGCTTCAGCAACATTCAAGCCTATCAGTGATGCCCGAAGAAACATTATTCAGTTTAATAAGGATGAGTTACGGTGAAACTATCTGTATATTCCTTTTGCCTGAAAATAGTTTGTATGTTAAGATCACATCATTAGAATCAAGCGTTCAAAAACATCCTTCCAAAAACTGAATTTGAAAACCCGTGCTTGCACACAGGTTGAAGTGGCAGGTTCTCCTGTGCAGATAGACACTGTAACAGCAGAACACTTCTGGAAGAATAAGAAGGGGTTTGTGACCGTGGTGGCGCTCACATCCTGCGGTGCACTCTCATCCTGCGAAGTAGTGCAAGAACGGGAGCACATTTGTGTGAAGGCACCTGAGCTCCTTTCTCCCAGGACAACTTATTTTTATGTAAGTCCTAGCTATTTCAAAAAGATATGATGGAATTGCTGATTCTGTGGCTGTTTTTGAGACTCAATCCACCTTTTCCGATTGAATCTCTCAGGTCATGTCATTCCTAGCACTTCCTTAGTTTTTGGATACTGTTTCTCGAGCTAATGTTCTGGATTTGTGGAATTCTGTTATGGAAAGGCCTCTAACATCAGAAAAGGAGTCACTTTTGTGATTTAAGGCATTGGAGCTGGAAGTCTTTCCAGGGCACTGTATTAGTGCCCTGGAAAACCTGTATCCTTGTAGACATTCACTCGTTGNGCCTCTAACATCAGAAAAGGAGTCACTTTTGTGATTTAAGGCATTGGAGCTGGAAGTCTTTCCAGGGCACTGTATTAGTGCCCTGGAAAGACTTCCAGCTCCAATGCCTTAAATCACTGTATTAGTGCCCTGGAAATTCACAGGGCACTGTATAAGTGCCCTGGAAAACCTGTATCCACTCGTTGTGCATCTGCAGATGCTGCAGGTCCCTGGGCCTGCGTGGTGATCGACGGGGAGGGGGACTCTGAGGGAAATGAAGGTGTTTGCACTTATCTATGTCAGGCCTCTTAAAAGAGATTTTTATTTTATTTTATTTTATTTTATTTTATTTTATTTTATTTTATTTTATTTTATTTCCAGTGGAAGCAATCAAGACTTGTGTTTCACATCCAAACGAACAGAGCTTCCCTACAGTGGAGGGAGTGACAACAAACCCTCCTGCGTTACCGGTCATTCCTCTCCACGAACATCCCTGCTGCATCCCGGGAACACCGCGCACCCTTCCCGACACCTCCCGATCCCGGGGACACCGCGCACCCTTCCTGACACCTCCCAATCTTGGGGACACTGTGCACCCTTCCCAATGCCTCCTGATCCCAGGGACACCATGCACCCTTCCCAACACCTCCTGATCCTGGGGACACCGTGCACCCTTCCCATGCCTCCTGATCCCAAGGACACTGTGCACCCTTCCCGACACCTCCCAATCTTGGGGACACTGCGTACCCTTCCCAGCGCCTCCCGATCCTAGGGACACCGCGCACCCTTCCTGACACCTCCCGATCCCGGGGACACCGCGCACCCTTCCCGATGCCTCCGTAGGTGCAAGAAGCAGCAGCACGGCGGTGGCACAGCCGGCGTCCACGGCGCCGCGTTGCCAAGCGACTCCGGAGCAAGCCGGTCCCCTGGGCCGTGCAGGCACCTGCGCGCGGCCCCGCTCCGCCGGTTTAATGAACAACCCGCGCGGCACCGGGCCGCAGCGCCGCCGCCACCCATCGATTAGGAGGGCATTAAGCAATCCGCCCACCATGT
This sequence comes from Crypturellus undulatus, assembly GCA_013389825.1. Taxonomy (NCBI): domain Eukaryota; kingdom Metazoa; phylum Chordata; class Aves; order Tinamiformes; family Tinamidae; genus Crypturellus; species Crypturellus undulatus. Next base: position 174,820 of record VWPW01021544.1, on the reverse strand, counting down.
GTTCCCACTTAGCGTGTCAATGAGCTGGAAACGCGGCGTTTACTCCAGCCCGCTTAATGGAGGTATCTGAGAGCAAGGTACGGAGCGGTGCCTCTTGCGTGTTGCAGGAGCCGAACGCAAGCTGTCAGATCTGTCGCTTCCCATTGCAAATGCACCTTGGGCAGCGCGTCTTGCATCCTCTTGAGAAATATCAATAATAACGCGGTTTCCCCCCAAAGAAACAACAGGATTGCTTCATATTGCAGCTGAAGTATATCTGTTTGCCCCCTTTAATGGACAGACAGATGTATAAATGTATACAGGTATAAAAAGCAAATCTGTAACAAAACAATAATGTTCCTTTTTACACTTCCTACTAATGAATGTCCTGTGTTCGCTGTAGGTTTCTGAAGATGTGCAATACTCTCCTGACATATTCTTTTTATACATTTCCAGATTCTCCATGTCCCTCATGTCAAGCAAAAGGCATTGGAAACTAGGTTTGATCAAGAGAAACTGCCCCTCGGAGGCAGCGCAGCTTTAACGTTATTCCTGCGTGTGCCAAGTGCACGTGGAACTCCTGCTTGGAAACTCCGCTCTCTGGAGAGCAGCTACACATCAAGCAAATGCTTTGCAAAAAGCTCTACTCATGGTTCAATGGAGGATTCATTTTTAATATCTGTACGGTACAACGTCTAAAGTAGAATTTCATGTAACCGTAGATTTTCCTAATTTCCAGGAGTGCTGTTTCAGTTGTGAATGAGTTCCTAACACCCAGGGCACAAAATCACCAACAAAGAGCTGCGTCGTTACACATACATTAGACTCTTCCCCTGAGCCCGCAGGAGGGTTTATTGGTGTAAACTAAGCTGCCAGGCTATGTTGCAGAGTCAGTAAAGACTGTCAGATGGAATAGAAACTGGTAAGAACAAGGGAAGAATTATTTTTAAGTCAGAGGCTGTCTCTTTTTACTTGTATCAGAATATATCGCCTGGAAAACTACTCAAGTTAATGAGCTTTTTCAGTCTAATATTGGAATGAGATCAGGGTATAAGCAAAAATCCACAGAAATCCCTACTTTTAAAGGTAAATATGAAAGCTTTATTTTTTTTTAGCATAAAGAAGTAAAAAGCATAGCTGTTTACCAGAAAGCCTTTTTGTTGATTTTAGCAAATAAACATTCAGTGTACAAAAAAGGGTACCACTTGTGTGACCTTTGCTAAATAAACCTGAAATACCTATGTCTGGGTGTGGAGGTGCCCTGTAACAGTGCTTGCTGTATATGAAACCTAAAATGAGCATTTCCTTTGCCTGCTAATGAAGGTGGTAAAAAACAGCTATGCAGTAGTGGCAAAATGAGCGACAAAGCAAAAACAATTTCCCCATTAACCTCTTCAAACTTATTGGATGTATATATAATCTATATTAGGAGCAAGCAAGTAGCAGCCAGAGGCTCCAACTAGTTTAGGGCCCTCACTGTGCTGGATATTGTAGGAACATCAATAGGAAATATTCCTTGCCTCAAAAAACCTATGACCCAGACAGCAGCAGCACACAGAGGGACTGGGGAGAGCAGTGTGGAGGAAGGATGCTGAACCTGAGGGCAACTAACTGGAGCTCAAGAATTGCAAAAACTATCGGCTGAGCATTCGATTGGAGGCCTTAAAGATTTTGTTGCTGTTGTTGTTTTCCATAAAACAAGTGGGCAAGAGATTCAAATGAATCACCATCAGCCTGCCTGCTTAAGCACTCTCATTAAGCATGGGTATCATGGTGAAGATGGATCTTAAGGCAGAAACTCAAGGCAGCTGGGATAATGGTTGTGTCTAATGATTTGGTTGTGAAGGCAAAAATCTAATAAGAAATCAGTTAATCAGCTCACACTATTAGAGAGCTTAACAAGACATAAAGTATGGTGCTGGCAGAATTTCTATAACCAGTTAATACACATAACATGGGTTGGTGGGGAGAGCTGTAGACAGCACTTAGTATTAAGTACTTGTATTATCTGAGTTAAAAAAAATCCATCGTAATAATCAGAAAATCACTGCATAGGCCTTAATTTCTGTGATCGAGCTATTAGAACGGGGAGGAAAAATCCATAAAATGAGAGTTTAGTTGGGCAATGTTTACAGTATCTGTGATCTGTGCCCCCTCCCCTGCTGCTGTTTTCCTCATCATGCTTCTCCACGTGCCAAGGGCTCCGCGCAGAGCCGACCGTTCCCGAATCCCACTTTCTGACAGCCAGGACTTGCGCGAGGAGAGATAGACTTAGCGGTGCAAAGTCAATGACCTGAGTTTTCAGAGACTCCCAGTGAAAGCAGAATACGTTAATAGAAATCTTTGGCTACCTCTTCGCAGTTTACCATCTTTTCTATGACACCACTAGTGAGGAACCAGTAATGGAAAGGTGACCTGGGAAAACACTTGTATCCTTCTGGCAATGTAATTTTTGTCTAGTAAAAGAAGTCTGATTTGCAGATTAAAAAAAAAAAGGAAGAAACTAAAAAAATGAATAGTGGAACAGTGGCTGGCAAAAGCAGAGCTTTTTAGTACACATGTAAGCAAGATGCTGATCTGACATCAGGTCTACCTTTTCAGCATGCTAATTAATATAAGCTCTTGCTATATTATTTCTGCTTCTGCATCCTGGGATACATTTGCTGTTTCTGAGATTCAAAACACTGTGTGAGTCACATTCATAAATATACAGTATAAAGCCTAATGACTTCTATCACATTTCAAATTACCTTTTTTTTTTTCCCCTCCAAAGAAAAGCTTTAGTAAGTCACAAGAGGTTATGAGTCACTCAACATAGAGTTAGGTCATCTAAGTCTAGCCCAGAAAATGATTTGTCTGAAAATCTTGGTCTCTGTGAGGTCTGAAAAAAAAAAAAGAAAAAGAAAAAGAAAATTAGAAGAGAGGCAGTGGAGGAAGGAGAAGAAGAAATGCTGCAGGAGGCTATTCTTGATGGGCATCAATGCGAGAAGCCTCAGCTCCCCTTGCTCCTCTTGGAGTCCTTGATGGGAAGCGCTCTGGAAAGCCCTTACCAACACAGAGAACAGAGTCAACACTGCACCATCGCTCCATCCTTTCTCATTGTGGATATTGACAGCTCCAGATACACCTGATGTGAGCGTTGTCTGCAGCTTGCAGAGCCATGCAGCCAGGGGAGGGAGGGAAAAGGGGGATAAATCATGATCCAGCCGCAATAACAAGGCAGTGGTGTGGAAATCTGTCAAGAAATACATACCCCTGATAATAGGAAGGAAGCAAGGCCTGATCTTATTTATTACAAGACGGGAGTTAACACGTTCTGCTACATGGCAAATAAGGCAGTTCCCCTCGCGCGAGCAGAGGTGCCCCTCAATTTGCATGAGAGCAGCGCACAGCTTGCGCTCGCTTGATCTTCCAGACCCTCCTCCTCTCCTCAGCTGTGCTGTTATTATCCTCTGCTGTTATCTTCATATTTCTCCTGGTTGTTATCAGCACGTTACCTTTGCCTTTATGCTGACAAGCTACCTGGCAATTTTCTCCTCTCCAGCTGGCTTCCCTCTTTCCTGGGTGAGAAAACTAATGCTCTCCCCCCGAAAGTGAGTGTCCTGTTCATTATTCTCACTGTACTCTGGCATGGCAGCACTGAATATCAGAAAAACTCCAATAAATTCTCATCTCTTTCTTAGTACTATAGAACAATTAACTGAAGAATACAAGTAGTGACCTTGCTTTTGTTGTCCCCAATGGCTTTAATTTTGACCGTGCTTATATTTCACAGTTGCCCAGACTTGTGATGTGAATGAACATGTGAGCAAATACTGTTAAATACTGTATGTTATGGTGTGCCAGAGAACACTTCCATTGCATCCATTCTGTCCTTTCAGGATAGAAACATGGAAAAAACCATTTTTCATTACTAAACAGGCCAAAGCAGAATACAGTTATTGAATAGAAACTGCTCACGGCTTTGCAATGCCTGTGCCTTGCAGCCATCCCAATCCATCTGGTTCCTAAGCCGGGCAGTGGGGTGGTGGGCAAGGGAGCTGACCTCTTGCCATACGTTTGTCACCAACCCACTCTAATCCCTCCACCGGCTCTAGGTGAGCTAGGACTTGACGTTACGGTTTGTATATTCTGCTTTCCTACAGCAATATTGACAATTGTAGTAAGTAGTGTCTCCCCCTCAAAAATAAAAATAGATTGCCATGGCCTACAGGAAGCTACTGAGTAGTTCATCATGCTTGAAAATCACTCTGATGTACATACTAGTGGGTTGGTCTTATGGTCTTTTAGTTAAAGATTAAATCTCCTCTTGTCCTTTAAACTTTACCATGGCCACATTTTTCCACTCTTTTTTGTTCTAGAGGCAGCAAAATCTGTAGATCTCAGCAAAGACGTAGAAACAATAGCTAGCATTTCTTGTGATTAGAAACTTAAAGTTTTACAAACTTCAGCCATGTGAAGGTCAAGCTCACCATAAAGCCAGGACATGGGAAAAGTAAGTTATGAAAAAAAAAGGGATTAAAATGCAATTATGAAATATCCACCTAAAAACAGTAATCAAAACTATTAATTAAAACAGTAAGCAAATCAGCATTATTTACCTCACGTCTTCATGTAAAACTACAAAGTTCTAAGCATTTAAATGAAAATGCTGCTGTCAATTTCCATTTGAAAAGAATATATAAGGAGGGTTTAATGGCTTCAGTTTGTTAAAGTCATTTTGTACTCATGCTTAATTAAACACATAAGGACTTCCACTGAGAATCAGGATGTTCTAAATAATAGAATAATAATTTGTGTTACCAATAACTGTAAAATAAAACTGGATTATCCAATATGACCTGTCTGGCTTTGGTATTCATATTTTTAAATCCCATTGAATTAAATCCTCAGGGTACTATATTCAACATAAAAACAACCATGACCTTCTTATATTATATCAATTTAGTAGCTGTAGTGGGTCAGAAATGAATATTGGTTCCACAACGGGGCAATTCATTCATCAGAAAATTTTCTAGGCTCTCATTGTATTTAAACAACATTAGGAGCCAGTTCCTCAGCAGTGTAAATAAACTGTTGTAAACTGACTATAATGACTTTATACCGTTGCTCTTCTATACCATTGATGAGGAAAAGAGAATACAAGAAGAAGTACATATATTACTTGAATCTAATGAAGATGAGGTTTATTCAAGACATCTATCACTTGTGTTTTGTCCCCCTCTTTTTTTCTCAGGGAAGAAGGTTTGTTTATTGTGAGATTGTATTCTGTAATGTTTTGTTAATTAGTGCTGTGTTAATTAGTGTTGTGCCAAATGAGAACTTGTCATCTAGAGGTCATGACAATAAACCAGCAAACTGGGGAGTGATTTTTCTATGATGTTAACAATCTACCCACACATGCTATAAAAGTCTTCTCCTTTTTCTGATTTTTCCCACCCATTTTTACCCAGCTGCACATCTTCTGCACAGTGAAGACCTGCAAGTCTGTTGTCTCATTATCATTCAACATATTCTAAATGTAATCGCCCCAATCATAAAATATAGATAATTTTCTCAAAATAGAAATAGACAGAACTTAGGTAAAATGAACACACATTTTTTATCCAATTATACAGAAGTTTCATAACCAAGACCCAATATTGCATTACATAAGTCTCACCATTTGCAAATAACCATAAGTTGGATCAACCAATTAGTGTGTGATTTCAACAAATACCATGCTGCGTCCATAGGGCCAGATATATAGCATAATAAATTCATCACATTTTTTTCCAGTGATTTCAACAAATTGTTGAAGAGATTCAGAATAAAATGTAATTAATAGAGGGGAACAAGCTGTTACACTATATTTGTATCTTTATATATACAAATAGATTATTAAATAGACTTCATCTATGTTACATGTTTGAAGCAAGCAGAAGAGGTTGGAGCAAGTAATGACGTGAGCATGTGAAAAGGCTGGTTATAAATATCTCATTTTTCTTCTTCTTTTTTTTCTCATTGCCATTCTGAGAATTTCTACAGAAGTTTAAATCATAGCTTAAAGTTTTGACATTCCAAAAAATTAGCAGTAGAATTATGTAAAAGGAATTATTCAGATTTTTTTTTACATCTCGTTTTTTAATGCAAGGATGAGTAAGGGAATCATTGATGATGGCAGATCAGAGAGTCTGCTATCTTCAGCATCAGTGCAGTCACACAGCTGACATTTCACTCAGAATTTCCAGCTTCTTGTACATTGTCCTTTCAAATATGATTTTGCAAATCAAAAATTATCAACTACTTAACAAGTTTTAAGAGATTTTCTTTCACAAAAGATCACTTGTCCTTTCCCTTTGGACTATTAAGTGATCTGCCTGCTTAAACAGTTTTAGTCTTTATTTGTCCTATTAGCAAATTTACTGTCTATAGAATCCAGTATCAAAATACATTCTACCATATATGGTCCTTTCATCTCGGGACGAGAAAAAAAGAACCATTTTTCTTAGGTTTTCTTTTAAAATCTAACCCACAAAAATCTTATTCTTTAGGTCCACCTTTTGGGATTGTAATGATGGAGTTGAGGAAAATTGCAGTGAGCTGTTAACTACTGCTGTTGACGAGTGGAAATACGTGCTGCAGCCATGAAATTTCAAATACAAGGGGGACGTGCATGAGTATATTAAAAAAAAAAAAACATAGAAAAGAAGCCAAGGTTCAGTAACAAACAACAGATGTGTTTTTTATTGTTTTCATATTCTGCCTGTATAGAAATAAGCGTTCTGCGTGCACATGTAATCATCTCATAGGGAGAATAGTTTGTTTCATTATATTAAATGCTATTTTCATGTTCAGCACATTGATGAGGAGATGAACAAAGTACATATCACTGATTTATAATTTCTGATATCCAGTGGGGAGTTGTCCAGAAGCATTAAATCAAGAGATACCAAAATATCCTATTTCTAGTTATTATTTTTTAATAACAGCTCTTCTCACTTACCCAAGATTTCTTAGTTTTCTTTTTCCACGGACAACTTCTGTTTGTTAATTAGCAAATATATATCTTTGTTTAAATGTTATGTATACTTATATATATGTTTTATATATATATATAATATATATAAACACACCATATTTTATATACACACAATATTTTATATAAATACACACATACACATATGGATTTTTGTCCTGTGAGATCAAGGAGTTTTGGAAGAAATTCTAAATATATAAACATAACATACACATGTGTATATAAAAAATGCATAAACATACATACATATGCATGCATACTTTTTTTTTCTTTATAAATGTTCTTTCTTGTGTTTATAGTAACTATACATACAGTACCAATAATCAACTTTGACCACCAAGTTGATACCACTTTGAGGTCTTAGAGTAGATACTACTTTCAGGACTTAGAGAGAGATAATTTCCCATTATCTTTTTTCAGTGTTTCAATCATTAGTCCTTCCCTGAGGATACTTTCCACTTGTCTGAAAAAAAAACCCTCACAGGAACCTTACTTTACCACTTAAAGACCTGCCGTTATCATAGGTACTCAGACACTCCGCCATCTGAGTCGTTGCTATACAAGTAGGTAACTTAAGCTTTTCTTTACTTGTATGAGTATTTGATTTGTAGACTATCTGTCTTTTAAATTAGATTAGAACAGAAAACACTTCAATCACCCTGGTATTTCATAGCTACTGCAGGCATTCGCCAGATAACCCTTTCTACCACAGGCAGTCTTTGACTAAGCCTTCTTCTTGGATAATCTTAAGTACTCAGACACAACTCACATATAAACCACTTTAGGGATAAGTCAGTGGCACTTTCATTTGGCAGGGCCCTTTCTCCTGGTTGTTTTAAGTGCCTACTAGATAGAGTAAGAATTTTTGCTTAAACCGAATACTTATTCTTAAAATAACCCCACTGGGCAAATAGAGCAATTTGCCTCTAATTAATCTCCTAGCAGGGATTAGCTCCAAACAGAAAACTAATACAGGGAAGACATTTCAAAACATTATCTGCAAATTACATTCTCTACTGTCCTCCATAGTTTCAGTCTTTTGGTTGAAAATATGTATGAAGGTTAATTATTATAGGAAAAAATGCATCATTCATCAAGAAATGTGTTGAATATATGTCTTTTCTTTGAAGAATTTCCAGTCATTTTGCAAACATTTATTAACTGTGACTTCTTGCATTCTTTTGTTTTAGAAAATTTCATTGCTGCTATTTCATATATGTAGGGGAAAAAAAAGACAATAAATTTCTTAACTGTGATGTCAGGAGCAGATCTAGGGATAATGTCATTGATTAAGTGTGTCCTGAGCATCATTCCTTAACTTCAAGACTATTCTTGGTGTCTTTTATAATTAATGTTGCAATAGTTCTCTAGATTAATTGCAGCTCCTATCACAAACCACTGTATATGTTTAAAGTTCATTCATAGACAAATACCTTTTATGAAGAACAGCAGGACATTGTCAATAACACATACTAATAGACTAGTATAATAGTATGAACCTGATATTTTTTCTAGGATAGCAGGTATTACCCCATCTCTTCCATATATCTTAGATAAAGCAATTTATTTCAATCCAGAAATAGCCTGGTTATTCCATTCTTTGGCCTGTCATGAATAGAAGTCACCACGTGTACCAGCCTGCCAGGTTTACATATCAGCTATCGTAAATCTGAGATGGACAAAACAAGGAACAAAACAAAATCATAACATTCATTTTATCTCATGAGATGAAAGATATATAAATTCAGAGGCTTTTCTTTTGCAGGTTGTAATGATATAAAGAGGAGACTAAGTAGGCGAAAACACAGGAAAACAAAGTTGCAATGAAGTTTCACATTCACGATCACCAAAGGACATATGTAGTTGTCATCATCAAAGTTTGTAATAGCTGCCTAGTTAGTCGCAAGTGCTTGGGCTCTACCAGAGGCCAAAGAGGCAGGTGGGTAGTTCTTTGTATATGTGTCTACATACTTGTACTGCATACCACTGATCAGCCTCCTTTCTTCTGCACTTCATCTCTTCAAGTGTCGTTTGTGCTTTTCCAAGCCCATAGCAAGCTTTTAGAAACAGAGCAGAAGGGTGAGATGGCACCCAAAAATATTGTACATCTCTGTATGCACTTGAACAGTGTCGGTGGGCATATACAAACTCTCTTAGTTTATTCTTTATTTCATGCTTATGTCTTAACTCCTACATCCTCCACACTGCCTGTGTTTTGGCATGTATTGAAATTCAGCTTTGGAATGCACCAGTTGGTGTCCTGATAAGGAAACTTGGTTGAAAGAGTATGCAAGAATGTAAGAATATCTGTACGAGTTCAGACCAGTTGGGTGGCTACTCCAGCAACCTGATACCAACACTGGGCACAAATCTAGTGGATACCATAAGAACTAGAAGGGCAACAGCATTTGCTGCTTCTCCCTAACATTTTCCTTTCCTCTGGGTATTTCCAGTTCAAAGATTTGCTGAGTCAGAGGATGTTTTGGTGTAACCCTCAGTGGATTTCTTTGACAAAACTGTCCCCTCAAATACGCCTAAATTTTTAGCATTCAAAGTAGCCTGCTAGAAGAACTCCCTCAGGCCTCCTGCATTCTGTGAACAGCTATCCCCCCTCAAGTGTCTTGAAGAAACCAAAAGTGGCTTCTATGAGTTTCAGGCTCTCGTTCTTCAGCAAAGACTCTGAAAAACCACCACCCACTCTCTTCAACCTTCACCCATTTTCTTCATAATTTTGTAAACTTCTAGCACATCTTGCCCTCTTGGCATCTCTTTTCCAGACATAAGAATCCTACTTACTTAAGTGTTCCTTGTATAGAAGGTGTTATAGACCCCTGATCACTCTTGCCACCTTTCTCTGCACTTTTTTGAGGTTTGCTTAATGCATTTGAGATGAGAAGACCAGGACTGCATAAAACATCTTAAGATAAGGGTCAAACCATGAATTTATATAGGGGGACAGTGAACTCTGTTTTGCCCTCTATTATTTTTTTAGTAATTCCTAACATTTGCTTTATGACAGCTGTTGAGTATCATCTGACATTTCAATGGAAATATCTCTCTCAGCCACAAAAGCTTTCTCCTGAATGGCCACAGTCAGCTCACTGCACATCATTTGTATATGAAAGTAGGATTGTCTTTTCTTTTGCGCTTCACTTAAGTGGGCAGAATTTCATCTGCCATTTTATTGCTCTTTCAGTTATCTTATACAGCCCTTTTGCAATTCTTTGCACTCAGGTCTCATGCAACCCTGAATAATTTAGTTTCATCATTCTACTTTCTTACATCATTGCTCACCCTGTTATGCAGGTCACTGGTGACTATATTAAGCAGTACAATCCCCTTCTCATATCCCTGTGGAATTCTGCTCCTGACCTCCCTTCACAGAGAGAACTGGCTATGTATTCCTATTATTTATCCAAGTTATGATCCTTTTTATTTCTTATGCATGGCTGCTTAATATCTAAATCCAAATAGGTTATATCAATCAGTTCAGCTTTATCCATATGCTTGTTGACCCTTTCAAAGAACTCCAATAAATTCTCAAGACAGTATTTCCCTTTGCAAAAGCTGTGTTGACTTTTCAATGATATAGTACAATTATTCTCATGTCCACTAATTCCATTCTTAATTATAGTTTCTCCTGTTTTCCCAATGCAGACACCAGGTTTATAGCCCAGCAATTCAGCATGTCTTCCAGATTTATTTTTGCAAGTGAGCATTACTTTTTGCCATCCTTTAATCTTCAATTGCCTAGACAATTTTAAACTAAAGTTTGCATATCAGCAGTAATAATTCAGCTACTTCATCTTCGAGTTCCTTTGGAGACCCTAACTAAACATTATCTGGTTGTCACTAGTCATTTGGATAGCTAATTCCATAAACTCTCCTACAGTTACTTCAGTCTTGGGTATCTCCTCTGGAAAGTCCTCTACAAAGAAGCGACAGTGTGGGGAAGTCTGCCTGTGTATACACATGTATACATGTGTGTACATTTGTATAGTCAGGACATGGATGAGGGAAGCAGGCAGTAGAATCCCCTAGCAAGCAGAAAGCTAAGCTTTTGTAGCTACAAAGACGAGACGTTTAGCCTTATCTTTTCATTCAATTCAATCTACAGGTTATTTAACCTGGTATGGCAAACACTTTTTTTTTTAAGGACTTGGGGGAATAACATGATTTTTTCTTTGCTTTTCCTCCCTTCCTATAGACACTAGATATATCATCAGTTGCATCTAGATGAAAAACACTTTTTGTGCCATATGATAACTAGAACTTTCTTTTAGCATTTTCTCATCCATTAAAATAGGTTATCCTAAAATACTTCTCCTAAGTTCTGCTTGTTCCTCTTATACGGCAGAACATGGTACATTCTTGTGCAAGTAACAAGTAACTAGAAAATGAAAACTTGCAAGAAAAAAGACTTGTGATAAAATGGTGGTACATGGCAGCACTGACATTGTGGAAAGATCTTTACCAGCACATGTACGCTGCTGGGGCACCTTTCATCAACGGGTACCCTGCAATGAGAGTGGCTGAGTGGGTCTGACATTGCATTTACTATGGACAAGGTGCTTATCTGCACTCAGTTACCACAGCTCAACTGAGATGATATCTTTATTCACCAGTTGCAGCAACTCAATTACATTTATGTATTTTGAATAAGGAAAACTCTCTCTGACAAAATATATATAGCCCATAATTGTTTCTACTGCTAACTCTAATACATTAGGAAATCAGCATAGACTTGAAGTCCAGCTTGCTTTGTCAGCAGATGTTCTGCAAAGCAGAAGAAGGCAATATATGTGACAGGCCCCTGTCCTGTTACACTAGTCATTATCTTTCTTTTTACTACACAGCATTATCCATTCTGAGTTCTGCTCTCATTATAATCTTATATTCTATTCAACTATAAACTCATTAGTCTCCGTCAATATGACAAGCTGTCCATTTTGTATCACTCAGCTATTTGAATCTTTGCTAATAATCATCTTTCCTTATTTCATAGCCATAAGTCAGCATAAGTAATGTATGACTTCAGCCATTTGCATGTCACAGTAATTTGGCCATTGGCAATGTCTGACAGTGTGCATTTTGATCATCTAGCTTAACCAATCCATCTTTTTAAACATATTTTTTCTATACATCGATGTTACACATTTGCAGTTTAACCACATAAAATTAAGACTCTGTTTTGCTTTGGAACTAGATGTATTTTTTCTTATGACACAGGTTCATACCCATAGCCTATTGTTCCTTATTGCTTTATACACTCTGCAAATTTATTTGAAAATTGCAGATTTGTTCTCACAAGCTCTTATAGTCTTACTTCCTTTACTGTAACAAATAGATTAAAAAAAATGTGAGCAGCACTAGCTTTTTATATATAAGAGAATTTCACAGAATTTCTTTCACTTCTCATAGTATACACACAAAGCATGGGCATATATATATATGGATTTATGTGGGTAATTCTGGCAATTTTGTCCCTCAAAACAGGAAAAATAAGATTACATTTCCAAACGGTGAAACTTTTCATTTTGCAAGGGCCTTCTAATTCCATAATGTCAAGACAAGAGTAAGAATAATTCCTTTTCTATTGATATCAACAGGAAAAACAAGGAAAGTGTAATATTGCTTGTGGTTATATTTCAGAAGACTAGGAAAAAAGTTGCAAATTTGGGCTTGCTTTACAGATTGCATTTCAATCTCTTCTATTTTTAAGTAAAATAAACATTGAAGATGCGATGCTGAAATGCACCAGAAGATTGAACTAGGGCAAGTTGATAATTTCACTAATAAGTAAATATGAAATGGATGGTTGTCAGTAAGTACCCCCTGCTACCACCATGTAATTTATTCTAACTTTCCAGAAATACAAAATAACCACAAGATCTTATACAGGTGGTTTCCTTATATTGTCCAAATTATGCATGCAATATCATGCCAGTGTCCTCAAAAATCACCCCATTCAACATGATATTTTAAAATCACAGAAGGGTTGAGGTTGGAAGGGACCTCCAGAGGTCATCTAGTCCAACCCTCTGCTCCAGCAGGGACACCCAGAGCACGTGGCACAGGGTGGCATCCAGGCGGGTTTGGAAGATCTCCAGAGAAGGAGACTCCACAGCCTCTGGGCAGCCTGTGCCAGGGCTCTGGCACCCTCACAGGGAAGAAGTTCTTCCTCACATGGAGGTGGAACTTCCTGTGCTTCAACTTGTACCCATTACCCCTTATCCTATCACTGGTCACCACAGAGAAGAGCCTGGCCCCATCCTGCCTACATTCACCTCTAAGGTACTTGTACATGCTGATCAGATCCCCTCTCAATCTTCTATTCTCTAGCCTAAACAGGCCGAGCTCCATCTTTCCTCATACCATAGATGCTCCAGTCCCTTAATCATCTTCGTGGCCCTGCGCTGGACCCTCTCTAGAAGCTCCACGTCCCTCTTGTCTTGGGGAGCCCAGAACTGCCCCCAATGCCCCAGGTTTGGCCTCACCAGAGCTGAGCAGAGGGGCAGGATCCCCCCTCTTGACCTGCTGGCAACACAAATGATGTTGGCATGTTGCAGGTTTACATTCTGCATTCACTACTAATTAAACAGTTGATTGAAATTAAATTTCTCTAAATTCTTGTTCATTAGCACTGATTCAATCCATACTTCCTGCCCAGACTCATGTCATTTTGGGGGGACTAACTTCTTGGAAAGGATGTCATAAAGTGAAATATATGTCTGTAAACCATAAAAAGAAAGAAGGACAAGAAGGCTTCTATCTTTAGGTAAATCCGTGGTCTCATATTCTAAAATGCCCAATCTCTAGAAATGAAAACACCTTAAAAAAATCATAAATACCCAGTATTTTATTTTTCAGGTTTATCCTCTTTTATTTTGCTAACTGAGAGACACAGCAGCATTTCTGATTTTAAGGTGTGAAAATAAGGTACACCCTACTGTGTGACTATGTCTGCGTGAAATAAAGCTGCTGCAGGCAAGGCTTATTAAGAAATCTTCCTGATTTAAACAGTTTTATTAAAATACTCACTGAAATATATACCTATACAATTTTTGGTAAATAATAATGAAAAAATGATTCTTGTATTGAGAACATTCTCCTACAAATTCCATATTTAGGTTGATGGAAGTTGAAGGTAAAAAAAATAAGAAAGAAGGATTATAAGTGTTTCTAAGCTATGATTTAGGCTTTAGCTAATAACATGACTTGAATAATTTAAAAGATATATGTAAAATATCTGATTAACTTTAGAAAAGGTATCTAGTTTTAATCATAAGGAACTGAAGATCATCTCTTTCAGGACTCACAAGGAATATTTATTTCTAATATAAATTACTTTGTTCAAGCACCTTTTCAATTACTTAGCCTAAATTGTTAATTAGCTAAATTGATCTTGATAATATATCTGTATTATTTTTACTTAAATATTAACAATTCCTAGAAAGTAGTAATAATTTATTGTTCCTTTCATTTAAATGTTTTAATACAAATATACAAATGTGAAATAATTATATATACTTCAATAAACACTTAGGAAGCTACATGGACCAAGAACATTTGAGAACCTGTATAGATGAACAGGTCTTTGTGGCATACACATCTAATGTAAGAGTTAGAGTTTTAGGGAGTAATTTACCTCTTTTTATTATAATATCCACGGAAGATAGTTTATGAGAATTTTTACTGAAGCATGCAGAATGTCTAGATATTAATCATAGAATGATGAATTAGGCAATGCTTTGTCAGAGGAATGATATCTGAATTAATCCCATCCAGAATGTGGCATTTCCCGCTCTTGGAGCACTTGATTACCAAGCAATGATAGCATACTAATGCAAATTATAGCCCCATTTGTTCAGATGCCCCATTATGGGCTGTAAAGAGTGGCTGCTGTGCACCAGACTTTAATTAAAGAGCCTGATATGTAAATTTGTTCTTCACTAAGATCTGAACATGTTACCAAACACTCCAAAATGTGCAGGAATCCAGTTTATACTTCCCAAATAGTACAGAAGATCAGGTTGTCTCAACTCCTGAATCTCCCTCCAGTAAAATGTGCCCATTAGTTCTGTTTTGTGCTAAGTTTGACAGCACCAGCGTTGAAAGATCATTCAGAGCACTCCTACAAATTGATGTTCAAAACAAAATGTTCAGTAACTCAAATATGTGTGATTATGAAATAAGGTGCTTGAAAAAGGTCCATCATGGGGTTAAAAAAACTTCTGAATCTGATATCCAAATCCAAACTTAGGCATGTGGTCCGAGTCTGCACTCTGTTCATCCTGAGTTCCTCACATGCCGAGAACTTCTCTCCAGAATTTCACAGAGCTAATCTGAAGACTGACTGTTCATAGGTTTATTGTGCACTTTGCATGAACTTTCTGCAAGACCTAAAATTAACCTTATGTTTTTGTTTTGTTTTGTTTTATTATTTTATAATAATAAGGTTTTATGTTCTGGATACAATTGCTAAACAAAAAAACCACTTCTCTAAATTCCACTCTCACATGGACATGTGCCACTGGATTTAACTAGGATCTAAGAAGTCAAAATCAGTGCAAAATGTAATGCTTTCATTTCTATATATCCAACATATGTGCCATAACAGGTATTCCACTAAACATCTGTGCCTGGCACTATCTGTGACCTGTGAGTACAGAATTAGTCAGCGAAGAAGAAATTCAGTCTTACACAAAATGGGGACATCTGAAGTTAAAACAAAGTAGCCCAACCGATAGGTCCGCAGTATCAATCCCAAAACTGCCCTGTAGTCAGCAGGCAGCACTTCGTGCCTCTGGACCCCTCAGAAGCATCCAGAAACTTGTGTACATCAACAAGCAGGGTAATCATCCCCCACGTCACTCAGTAATACCAGCAAAAGTCTGGAATATGCTTGCTGCAGCCAGGAGAAATGGAATAATTGTTTGTTTAATAAAAAAGTGTCTATCTCTGATACTTCAGTAGGATGAAGTCATTAAGTCTAAGGGAGTTAAGCTGGAAATCACTTTCTATTTTGTAGGGGAAAAAAAAAGAGAGAAAAAAAGAAAGGATGAAGAAAGGCACTTAGAGTGCAAGAAACCTTTTAGCAGCTCTTGAGCCAGTCAATACTCCTGAGCTACATGTTTCCTTCTACATCCCATGTGTACTGATGACAGATTAACAAGCCACATAGGCAGAAGTGGGAGTTTGAAGGACAATTAGATGCTGTGAATTTTCCCAAACGTGTCAAAATAAGAAAAGCAACTGTGCTAAATAAATAACTCAGTGCTGATACACTGCAGAAAATGAGTGATTAATAAACCTCAGTGCTTTTATTTGCTTCCTTGTGGCATGGTGATCTGGCTGCTTTGCACTGTGAAGCAGAGTGGTGTATGTACAATGCAGGAAAGACTAGCTAAACATCTTCCAAGTCACTGTTTTGTTTTAAAGTAAACATACATCCAGCTTAACAATGAATATATGTTCATACATTAATAATGGTACCAGATTCTCTGCCTCACCAAAATTATCAGTTCTTGGCCCCAGCCCTAAAAGTAGAAGGGAATATTCTGAGGTACACACTAGTACAGCTCTGTGCTGCTCTGTACCTATATGCCAAGATGCCAAACTTCATGACCACACTTTTGGGCTCCCTCTAAATCAGATTGACCTCAGCAGCCCATAACTGTGGTCATGAACAGTTTTCTGTTTGTGATGTTCTGAATACACGCACGGCACCTCCATGGATGGCTCTTTTTGCTACATTTTGTACATGTAGAGCCAAGCATCCCGGTCTCTGCTTCTCCAGGCAGAAAGCAGGAGCTGAAGGTTTCACCTCCAGCCTGCCTGGCTCACTGACAGTCACCTGGAGAGGCAGCAAAGGAAATACAGGGAGGGAAACACTCTCCGGCAGCCCATTGGGGAGCTGATGTCAATTTTAATTTTGGTCTGAAGTACGAATCTGTCAAGAATTTTGGGGGTAAGATGAAACAATATTTTTTTCCCCCAAAATAATGGATTTCTAGGACAAAAAAAAAAATCCTGTTTCAAGACTCAAACTTCAAAAATATGCCATGGTTTGCAGAGCTGTTTCCTTTTCTTTTTTTTTTTTTTATTTCTGCTCCTGTATCTGTGCAATAGCATTGGATGTCTTTGGCACTGGAAAAGTTTCTATGCCTTGCATGTGGAGTGATTTCAGTTCAGTGGCAATAATGCTGTTACAATATACCTCTTCAAAACTAACACATAAGTGAAAATTTATTATTGATCTTAGCATTGCTGGAAGTTTCGGTATCCTTTGTTGTAAGAGAGAAAAAAAAAACAAGCTTTGAAATACAGAAAAGAGCATTTGCATTCATACAAGGGCAAAGGCAAACCATGTATTGCATGTCTGTGCAATACAACATGCATTCTATATAACTACAGTTCATGCTTTAAAGTAGCTCATATGCTTCTAGATATCTTGTCAATTTGGGGGTACTGTGTAAACAGCAACACGGACTTCTCAATCTTAACACATCAGGGAGCAGAAATGTTTCAAAGGAGCCTTGAACCTCAGCGGGGTGGAGCGGAGGAGGAGTGATGAGCTCCCACACTGTAATTCTAATTAGTAGGAAATCAAAGTTGTACATCAGACATGGGATTTTTTCCCTCTAAATCAAAAAGACAGCTGCCAAGCAATGTGCTTTGTGCTAGCAGAGGAAAGGCCATTCCCTGGGGAAGGCATAGTCCAAGAATGCATTTGAAAATAACCATGGCAGTAGCAGGAAAATAAGAATTTGTGAGGTAGCAGCTTTCCCCTGTAGTGACTTGGTGAAAGGTGAAAAGGAGGAAAGGCAGAAAAAAGCCAGGACTGTGTCTGTATAAAGTTTCAGGTTGATACCATCTCTAGAGTTAAATTCAGTACTGGGATTTTGATGGCAGAGCTAGGAAGAACACTCTTCTTTTTCATTTGATCTCTCATACAGAGGAAGAGGTCATCTTTTAAAAGACTACTGACTTTTTTACTAGAGGCAAAGTCCTCACTTAAGACCCCAGTTAAATGAGACACTATGTTAAAAGAAAGTTCTTAGATCAAAGGCTTGATTTTGTCACTATTGAGAAGCATCAAAAGCATAAACCTTCCCACAAGGGGCCAACTCATAACAAACAACGCAATAGATTTAGGTTGTATGTCCAAAGTGTCTTCGTATTAAAAAAGGTAGAGGGACAAAAAGATCTTTGCAAACAGCAATAAATGTGAGCTTCAAACCAGGGAAAGGAAATACAAGGTGAGCCAGCCACTGTAAATGTCACACATATTTATCTGGAAGGCCTTGCTGCCTATCATTTGCTTTCTGAACCCTACTGTAAGAGTAAAAAGGAGTATTTTGATTGCCAGAGATCTTTTTGGCAAAGATTTTTTTTAATGGAAAACCATAATTTAATTTATGTGAACTGTCACCATGAACCTCATGCTATCTCCGCTAATCCACAGAAATTTTGCTGTTTACTAAATTTCCCCTGGGAATTTCAAAGCATTTAGTAAAACCTGGAAGAAAACTGTGAAATTGTGAGAAAAATGTTTCTTGTTGATTTTGATATAGGGCAAAAACTGGTACAATCTCTTATGAGATTTCCTCAAGGCAGGTAAGGAGAACAAAATAAATAAATAAATAAATAAATAAAGCAATACTTTCCATTTGAAAGGCATTATGTGGATATTTTCTTTAAACTGAAAAGCTCTTCAGCAGAGTGGCTGGTTTAAAATGATATCCCACACCCAGGAGCTCCTGATATCATTCTAAACATCCTAAAATAATGCTATAATGTGCTGAAAAAGGAGTTCCAGTAATACTAGCAGCATTATACTGGGAGAACAAGTATGTGCTGTAATCCTGCATTTATGGACATCTGCTCTTTCCTAGAAGTCTGACATGATGATTAATATATGACAGCCCAGAAGGAAGCATCGCAAGTCCTACTCATTCAGGACTGTACAGAGCAATTATCATCAAGTAATGACTTTAATATTAAGAAAATATGTTGCTTTTTTAAGCCTAAGGCTAAGTTTACTTATTCATTGTCTGCGACTAAATCAGAAGAAGTCTCCAACATTGATACAGACATTTTAAATATTTTGCTAGGGGGTGATTTTTAAATAACTCACTGATTAATTAGTAGCATCAAAGTGTGGAACTGTACATCACCTTAGGTATTTACTGACTGCAATGAATAAATCTCATCATATGCTCTGGTCGTATCTTCAGTACCACGTTGCAGTTGGTTTCTCTTTGAGTGAAGGCAAAGGACAAGTTTATAAACGAACTGAAACTGTGTGCAGTAGGACTATAGCAGATGTAGTTTGCGAACTGCCAAGCCCATGTGGATAAGTGGTTGCCTCTTCTCACTCTGCTGAGTATGATGCAGGGAATCGTACCCCCTCCAACTTGTATGTACAAGTTCTGGTACCATTCCTTCTACCCCAAGCACCTCTTTCGTGCTGCCATCACCTCATCTCCCTGCCTCTATTGCTAATATTTTTACTTTTAAGTCGTTTTCTCTTGGATGACCATGTCTGACTTCTTTGCTCTCACAACTCTTTCTGGTAAGACAAAAGCAAATGGGAATCCAAATTCCACGAGAATACAATCCACAGTGAATGCTTAAGACTTTCTGAAAGATAGGAATAACTCCATGGTTTTATCTCCTAGCAGGTTGTTAGATCCAAGGCATTGCGTTTCCATATATTTTATGCCTTACTAACAAGGAATCTCCCTTTCTGCTCCTGATCTCCCGAAGTCGCCTATCCTTTCTACCTGAGAGAGTGGAAAACACAGCCTAAGGAAGGCAGATCACTCTTGGCCTTATCTTTTGCTTCTGGCAGGTACAAAGTCTGGCTGACAGCCTTTGTCTCCAGGCCTGCAGTCCAATAAATTATGCCTCAGCAATGCTGTTGGAGATGCAAAGAGAAGACTGTTACTTGATTGACTGCTACCCGATGTTGGCACAGCATCTTCTTGTTGCAAGAAAATAGCATTCTTTTAGTAAAATTAAAAAATCAATGTCAGACTGCAGCCTTTGGGACAGAGCCCAAGTCTGGATTGTTAAAGCTAGGGCAGCCTGGCAAAAAAAAAAAGAAATGTTGGCAGATGATCATAGTTCAGGCTCTGAAAACACCACCACTCAGACTCATTTATTCATCGAAAAATACAAGAGAAGAATGCAATTAGAGGTCTTCATAGAGCCGAACTAAACTCTGCATGGAAAAAAGTGCGAGGACTCTATATTGAAAAACTGATATATTGAATTTACAAAACTAATTAACATAACTAAATATTCCAGAGATTTCCAATGTCCTTATTAGCTTGGTATATGAGCGTCTTGCTGTCTTCAATGCCTTTTTTCTTCCCTAGCATCACTGTGAGATGATGAAGTATTATTAGGTCCATTTCACAGTCAGGAAAGTGAAGCTCAGGCAGACTGCTGAGTTCATGCTGGACCATGCATGTTGCTGATCTTGATCTTATAGCTAGTACATGGTATACAGCAGAAGCATGTTAAAGAAAATGCTATCTCCTTTTTAAAACTAACATACAAAAAGCTTTAAATAGACTTTCTAAGTTAATCCTTGTTCTATACATCCTGAAGCCATTTATACCAGTGAGAATGGGGAAAAAAATATCCGACCAGCAGAGCAGCATTTGTAACTGATGACATAATCAGAAAGAGGCAGCAAATTAGACCCCTGTGTGTGTTACATTATTTTCCATACTTGGATGCTAATGGCTTTCACATTTAGTCAGTTCACAATGAACAAACATATAAAGTACCCTGATGCAGAAAATACCATGGAGTTTGCCCTACAGGGTCCATTATATTCCAAATAAAATAGGTTGTAGTTTTTTTTACAGTGAAATTTGGGCCACATTATTTTATTGATTTTCTAACACACAGTCTAGTGAAATCAATGGGCAGTTCTGCTTAGTAATCAATGGAACTATCTGGCCATTAGCTTGTATTAGAAGAGAGATCTGAACATCTGATAGACATATCTAATAGTGCAAACATCTCATTATAGCTGCGCAGGTCAAAACACAAAAGTGATGGCCACTTTGCATAGAAATACTAATGAAAGAAAAGAATGTTTTTTCTTTTTATCACATTATCTCTTAAAGAAGAAAAATCTTCCGACAGTATTTAGTGCTTTCTTTAAAGAGTAAGCATCCTTAGGCAGTCTCAAAAGTTAGGCAGTCACCACTTGCAAGATTCAAAATTAGCAAGGAATCCATGTCTGAAACCTTGAATTCACTAACCCCCATTTTTTATTGGCTTAATTTTGTGTCTAGGATTTAATTCTCATCTTTCTACTGAAAGAAAGAAGTTCTGAAACTAAGCATGGCGCACTTTTTACCTTCATATAATATGTGAGAAACAGAACTAACAGAGTTCAGGAACCTTAAGAACTGAGTTGATCCACCAGAGAAGCTTTGAAGTCATGCCTTGCACGTGTGCTTTCAGGACTTGTGACATTTTTAGCCATGTTCCTGCCCTTGATCTGTGCAGTTTTGAATTGTTTGAATTGTATTGTCGATAGTTGAAATTAAAGATACCTCAGTTATCTATATTGCATTATCGGTTATCAATATTGCATTACAAACAGGAATCTCTAAGGTTGGAGATTCCACAACCTCCCTGGACAACCAGAGAAGGTTGAGGACCAGAGGGATCCTCCTCATAGATCCAGCACAGGATATGGTATTGTGATATTGTTGGAATGTCCTTTATTAGGACCACTGCATTACTAGATCAATGTGGAACATTGTGGAACAAACTCTATCGTAACTAACCCACTATAAAGTCACAGAACCACACATGATATTAATTAATATAGTACATATTTCTCGATTTATTGCAGTGGGCACAAAATTTGATGTACAGCTGTTACAAGAAAATCATAAATCTGACTAATACATCTGATTTATTTGTTCCTATGATGAAAAAAAAAAAATCCCAGCATAGCCACAAATAAGGTGAAATTTAGCAGGTGAAATTTAGTTTGTTTCCACTTCCATATAGTCAGCTGTGATCATTTGCAGCAGCTAAAGTTTGACCCAGCAAGCAAAGTTTGGATTTTCAATTGCATTTGTCACAATACATTCAAGATTTGTTAGCTGCACAGTATCACTCATCATGTTATATGCCATTTCTCTGAGAATGTAAAGGGCTGAAGGGACCATTATGATCATGTAGCTTGACATTCTGCACAGCAACAAGAAACTGTTTTTTTTCCCTAATATTTGATATACTGGGTTTGAACTTAAACACATTTTTAGAGATTTATTTAGTTTTTATTTTAAATAAGTCAAATGCTGGAAAATTTATGAAGTCACAGTGAATTTATGAAACAAACTGACAAACGCTTCCAATGATTAATTTTTTCTCTATTAAAAATATATACCTTTTCCAGTTCAAATAATAGCTACATTTAATATGCAGCTTTTTTCTCAAATGAGTAAGTATTACATGATCAAATAGCTGAAGAAATGGCATGTATGTTTGGCTCATTAACTAGACTGTGCATCTTAGATGAATGTATTCATCTGAGAACTATGAATAAAAAATAAATATCAATTAATATCAATATCAAATAAATATCAATAAATATCAATTCTCAGCAAAAAGGACCAGTGCAGGAGTTTCATTAATGTCTCTTTAACTGCTTTCTAATTAGCAGTCATGATGCTTTTCTATGATTTTTCAAAAGCTAATACACAAACATAACAAAATGTTTTTCAAAAAGAGAAGCAGCTCTTTAGAAAGAAAATCTCCTTGTACTATAAATAATATGCTGAAAAATAATTGCCAGCTGGGATTTTAAATGACTATTTTCAACTGGACAGAGGATGATAGTTATATTTACTGCAAAGAGACAGATCAGTACAGAACTCCATTAGATCTTTTTCTCTCAAACACCCTTTTCATGCGGATCCATTTTCTTATATTCCTTTCAGCTCTGTCAAAGCTGACACTTATTAATGTATATCGTGTGCTAAAGGGGCTGAAGATGCCTGCTCCAGAAGTGCAAAGCCAATCTGCCGTACACAGAGGTTTGGGACTTTAAGAGTAACTCTGTTAGCCCTTCTCTGATTTAGTTTGCTCATGAGGACTGAAAATTAGCCCAAACCCACGTGCAGAGCTTCCTCTGAACGTGTGAGCAAGCGTGACAACTGGCTGTTGTAGCCTTTGAAACTCACAGTACCCTTTACATAATTGGCCCCAGGAGAGAAAATGCACACTGTACCTTGAGGGTTTTCCTGTGAGAATAAAGAAAACATCTGCCCTGAGAAGGTCTCTTTAAATATATATATATATATATATAAAACAGACAAAATCTCCAGCTTTCTGAAAGGGTATATACGTTTGGAAACACATAATATGTAGTTAAAAATAGCCACACAACTGTCATTGAGAAATATTCTGGCTTATTTTACTTAGAGTTTTAAGTAATCTGGCCCTCTGTTTTCCCTCTACCCAATAGATATTCCTTGTTTCTTAGAAAACAATCTATTAATCATTTCCTAACAAGAGCATAACATTCATATACTGCTAAGCCAGAGTTACTACTAAATTGCAATTCTGGTGATGCATTTGTCCACATGCAAGGCATGTAGAAGGTTTTAGGTACATAAACAAAACTTGCATCAGCTAAATTAGCTAAATCCAGAAATGCTACTTAGGAAGAAAGAAATACCTACTACTCATTGCCTTCTGGACATAAAAGACAGATTTAATTTGACTTAATGACTGTGTTAGTATCCATGCTTATTTTTGGTACATGCCTAGAACTGTGCTGTGAGATGCCAAGAGGTAAGTCTCATCTAAAACCCAGATGACGCTAAAATCTAGCTGAAACAACTTCACAGTTTTTTAAAGGGTCAGACATAGAAGGCATGTTTAGATCATGATAACAAACACTAAAGGAGGTGTCTTTCCTACTAAAGCAGGGCATAAGCCTGCAATAATTGTTAAAAAATGAACAGTATTTAGGCATTGTGCTGTAGAAGATACAAGCACCAGAGCTTTGAGGACATGTTGCATGTGGATATAATTATCCTATTTTAGGAGAAAAAAAGAATCTAGCCATATGGACACAGGTCCTCCTGCATCACTTGTCAACAGGTTGGAAGGACAGGCTCTCTCCTGTTTGCTTTTTTGCAATAGATGTAACTAAAAGTATTGAAAAAATAAATTACAGCAGCCAAAGCCATACTCATTCAAAACAGGGCGAGAGGAATCAGTGATGCTTTCTATCTATAGGGTGTATTACCAGTAGCCCAAAGACAGTGCCATAGACTTTTATATTACCTTCAACTAAAGAGGTTCAAATGCATATAGTTTTCTTCCCCAAAAGAGTCTTAATCACCAGATGGTTTCACTGTGTCACTTTCTTCCAAATGCAACTGGGCCTACTGAGCAACCACGAAAGATTTGAAGGAACAGAATAGAACCACACAAAAAAAAAAATGCAACTCTTTTCAGCTGGCCTAATATAGCACTGAGGTCATTCACCTCAGTGAGAGTCCTGAACTCTGGTAACTGTTCCCAGCACTGTTTATACATTTTATATTAGGCAGTCATTGGATAAAATTAAAAATAATTCTGAGAGCAGGAATATGGAATGCAGCCTTCCTATCACTTCTTTGATGAATATCTTAGCAACTAGTCTGTTTTATTTTTAAAATTACTTTAATCCCTAACTTAGCTGGGATGGAATACTTTGTGTACAATATATTCCTGCAATGTTTTCCTGGCCAAACAATAGAAATCAGTCATTAATCATGATAGCCATTTAATACCATGAGGCATTAATTGCATTACTCCACTTTTTACACTCTTTTCTTTCATGGTCAAACAATGAAGATCAAGACTTTTTGTGCTGTCCCAGACATTCTTTAGAACATCACAGTGCAGTGACAAGCAGAGCTGCCAAACTGTCTTAATGATGGAGACTGTTACAATAAGTCACTAAAGTGAAAGGCTTCTAGGTTGTTTAGTTAAGGAAGAGGAAGAAACATCACCGTTAATGGAAAAAGAATAAAAACACATTCAAAATGTACTTTGTGAATGTTCTGCTGAAGAAAGCCCTGCTGGTTCATTGTGAGTCCATTAAGACGATGGCATCAGCTTTGCGTATTGTGTATGCTTTTCATCCTGCTTAAATATGCCTCTCAATGACTCCATGCATTCAAGCTAAAATGAAAATATTTTACAGGCAATCTCCTTCTGCCTGCCAGCTGAAGGATCATTGCAAAGATGTTCTGATACAGAGTGGCCTCCTTCACCTATTTCTTCTCTCCAGTCCACTTAAGAAATTATTTCCTCCTTCCCCTCCCCACAATGTTCTTTTTTTTAATATCTTTCCTTTTATTTTCTGCAATGTTCCTCCTTTGTTCATCTGCAGTGGATCTGAATGCTAATGAGTTCATTTCTGCTGTAGCTTTGTGAGGTCAGTTTGCGAGGAGACTGGAATAGACTTTTTTATCTTGAATCTGAGATTAATTAAAGAAATCTTGAACACAGATTCAAGATTACTCGTTTGGGTAGAGAAAGAAAGGAAAATGTAGGTCCAAAAATACTTAACAATCAAAAAAAGGGAGGAGGCAGTGACAAAAATGCTGAAAATGTTGGAGCAACTTCACAGACCCTGCAACTTAAGGAAAATAATTTAAGTGCTCATTAGTGTTTGCAAGGCACATGTCGACTGTGCTGACTGTGAACACACGCTTCCACAGATATCGCAATATCTAAATGCAAGATTTGCTAGAATTACAACAAATTCTCTGAGTTTAATGAGACCTTTCTCTATTTAAATAATAAAAGCACAATAGAGACTCTCAACTCTGTTGCTCATATTCATGAATAATTCTTTTTGGTTAGTTTAGACTTACACTTTGCTTGATTTCTTATACACTTCTTAGGTTTTTACCTCCTCTTCAAGACATTTGTCTTCAACCGTGTGCACTTACCATGAAAAGGTAAACTCAAATTATTCTGAGACTCCTTTCAGGGATCCTCTCTGATATAAATATATTAAAAATAGCAAACTCAACTTCGGCTATTTACCCCGGCAAAAATCCAGAGAGGCTTACTTTTTGTATTGATAGTATCACTGCGATTTCAGCACAGGTGACTTTTCATCGCAATGAATTAATAACATTTTGGGAGCTCAGCAGTCTATTAAGGATAGGAGTTACCTCAGTAGGACAACACTTAAAGGAGTCTGCACTTAAGCATAAAAATAGTGTTAGCATACAAGCCAAGTACTTATAAAAGTGTGCACATTAAGTACATTTCTGTATCCCCAGGGGAATCTGTACCAGGACCAAACTCTCTCTAAAGAAAGGAATGTGCTGCCTTAGTTTGTGCTTTGGTTTTGAGACCATACATGGTTCTCTGCAGACTATAGCGATGTACTTGTCAA
The DNA here is from genome assembly GCA_013389825.1 of Crypturellus undulatus. Taxonomy (NCBI): domain Eukaryota; kingdom Metazoa; phylum Chordata; class Aves; order Tinamiformes; family Tinamidae; genus Crypturellus; species Crypturellus undulatus. The sequence continues at coordinate 148,370 of VWPW01021544.1, read as the reverse complement.
GGCTGGGGCGCCGTTTTGATGAGAAAAGTATGGGCAGGTACCCAACATGTGCTTACCTTACATACAAATGTTCCAGAACTAATTTATTCCTTTGTGTAGAAGATACTGAAATATCTCCCCAGAAAATACCTTCACATCACTGGGCACATACCTTTATGTCCAACCCAGTCTTCCTTAGGCCGCTCTGTGCTGCCTACAGAGTTCAGCGTGTCTCTCAAGAAGTGAACAGTGTGACTGCAGAGATTACTTAAATATAAACTCAGCAATTTAGAGCAATGAAGAAATCCTCATTTAGAGAATTCTGGATACAAAAGCTTCAAAAGTGTGTTTCACAAATGTACTGTCAAGACAAGGCTTGTTTTGGAGGCCAGTGAAGCACAAAAACCACCTACCACGACATAGATTTATGTCAACGCATTCTGTTTCTGTTGATCCACAGGCATTAAGCCCATCCTTTAGAGTAAAATTGGGAAGATAAATATTTGTTCTAACCAAACCTACATTACTGAGGGAAAAAGAAAAAAAGAGCTAACAGTAAGATCAAATTATTTTCAACATATAGAAAATACAACTGAATGATCCATTTATCCTCTCCGGCCTTAAAGACTGTGAAATTATGCTCAAATAATGACAATTCTGATTATGGTCTCCTTACATCACATTCTTACAAGATGGAATGCCCCTAAATTTTATTTTATCTCCATTTAAAATAGAAACATTTCCCAATTATTATCACAGGATAATACTGAAAGTACTCAACTTTATCAGGATGAGAAGCAACTTCAGAGAAAGCACATCAGAAATCATCAGTGTACGTGCTAGATAATAACTCTTTAAAATATTATATATAAACATAGATCATTAGTTCTAAAATGCTAACATAAATGCCTGTCTTCTCTGTAGGGATGAAGGAAAGAAACAATCCGAGAAAAAAATGTCTTCAGAGGCCTCTGGAAGGACAGCCTCTTCCTATAAGTCAGGCGCTTTAGATATACTTTTTTTGTCTCCAGAAGTATTCATAGGAACCTTTTTTTTTTCTTTTGTGTTGCCCATATACAGAGCCTAAGTACTTACTTCAAAGAATGCTTTGCTAGATTCTTAAAATTCAGGGAAAAAAAAAAACATGCAGTGTTTATGGAATTTCATCCAGTCCTGTCTCTACACATCTTCACACAAATATCAAAGGGTTTAGAGCTTCTCTATTAGTCTTAACCACAAATAAGAGTAATTTCAAAACTTTCAGATAAATCAAATATTGATCTGTAACTAACAAGCACAATAATTTTGCTATTGATTTAAGAATAGGTGCCGATCAGTAAATCCAACCAACTAATCAATATACATTTTTAGAAACACTGCTTATTTTTGCTTTATCCTTAGACTCTAACAAAATGACAACAAATCTTTTGCTGATATAAAGCCAAAAGACATTTCAACTGAAATTTATACTAGGAATTTATACTACCTGTACTAGCTTCCAATGTGAGAAAAAAAATCCATGTAAAGAACATTAGTTTACAACTGAACGGGTTAGAAATGTCTTGGCATTATTAGAAGTAATATCAGTTCTATAGTGGTGATGGTAAAGTGATTTTAACCTCTCTTCTTTTTAGACTTCTTTAGTGCATAGCTTCTTTTTTATTATTATCTTGTATCTTAACAGTATTAAAGAACAGAATACTGTATCACTTACATACATATCATTAAATATTTAAAAATGTAACAAGGGATAGAAACAAATGTTAACATGGAAAATGCAGTATGCAAAATGTAACAAATACAGATTGTAAATTGTGCTTAAATATGTATTCATTTATGATGCTGTTTTTAGAAATCTCAATGGTCAAACAAGACAGTGTTCAAGCTGTACTGCTGCCACTTTTGGTAATATTCACATCTATTTCATGTGTTTAAGTTGGGTGTGAAATGCATGAAAATTTTTAGGCAGGCAATGAAGCAGTCCTGAAGCTCTGTGCCCACTTCTGCTTCAGTCAGCAGAGAAAGATTTAGAGATTACTATTAGATCAACTGAACCTCTCTCTGGAAGCCCTCAAAAATGAGAAATTCAGGTTTCTATGTTGCTTCTACAGACCTTGATCTCTTCAGAGGAGGAGTTACACTGATTGATACCGATATTTATGCTGAACAATTCTCCTTTGGACCAAACCATATTACAAATTTAGGACATTCAAATCCTTATATGTATCTGGGAAAGAATGAAGACAACATAAAGAGCTTCACTAAACCATACGTGAAACAGAGCCCATGGAAAATCAGAGGAGGTATAAACGCCAATGCTTTCTTTCCCTCCGCAGGTTGGTAATCTATGTCAGTAACAGGGTTATAACTTACCAAAGCAAAATGCTATGGCCAGTTGAGAAACAATGAATTCAATGATTTGAGCGGAGGCTGCTCGCTGAACACAAGCCCGGTTGTACATACACAGCCTGGATGCACCCGTGCAACCCGACTGCCTATGCCAGGGAAACCAAAGAGCAAAGGGGATACACAGTAAATACAGAAAAAACAGCAGATAACCTCAGATATCCACACATCAAAATAGGGAAGCGGGAATGGTGTCACCTGGATCACCTGGACATTTATCATGAATGGAAGTATGTAATTTCTGTGTGCAATATCCAGTGGCTTCAGCACCACAGTTTGCTGAGGCATAACCACACTGTCACTTCAAATCCGGCCCTGTGTAACTGAAATTATATACGCAGTTTCTCCTGGGGTTTATGCATTCCCTTATTTCTAGTGTTTCTTAATGTCATTGCCCATTTGGAACTGTATCTACTTCATCCTCTTGGATTAGGAAGACCAGTCTTGCGAAACACATAAACATAAAAACACATAAATAGAGACATCACTTTGCCCAGAATCCCAATTTGACTGCATGAAAAAAAAAAAAAAAAAAAAACACACCTTAGATTCCACTCTTTTTTCTTTAAGTTCAGCCCAAACGGCAGTATGGAAGGGGATGGAGAGGTATAATGAACAGTCTTCTTCATAGAAACAAACTGAGAAATGGTCTTTTGTCAAATTATACTTTCCATTTGACTTAACTTAAAAGTTTTCTTACAAGTATTTCTAAAAGAAATAGAAGAAACAGAGAGAAAGAATCTTATTTTATTGAAAAAGACAGTAGCTGAGGTAGTCCCTGCAGAACTTCAGGTTCAACTCCCTGATCTGAGTGCAATTCAAATCCACAGTTTCTATGTAACTGTGCTAACAGCTACGGCAGGGTCGGCAGCTTCAGTTGAAGAAATATAAATTGGCAAAAGGAGTGAAACTCAGGGAAACCTTTTTTTCTCGTGAGTAGTCAAAGTCATGCAGGCATGCTCTCTTGCTCTTGTCACTGAATATTTTAGTGCTTTACACTTCAATACTTTAAAAAGTCTTGCTTTGCTATATTGTGCAGCCTGCTAAAAGGAGGATAGGAAACATGTTTCAGAAGTTCATCATGATTATCTCTCTACTTTGCTTGAACCAAGGTTTCCCAATACAGAAACAGTGTCCGAACTACTGGGCAAGAGGGCTTTCTTTAATGAATATTTAAGATACTTTGTTCAGTGCTTCCAGACAAGCAATCATGGCTACTAAACCACACGTTAAAAATATCTTCACAGCTGCAAAATGTGTCAAAGTCAAGTCAAACCAGTGTGAAGCTGTCTGTATGGCATGTTCCCTGGACACGCAACAGGACAACAAGGTGCACCCCAGCTCAGTTCCTCGTATCACTCTTTCCATATGCATCTATACATGAGCTCCCGGAAAGAAAAGATCCTTTTTTTGGCTTGACTACATGTCATGCTTTGGGGAGGTCCCAGCAACCCAGAGACTACAGCTCACAGCTGCTGCTTTTGTCTTTTTCTCTTTCCATTTTTATTCATTTCAAGGGCATTTCAAAACACATGTATGTTCTTTCAGCAGCTGAACTACTGTAAATGTTATGGAAAGTTTATTAGCAGAGGCTGCTTGGAGAATATAAAGCTTCCTCTCAAAAACCACCCGCCAAATATATTAGACTGGCAAAGCATTATCGTTTACATCACAGACCAAATGCTCAGAGCAGCTAAAGCTGGACTCCTGTGACCCGTGTGCTCCTTCCCCAGCTCAACCTGCCTTTTCACACGTAGCCCGACTCAGGTGTTAACCCGCAGTGACATTATCCCATCCTAGTGGTTACCTCCCTAATTTCTTCCCCCACTCAGACATTAACCATCAATAACAGTCCTGACGGCTGCATCCTGATGGGGAGATAAGGCGAATTGTGCATACACCAGCCAACACTGGGCTGAAATAAAAGAATGACTAAAAGACAATCATCTTATCCCATAAATATGGGGACAGCCCGAGAGCCCATTGAGCTGCCCTTCATGGCAGGGAGCTGCATGCCGGGATCTCTTCTGGAGCAGGGACACTCTCAAGGATACTCCTCGGGGTTAAGAGATCCTTGTCAGATCCTAACAGATTCATGGTAAGTGACTATAGTGCACTCTCTTTCTTTTGAACTTGTAAACTTTGCTGACATAGCTGCACAAATTTCCTTAGTCATAAACCATTGACCAGGTCTGGGACTAGGATTGGATCCAGCCTCAACCAGGTTCCTCTCAGAAGGAGTTTGGAAAGCAAAGGGGTCCGATCTGAACCCTGTGACTCAACAGGAGGGTGTCCTTGATAATTCTATGTATTATTTTGAACGCCATGCAGTAAACGCCATGCAGTAAATAATAAGTGACCTTGTCATAGAATCTTGTGAAACTATTGTCCATATCAATAAAACCTATTACTGTTTCTTTCACACAAGTGAAGTGAATTGTGTCACTCACTCCCACCACCACCACTCCTCCGTGACAGCTCCTTGAACCTTCCTATACACGCAGCACTATGACAGAATGACAGCTCATCCTCTGAAATTAAACAACAGGAAAGAAATCCAACATATCTCTCATAGGATCATAGGGTCATATCCTGATTTTTTGAGTCTTTTTTCTTTTGTGTGTGTGATTTTTCTCCGGCAAATTCATATCAAATTTGAAAGAAAGCCCCAAAGTTCTGATTTATTTTTACATAGTCCATTCATAGAATAGACCAAAACAACCATCTTCAATTATATATTATAGTCACCTATAATAGGTGACTATAGTGCACTGTAGGTGGACTTAGGATACAGAATCCTTAGGGCACATCAATAGGTTATGATAAGTAAACCATGAAAATATTGAAGAATTTGGGCTCACATCCTTGGATCCTATATAACTAGCACTTCGATTTACATTTTCCTTTATTTTATGTTTCACTCTTTAAAACACTGATTTTTTTCCATAATTTAAAGAGCTTCTTTCAATGTTATTAAGGAAATTTATTGGTGACTCCAGTTATCTTGAGATTTATGTAAATTGTACTAAAATCAATGGACCTCTCCACTGTCTTTGAATCAGGCTCTTTAGACTTAACTCATGGAAGTCAAACATAATTGTTAGCTAATGGCCCATAGCTTTGTGTGGGGTTTATCAGCTCTCTGAGCTCATCATTAAGGAAACTTGTCTCTTAAGAAAAAGGAAAAATAGCGGAGTAGACCAAGTTCACTGAATGCTGGCCATAAAAAAGACTCCCTAAGGGAATTGCAAAATCCAAAAAAAGACTTACCTACTCTCTATTTACTTTCTTAGCTTGTGTTTTGGCTTGACTGAAAAAGAAGCCCTGACTTGGATCAGAATGTCCCAAGTACTCCAGATTTTTGGTGCACATTCAGTCTTTAAAAACTCCCTCGCTTTACACAATGCTGTACCCACTTCATCTTAAAAATCAGTGTCTGAAGTGAAAAAGGGGGTTGGAAATCACAGCTGAAAGGGTGAAGAAAGAGGCACGGAGTATTTTTAAACAAATATATTAATCATAGCTCAAAGGGGGCTAAGAATGGGTGTCTGCCTGGAGGAGGAGATGACAGAGAGAGTCAAGTATCTGTTTTCTAAATATCTGTTCTGCCAGAGCTCAGAACAACTACTCCACGTGCAAATGTACAGCTGGGATGCAGAGAAAAGAAAGGAAATGGTATTTTTCTCCCCTAGCACTCTGAAGTAAGCCTACTCATTCTTCTGACGCAGTGGGAGAGTGGGAGACTCACAGAAGCAGGGTGGACGTGTGAATGCGAACCTGGATAAAATAGCAGTCACTATTAAGTTATCCTTATGCTTCCTAATTAACACAGTTTATAAAAGAAAATCAAATGGATCTGACAATGCTTTGAAATACCTGATTATTTCAGCAATTTGTTCTTGATTTATTTCTCATGCACTAGCTTAGGCCAGAGATGCACCGATGAGGTTGCTTTACTGCTTTGTTTTTAATATCATAGAATCATAGAATGCCTGAAGTTGGAAGGGACCTCTAGAGGTCATCTAGTCCAACCCCCCCTGCACACGCAGGGCCACCTAGAGCACGTGGCACAGGGTGGCATCCAGGCGGGTCTTGAAGATCTCCAGAGAAGGAGACTCCACAACCTC